>CM061535.1:42425596-43004785 GCA_030545055.2 Neoaliturus tenellus | reverse complement strand
TTCAAAGCTGAAATTCAACGATTGGGAGTTGAACTAAATTCGCGCATAAATTAACCGGGGTTGAAGTAAAACCTCGCATAAATTAAAAGTTAGTTCAAAATTGTAATTCGAAGGTGTTAATAAAAACTCTAATAGTTGAACGAAAATAAAAGTCAGTTGAAACATTGCGCAGCCATAACAAGAGAGAGAGAGAGAAGGTAGATAGAAGTGTTAAGTTCCGCGGATAGAACGAGAATGAAGAATGAAACATGACGCGTCGAAATATATGCGTGACTGTAGATGTCAGATGGTGAATTAATCAATGGGGGGAGTGGAGATGGCGCTCGGTTGAACTAAAATTGCGCATAAATTAAAAGTTGGTTCAAAACTGAAATTCAACAATTGGGAGTTGAACTAAAATTGCGCATAAATTAACCGGGGTTGAAGTAAAACTAATATATGTTAGTAAAAGTAATATATGTTGTGTCTGCAAAAGTTTCAATTTCAAACATTGCGTATCCATCACAAGAAGTATGTTAGACGTGTAGAAGTGAGAACAAGACAGATGAATAAGATATAACGTCGAGCACGCGAAGGTGATTCAAACAGGACGACATGTGCTAATGTAAATGAAACTCCAGGTTAGTAGCAATTAGACTTGTATAATGAAGTTGGCGAAACGTATATGTAATGAGTAGGAAGGATGCGAACAACTCAAATGCGAGTTAATTAATGGTCGCGGCGCGATGAACAATCTCCTTTTTATAACGGCTATCGCGTGGGAAGATCAGTTCCGCATGAGCGCCCAAGTGGAACCTCCCGTGTTCACTCAAGCGGAACCCCCCCCCCCCCCCCGACTAATGAAGCGGAACCCCCCCCCCCCGGGTGACTAATCAAGCGGAACCCCCCCCCCCATAAAAAATGGAGATTAAATCCCCCCCCCCCCGGTGTTCACTCAAGCGGAACCCCGCCGGGTCGATGACCGGTCAATGGTCGGTCACGACCGGTTGCTAACCCCATCTAATTACCACACTTCACATCCCATGCCAGCCATGAATTACTATTGTTTGAATGAAACAGAATTAAACATGGCAGCCACCATGGAAAATTCTAACCTCAAACCTTGATTTTACGTCACTGCGCATGCGCCGCTCCCACTCCTTCGTTTATTTTATGCTGCTATAACTTGTACTGGAGTGAGCCAACTTCACGCTACGGCGCCTAGTCCTGTATTACTCACTTTAACGCTACTGCGAATGCGCCTAGTCTGTATTACTCACTTTAGCGCTGCTGCGAATGCAACGAGTTCTCCGGATCGGAATCACTCCTCGCTATTGCGCATGCGCCGAGTCCTGTATTACTCGATTTAGCTCTACTGTGCACGGAAAGTTCTAACCTCAAACCTTGGATTTTACGTCGCTGCGCATGCGCCACCCCCACTCCTTCGTTTCATTTTTACACTGCTGCGAACTGGAGTGGATTGAAGACCGTACTGGAGTGAAATGAGTCCCCCACCACTGCATTAATTACTCCCACCACTCGAAAATCCGAGGAGCGATACGAGCCCAATTTTCGCGTCAGTCGTCAACGAATTTTCATAGCGAAAAGTCGTTGACGACTCGGTAAGAGGTTCAAATATATAGTAGGCCTATATATATTTGAACTTCTTATACTACGTTGCGTTCTTTAATGCAATGTGGTATGTGTGTGTGTGTGTGTGTGTGTGTAAATATTAGTTGTAAGTTGCACTTAATTTTAGAATTAATTTGCGCATTGCGATGTTAGTTATAAGTTGTGTTTAGCGTTAAGGTGTATTAATTTTAAGAGGTGTTTAGCATTAAGGTGTATTAATTTTAAGAATAATTATGGTATTTGGTTGTGTTGAATTATTTGATATTTAATAATGATGTGTTGTTAGTTTTAAGTGTTGGTATTAATAATTAATGTTGTTGTTTTGCCTTTCAGCTAGATGATAGGGGGTAGATTAAATGTAAATTCAGAAGTTCGGTTGAACTTCACTTAGAAGGGGTGGGACATCCGCACTAGCGGACTAGGTTTTTGCATTTTGTTTAGGAATATGATTGGGTGGGATTAGTTGGGTGGGTGTTAGAGTTGCGTTTCTGCATTAGGTGTTCCAGTTTCCCTTCGAATTCACGGTTACGGATGGACCCGGACCGGCCCGTTACGGATGGACCCGGACGGGCCAAACAAAATTGCGTCGATGTCCCTCGCAGAACGTAACTAGTGGGTTGGGAGTGGGAACCGTTAGGCAAACAGGGTGGTGGGAACAGTTACTACTGTTCCCATCACCTTGGTTCTTTATAAGTCTTGAATGACCTTGAACCACTTTCGGAAGGGTCAATGAGACTCAAAGTCTCGTGACCTACTTTTCTGAGGTCGTTGTACAGTTATATGGCCTCTCTGACTTGCATTGTTTGCCGGTGTAGCTTCATATAGCGTGCAAAGAATGGTTCCTAATGAAATCTCATCAGCATTCAAAGACAGAGACTGTTGTTTTGCAAGTTAATTAGTCTTGAAATAATGAAGTAGGAAACGTATATGTAATGAGTAGGAAAGATGTGAACACCGCAAATGCGAGTTAATTAGTGGTCGCGGCGTGATGAACATTTGTCTTCATTATCACACAACGACTATCTCGTGAGAATATCAGTTCCGCATGAGCACCCAAGTGGAACCCCCCGTGACTAATGAAGCGGAACCCCCCCCCCCGGGACTAATGAAGCGGAACCCCCCCCCCCGTGACTAATGAAGCGGAACCCCCCCCCCGTGACTAATGAAGCGGAACCCCCCCCCCCCTCCGTGACTAATGAAGCGGAACCCCCCCCCCCTGGAAAATTAAAATGCCTATAACTCGATAATGGATTGACGGATTAGGACAAGCGATACATCATTGAAAAGGTCTATGTAAGACGAACATTTTAGTAAAAGAAGAATTTAGTTACTTTATTTCAGTCAAAAGTTATGCGAATTATTTGAAATAAACACCCCCTCTCTTTCCTTCCCTCCCACCTTCCCCCACTTAACGGCTGTTAACCCCTCTCATTAGCATACCCGTTATAAAAGACGCAGCGACCACGGCTAGATTTTCATTCTGATTCCAGACGTTACGCTGCAAGCTGCGAACAGAACTACCACGATGTCATCCCTGCCTACTACAACTTCCACTACAGAATGTTTCTTCTATTACAAGTTTAACTTCTACTTCTACTACGGCTTCGACTCCAGTCAAGAAAACTCTTCGCTTGAAAAATGCTTCCGACTGGTATAAGAAGCAACTAGACTCGAAACCTTCAACTTCTGGAGCTCTTCTTCCGCTCACTATGACTACTATATTTGGCAGCATATTTTCACCGCCTCTACCTTCAAACGACTCCACACCATCTCAACAACAATCACCGCCGCCATCAAACAACATGCCGCCACCGCAAACAGTTCTTCATAAAGACCACACCTATTCAAAAAATAAATCCTCTAAGCCTGCTCCTAAACCTGCTCCTTCAGAGCGCTTTCAATTATTAAAAGAAAAGCGCCGTAGGGCATTTAGCCTTCCCACTACTTGCCCTGAAGTGCTGACTAGGGGAATTAAGAAAAGATCAGCTTGTGGGAGGAAATGTGTTAAGAACGAACGTTTCTGCCGTGTACATGTCGTGAAACATCTTTCCGAACCACAACTGACAGAAACCCCCACTGTTGAATACCAATCCGAAATTATTGCTGTGAAAGGAAATAGGATTAAGAGAAGTTGTCTTTATTTTTTTGAAAGTGTTATTGACAACGAACACATTTTGGCAAATTGTAACGGCAAAAAATATAATATTAAAGTTATTGAATCCTTGCGTAAAGAAAAATCCGTTTATGAGTTAGACTCTAAAGACTATCTCCTCAGGCATAAAATGGATGGTATTACAAGGTGGGGACGTAAACAGTAAATTCACATAGTTTTTCCAAATTTTGCTTAAAAAAATAATGGGGGAGAAACACAATGCGTTAGAGCGTTGTGTTTCTCCCTCATTATTTTTTAACACTCTAAGTCTCGTGACCTACTTTTCTGAGGTCGTTGTGTCCACTCAAGCGGAGATTAAATCCCCCCGAAAATTTAAATGTCTATAACTCGATAATGGATTGACGGATTATGATAAGCGATACATCATTGAAAAGGTCTATGTATACGAACATTTTAGTAAAAGAAGAATTTGGTTATCTTATTTTAGTCAAAAGTTATGCGAATTATTTTAAATAAATACCCCCCCCCCTCACCTTCCTTTTCCCTCACCTCCCGGGTCAATAATCGGTCACGGCCAGCTGTTACCCCTCTCATTAGCATACCGTTATAAAAGCGGAGCGAGCGTTGTTCATTCCTCATTCCGCTTCTACACGCCACTCTTGTTGTTTCGTCTCAGCTGTTTACAATATTACTTGCTTTAAAAATGCCTCCTCGTCTTAATGAAAATTTCAATTCTTCCGAAATTTCTGATGTTTTTGAACAACCTGAAGACACTTTAAATAACGACAGTGACAATGAAGATGATGATGAAGATGATGATGATGATTATAGCGTTGAAATTAGTGAAGAACTGAAAGTTATAGCAATTGATCCACAATTCCCATTCGATACAATAGAAAAATTCATGTCTGAAGCTCATAAATGGTTGGATTCAGGATCTTACGTACGAATCGGCTCTTTTATATTATATGATGATTGTAATTCTTTTCTCGTAACACCAAATGATAGAGACCGCATGCGGCAGTGGGCGCAAACAATGAAGGAGTGCTACGAACAAGATGTGGATGTTGGCGGCTATTTTACAGCGCAAGTGGTTTAATAACCAAATAACCCTTCCCCCACCCTACACCTTATCCCTTCCCAATCCTTATTCCTTCCCCCCCCTCCCCATTTTTAAAACTCATAAAAGGCGGGCTATGAACCTCCAAGTTTCTAGTCTGTACTTGCACCTTGTGCCGTCAAGATGCTTACCACTTTGTCTTTTAATAGTATTACAGGCACTGAGCAGAAATTCTATAGAAAATTTTGTTCTCTACTTGATAATTCGCAAAAACTACCTCCAAATACTTTCACCTACAAGCTACCTCTGATGGACAAGGATGATGTAAGCAAAATACCATTAGTTCAAGCGAAATTTCTGGAAGAAAAAAATCTTGTTTATGTAAGAGAAGTGTATCATAATGAATATTCAAAAAGATTGGCTTACGAATTCATTAAGGAACATGCAGGACGTGAAAAAGAACAGTATCCAGGACCATTTTATTTATATCTTTTTGAGAATGGAGCTAGTGTAACGGTAGAAATAAGTATCAAATTAATGTAATTCTCCCTATCAAATTTGTGGGGTGAGGGTTTGAAGTAGATTTTCGCATAAATTAAAAGTTAGTTCAAAACTGAAATTCAACAATTGTTGGTCAAACTAAATTTGCGCATAAATTAACCGGGGCTGAATTAAAAGTTCGCATATCTTCCTATCAAGTTTATGAAGTTAGAATTTTGTTTTGCTGTAAAGTTATTGAAATAGTATTTGTATAAGGAAAATTCATATTGAAATACATGTTGTAATTTACTCGTAGCGATGTGTACTGTACGAAAGCTGGATTTATAGTGAGTCGGCGCGACAAATGAACTTGTATTTATGCAGATTGTTAAAATGGAATAAAGAGATGATAGTAGCAAAACGCTCGAAGTAGAAAGTGTGAATAATGTTATATAAAGAAATAATAGTTAGACAAGGAAAATATTGAAAATTCAAACTGGTATTAAAAAATATGAACGGACAATCAATTTTGTAGAAGGTTAATATTTTGTTGAAAACGTTTGATTTTCTTGGATAGTGAAGAAGAAGAAGATGAAATAGTGGTAGGGGGACCGTTATAAAAGGAGGAATGTGAGAGCCCATTTCATTTCTCTGCGAAACTTCGAAGAGTAAACATCTCAACATGTATCATTGCGATAAATGTTCGGAATCGTTTCACGATGAAATTCTATTAGACTGTCATAAAGAACTATTTCACAACAACGCAGAAGAAAAACAAGAAAAACAAGAAGAACAAGAAGAACAAGAAGAACAAGAAGAACAAGAAGAACAAGAAGAACAAGATGAAATAACAGCAACATCTTCAACTACTTCACCGAATCTACAAGTATTTGCTTTACCCGGTAAGGTAGTAATGCATCATAAGATTCAAAATGAAAACTTGAACTTAGAAGAATTTATTAGAGAAGCAAAACCAATCGTAAGTAAAACTTTAAAAGAAGAATTGAAAAGATTGAACTTTCTTAAATTTAGTTTACTACTAGAAGCTATGTTTAAAAATGTACAAGAAGAATTATCACCAAGAGGATTCATAACGAAAAACCGAACTATCATGGAAAGTTCAAACATTGATTCAATAGTAGAGAATTGTATAGAAGAAATATTAACCAAAATTCAGGAACACGAAGGAAGAGGATCGGGATGGAGTCTTTTAAGTATTGAAGGATTAAATATAAGAGTTCACAAACATGGATATGGACTAAGGGGATCTAGTTACATTCCTTTGCCAAAAAGAATTGAAGATACAAAATCTTGTATTAATGTTAGAAACGCAGACAATGAATGTTTTCGTTATGCAATGACAGCTAAATTTGTACCAAATAATGCGTATAGACCTGACCAGGAATATGAAAATCAAAGACATAGGTACAATTTTCAAGGAATTACTTACCCTGTATCACTAGGAGATATATCAAAATTTGAGAAGAAAAATCCCGGTACGTCTATCAATGTTTTTGCATTAGATAGTTCAAACAAAGTGTATCCTTTACGTATTGCAAAAGAAGAGCTACCAGATCATACGGATTTACTACTACTAACGCGAGGAGATGTGTCTCACTATGTGTACATAAAGAAATTCGACTCACTTGTTAATAAGCAGCTTTCTAAAGATCGACACAGAAAGTTAATTTGCAAGAGATGTTTCAATTTTAAACGAGATGGACTACACGGAAGAGAATGGTTACAAGAGCACAAAAGATTGTGTAACAATAATTATGAAGCAAAGATTACTTTACCTCCGCAAAGCAGAGCATTCGTTTCATTTGAAAAAGTTCATCATCAATATCGTATCCCTTTAGTTGTGTATGCGGATTTTGAATCAACACTTGTTCCAGTTGAAGATGGAAATTTTTAAGCAAGAAAAAGTGTAAAGTATCAAATGCACAAACCAAACAGTTTTTGTTTAATGGTCAAATCAACATTATCAGAAGAACATTTAAACAGATATGGATTAACTTCGAAACCTCTAGTATACCGTGGTGAAAATGCGGAAAAAATATTTCTTGATAATTTATATTCAATAGCTGGAAATGCACAAAGATTATATACAAATATTGTACCAATGAAACCGATGGACGAAGAAGAAGAAATTCAACATGAAAATGCAACTCGCTGTTTCTTGTGCAAAAATGATTTTACTATTGAGAATTATAAAGTTAAAGATCACGACCACCTCACAGGTTATTACAGGGGTGCTTCTTGTAATAAATGCAACTTGAGCTATCGTTTACCACTATTTATCCCTGTGGTTCTGCATAATCTTAGTGGGTACGACGCTCATTTTATAATACCTGAACTAGGAAGAGACGACGGTAAAATCGATGTGTTAGCTGAAACTTCAGAGAAGTTCATAAGTTTTTCCAAAGAAGTTGGAAACCTCAAATTAAGATTCTTGGACTCCTACCGATTTATGCCGTCGAGTTTGTCCAAACTTTCTGAAAACCTAAGGAAACAAGATTTAATCGAAACAAAGAAGATTGTAAACAACGACAAACTGGATCTGGTACTTCGAAAAGGTGTTTTCCCATATGATTACATAGACAGTTTAGAACGATTTAATGAAACATCATTACCTCCAAAAGAAGAATTTAAAAGTAAACTGTACGACATGGATATATCTCAAGATGATTATAATCACGCATGCAAAGTATGGAACGAATTAGGATTTAGAACATTGGGAGAATATTCAGATTTTTATGTTAAACTAGATGTGACTTTATTATGTGATGTGATGGAAGAATTTAGAAATACGTGTTTTGCGGCATATGGATTGGACCCTCTTCATTCGTACACTTCGCCTGGACTAGCGTGGCAAGCCATGTTGAAAGAAACAAATTGTAAAATACAACTTCTTACAGATATAGATATGGTTTTGATGTTAGAGTCAGGAGTTCGAGGAGGATTGACGCAAAGCGTAACACGTCATGTCAGGGCAAACAACAAGTATTTGCCCGATTATGATGCATCAAAACCAACAACATTCCTGGGTTATTTTGATGCAAATAACTTATACGGATGGGCAATGTCGAATCCCCTTCCATATGATAATTTCAAATGGATAGACCCAGAATCAATTGGAAACATAATGGATATACCGAAGCATGGTGAAACAGGTTATATTTTTGACATCGATTTTGAATATCCAGAACATCTTCACGATGAACATTATGATTTACCACTGCTTCCGAAGACCGAAATTCCTCCAACTGGAAGATGGCCGAAATTAATGATGACTTTAACCGACAAGTCTAGATATGTTGGACACTACTGGATGATACAACAGGCCTTAGACTTGGGATTGAGAATTACAAAAATTAATCGAGTACTACAATTCTCTCAATCTTGTTGGTTAAAACCGTACATTGACAACAACACAAGAAGAAGAGCTGCTGCTACATCAAGTTTTCAAAAAGATTTTTTCAAACTAATGAACAACGCAATATTTGGCAAGACTTTGGAAAACAAAAGGAAACATAAGGATATCAAATTGGTAACTGATCCAGTAAAATTACAGAAATTAGTGCAACAACCAAACTTTGGTACATCTGTAATTATTAATGAAAATCTAGTTCTTATTTCCATGAACAAGAAGTCAGTTAAAATGGATCGTCCTTTGTATCTTGGAATGTCAATCTTGGATATTTCTAAAACACACATGTACGAGTTTCATTATAAGAAGATGGTTAACTATTATGGAAGAGAGAACATTGGTATTGCATATATGGATACAGATGCACTAATTTACTGGATTAAAACAAATGACATGTACGAAGATCTACGCACCTTTATATATAAAGATGATTTCGACTTTTCTGATTATCCTAAGGACCATCCAAATTACGACAACGACAGAAACAAGAAAGTATTGGGAAAATTTAAAGATGAAACAAATGGTGTGCCAATGATGGAAATTGTAGCATTGATGTCCAAACTGTATTCGTTTCAACTGTACATAAACGAAAGGAACGAACATCAAGTCACGAAGAAAGCCAAAGGAATAAAAACCTCTTTCCTGAAGAAGAACGTACAGTTTGAACATTATAAAAGATGTTTGTTTGAAAATGTTGAAACAACCGCAACATTTAACACCATAAGAAGCTTCAACCATCGCCTTTTCAGTGTGAAGCAAACCAAATCGGCATTGAGCTATAAGGATGACAAGAGATACATCCTTGAAGACAACATAAGAACTCTGCCATTTGGACATTACTCTCTAAACCCTATCGACCAGTAAACCTATTCTTCGTCCTCTACCTTCTTTCTTTTTTCCTTTCCGTAAAGAAGAGGGGACATGGCAAGCCCAATGCCATGTTCCCTCTTTTTTACACTAATATGAAATGGTCTTGACCTATATTCAAACTATATAAAAGAGAATGAACTGTTGTACGGATCAGTATTTTTACAAGCGGTGTGCAAGCAACACCTGAAGATGGAAAGTGTGAAGGACAAGATTGTAAATGAACTACATAAACCAGCAAGAAGAAGATTTCCAAGAAGAAGTACAATTATTAAGGGAATGAATGATCTGTATCAAGCTGATCTCATTGAAATGATACCGCACAGTAAAGTAAATAAAGGATTTAAATATATTTTAACAATTATAGACTGTTTTACTAAAATAGCTGACGCTTTACCATTGAAGGATAAGACTGGTAAAAGTGTTACAAAAGCTATGGAAACAACGATACAAAGAAATAAATTCAAAATCAAACATCTACAGACCGATGATGGAAAAGAATATTTTAATAAAGACTTTGGAGCTTTAATGAAGAAATATCAAATAAATCATTATTCTACAAATTCTGAAGTTAAAGCTTCAATAATTGAAAGATTCAATAGAACATTAAAAGGAGCGATGTACAAACAATTTTCAAAACGAGGATCATACGTGTGGTATGACATATTACCACAACTTATAAAACAGTATAACAACAAATATCATCGTACCATCGGAATGAAACCTATCCAGGTAAACAGCGCTAATGCTAAGGTTGTATTACAACGCATCAGAAATAATACAACACCTAAATTGGAAAAGTTGCAACCAAAAAAGTTTAAGGTCAACGATAAAGTTCGTATAAGCAAATACAAAGGTGTATTTAGTAAAAGGTATCTACCAAATTGGACTAATGAAGTATTTACAGTTTATAAAGTGCAACCAACTATACCTGAAACTTACTTATTAAAGGATAACAAGGGTGAATTACTTCAAGGTGGATTCTACGGACATGAATTGTTGAAATCAAATGTCGGTGATGTATATCTTGTTGAGAAGGTTTTACAAAGGAAAAAGGATATGGTTAAAGTCCGGTGGTTGGGATTCGATAAAAGTGAAGACTCTTGGATTCCTTCAAAAGACTTGGTATAGTAATTTAATAGCTCATTGTGTGTTTAACCTTGATACAAGATGGAGATTGTACAACAAAAAGATCGATTTAATATCAATAATATTGATGAATTGACGGTTGACAATGATAGGTTAAATCATGGTAAACATGGTGAATTACTACCAAATACGATAAGATGTTTAATAACTGGTCCTTCAAATTGTGGAAAAACAAATGTTGTTTTTAACCTTATAACTAATCCTAAAGGATTGCGCTTTAACAATATATACATTTTTTCAAAATCATTGCAACAACCGAAATATCAATTATTGGATAAAGTACTTGCAAGTGTACCTGAAGTGAATTTCTACAAGTTTAATGCCAGCGAAACAATTATGCAACCAAATGAAGCAAAACCATTTTCTATTTTTATTTTTGACGATGTGTCTTGTGAAAATCACGACACTATAAGGAATTATTTCGCTATGGGAAGACATCATAATATCGATAGCATTTATATTGGTCAAACATACAGTAAAATTCCAAAACAACTTATAAGAGATAATGCAAATATGTTGATTGTCTTTAAGCAAGATGAAACAAATTTAAAACATATATACAATGATCATGTAAATGCGGATATGTCATTTGAGAAATTTAAAGAAATGTGTGGCAAAGCATGGAATGAGAAATATGGCTTTCTCGTTATTATGAAGGAAGAAGATATTAAAAATGGTAGATATCGTATAGGGTTGGATAAATTTGTATTTATGCGTTGAACTACCGATGCTACATCTAGTTACACGTTGAACTTCACAGTGTAAACATGGTGAATCAAGAAAAACTATTGAAAGAAATAAAATCACTCAGTGATTCTATTAGGAAGAAGAATCGTGCATTGAGGATGGGTTTAAGTGAAAGAGAAGAATTTCTAGAGACTACATTTAAACCTATTACGGAACCTTTAAAACAGATATCAGAAACTATTGGTAAACCTCGTTATGAAGGAGATGTTTTACTACCAGTTTCTAAACAAGAAGTACAAGCATTAAAAAAAGAAGAAGATGATGATTCATATACAAGTGCTAGTGAGCAAGAAGAAACAAAAGAAGAAGAAGAACCAATTGTTGAAAAGGAAGAAGAACAGCCAATACCTGAAGCTGAACAATCTATTCCAAATTTAACTCAATTGAGTAGCGATATATTACAACATGGACCTCTTGGAAGAAAATATATAATGAAAATGCTACATGACATGAAATCAAACCCGAATTTGAGTAGATCACACGTATACGGAGCAAGAATTGATGGGAATGAATTAAAGATCGGCGATTCAAAGCTTGAAATAACACAAGACGATTACATCATTATTGGTGAGCATAAATATAAAGGAACAAAAGGACTTTATGAATTAATTTTTAAAAACATACCACTAAGATATTCATCCAAAGATTTAAGTGTTTTTAAGGAAATTCTACAAAATACTAACGCTCATAAAAGAAACTACTTAAAGGATGCAATGATTAATCGTTCACGTGCAACAAAATATAACATTGTTATAAAAAAGTTGTTTCCTCCACGAAAATTGCCAACATTACGTACTGCACCAGCGGTGAGACAACCACTGAAAAGAAAATCTTTATCACTTATGGATTTATCACTTCTTGAACAACATGGTAAAAAGAGTAAAGGAGATACTTCAACATCTGGCAAAGGATTGATGAAAAATCTATACAATACGAATGTGATTTACTACAACGACATCAATAAATTGGTTGATAGAATGAGACTATTGCATGAAGCCATGGAAGCCGGTCATACAGGTTTAAATAATGAATGGGTAGCTCTGATTGACGAACTCAGGAATCGCGGCATAATCGTATAATTGTCCGCGGATATATAAGAGTTGCAGGCGTATAATGTGTCAGTTCTAACATGAGCGTCGACAAGTTCGGACGATACTCCGCGTTAGGAGTGCAAGTTGGAGAAAACAGAAAAAGAAGTGGATTACCGCAAACACCCGAAGGTGACTATAACATAAATAATAAACGTTTAAAGTTTGTTAAGGATCCAGAAGAAGATGGAGATGCAACAAATTTAAAAACAGTAAAGGAGGAAACATCTACAAGTTTAAAACTCGACAACAACCAACTGTATGATGCAAAATCTCACAGGGTTATTAATGTTGCAAAACCAGTCAACAATGGAGATGTTGTTAATAAAGGTTATTTTCTATCTGCGATGGAATACGCTTTACTGTTGGAAAAGACTAAAAGTGGAAAAAAGTACAATGCTTTAAATTATAAAATAACTAATGTTGCAGATCCAACCGAGGATACAGATACAATCAATAAGCGTTATTTGCATTCTGTAATACCAGAAAAGAAAAAAGATGGATTTTCCTTCTATAAATATACTATAAACGATATTGGATATCCTAAAGAAGAAAGTGATGGTGTTAATATTAAATACATTAAAGATAATTGTATTTTATATAATGGTGCTGTTATTGATTGTCATGGAAAAGTGTTGTCCAATCTGAAAGATGGTTCAACTCCATCGGATGCTGCTACTGTGAGACAAATGAATGAAAGCTTGAAGAAAGGAACATCCGCTTTTGTTAAACAAAATCAGGTGGTGTCAAAGAAAGGTGATGAGTTTGTGCAAGGAAGTGAAAAGTTTACCTTACTACAACTACAAAATAACAAGTGGGATGGAAAAAATAAAAGATTGTCAAATATAAGTTTAGGCACGGAAGAACATGATGCTGTTATTTTAACACAAGTGCCACAACTATCAGCTACTGGTGTTAACTTTATATGTGGAGGTAGACGATTAACCCATGTAAAATCTGGTAAAGATGATAATGATTGTGTTGTTGTGAAACAAACTATAGTTTTAGATAAAATAAATAACTTATATGATGGAAAAAATAGAAGAATATCTAACATATCAGCAGGAATAGCTCCGAATGATGTTGCTACTATTAATCAAGTTATAGCAACCTCTAATAACGATCCATCTGTGTATACATGTAATGGTAAACGTATCACAAATCTTGATAATCCTACACGTAACAAAGATGCTACTAATGTAGAGTATGTAATGAATCTTGTAGGTAATGTAGTTATTGATATGCATAATCATTTGATTAATGCATCGATGAAACACAATAAAATCGAAGATTCTCAGAGAAACCAATGGATTAAAGATGAAATCATTGATAGATACTAGTAAAACTTATGAATATTTAAGTATGGAATACACAAAAAAAGGATTCATTATCATAAAGTATTTCATAGAGTGAAGACGTTGGTTACATAAAACAGCATAATGAAGACCGTATCGCTCAGTCGTCGTCAAAACAGCGGCAAGAGAGGACGTGGTTTAACATCAGCTGCATTATCCCTGCTCAGACGGATTCCAATTGGTGCTGTTGTGAATCGAGCGATAGACGCTTTACCATACGAATTACATCTGCCCGGAGGTTATCAATATTGTGGACCTGGAACTAAGTTGTCAAAACGTTTAGCAAGAGGAGATCCTGGAATTAATAAATTAGATCAAGCTTGCAAAGAACACGATATAGCATATTCAAAGTATAAAGATTCAACAAATAGATCAATAGCGGATAAAATTCTAGCGGAAAGAGCTTGGCAAAGAGTAAAATCAAGTGACGCAAGTATTGCAGAAAAAGCAGCGGCTTGGGCAGTAACTACAGCCATGAAGACGAAAGCTAAATTTGGTGCTGGAAGACGACGTCGCAGAGGAAGACCTGCAAAGAGAAGAGCTCCCAAAAGAGGTGGAAACATTAAGAAGAGACGTCGTAGAACTCGTAAAGCAACAGTAAAGAAAGCTTCTATTTGGTCAATGGTAAAAAACGGAGCAGGTTTATACCTAAGACCGTACCGTGTGTACTAAATAAGAAGAATCAATTGATAATTCCAAATAAAGCCTTAACAAATCATCAGTTAAATGATTATGTAAAATGTTTGAAAATACCATTTTTTCGAGGAGTTTTTATGAAAGATGCATTACCAACTAAAATATGGGAAAATGAAACTGGAATAGTAAATTTGGATTCCACCTATGGTCCAGGCACTCATTGGGTATGCTATAAAAAGCTCGGACAAACCGTTTACTACTTTGACAGTTTTGGCAATCTACCACCGCCGAAAGAACTGCAACATTATTTTCGAAACTCCAAAAACATTTTTTACAATTACAAAAGAGAACAACCTAACAATACTGAAATATGTGGGCATTTATGTTTGGAGTTTCTAGCGAAGAGTGTCAGTCAGCTTTAAGATGTCATCGTATACAGTGTCACTGAGTGGAAATTCATCCACATTGAAAAGTACGCTGTTCCCAGCATTGCGTCTATCCAAGGAAAGATTATGGGAAGCGGCATTACTTGATTTAACTACCTACAACTCAATTCCCAATGTTACGGAAGGAAAGAACAATTTACTACATTATTATGAAACTAAGGATGCTTCAGGAAAATACTCAGAATTGAAAATAATTACATTTCCTACTGGAGCTTATGAAATCGATGATATAAACCAATTACTACAAAAACAACTCGGAGAAGAAAATATCACCGTTAAAGGAAACAATAATACTTTAAAAGCAGAAATAACTTCAAAATATTATATCGATGTCAGTTTCAAAAACTCCATTGGCAGTTTACTTGGATTTACAGATACAAAAAAGAATATATTAACTCCTGGAACTACTCATTCAGGTGATACAACTGTCACAATATTGAAAGTCAATAGCATCGATGTAACGTGTAATATTATACACGGATCGTATAGAGAAGGAGTGAATCAGCATATTTTACATACATTTTATCCAACAGTGGCTCCTGGTTTTAAAATTGTTGAGAAGCCACAAAACTTGATATACCTACCGTTAAACACCAGTTTCATTTCAGACATCGTACTGAACATATTGGATCAAGACGGTGTTAGTGTTGACTTTAGAGGAGAAACGATAACTATACGGATACACATCAGAGCGGCAACATAAAGGTCAACATGGGATTATCATTTAAACCGCAACGGAAGAGTCGGGAGCTCAGTAGCTCCTCGACATTGGAAGAGTTAACATCGGACAACATTCGTTTTCTACAGAAGATTGGATTGAAACTTAACAACGATGGATATCCTGGATATATCTCAAGGACCGACATTCGACGAAACACTATGGGAGAAGGAATATCACACGCACAACCCTTACACTTCATCAAAATTAAACAATAACGATGAAATAAGGATTCCCATTCAACAACAAGATATTTACACATTACCGTGTGAAAGTTATTTGTACATTGAAGGACGGGTATTAAAATTGGATGGAAAAACTGCTTCAACAGTTCCTTTTATAAATAACCCGATGGCATATCTTTTTGATGAAATAAGATATGAGATATCAGGGGTGACAGTTGATTCGACAAAAAAGGTTGGTATAACAACGACATTGAAAGGATTAACATCATTAACACCGCATGAGAAGAATTCAATAGTCACCGCCGGATGGGTTGCCCCTGATAAAGACACTATAACACCGGATTCCAACGGTCACTTTGATTTTCATGTACCCTTACGATTGCTTTTGGGATTCGCTGAAGATTACAAACGAATAATAATAAATGTCAAACAAGAATTGGTATTACTCAGATCTTCAACTAACAAGGACTTGATACTTGCAGACCCTGCAACTACGGAAGATAAACTGGAATGGCAACTACAATTGGATAAAGTTGTTTGGAGAGTACCTCATGTAAGATTGGCCGATGAACATAGAATCGTATTATTGAGAAAGTTAAAGTCTGACCGTGATATTGTGATGCCATTCCGAAGTTGGGAATTCCATGAATATCCTACACTACCTCAGACAGAACGACAAACATGGACCGTCAAGACATCAACTTATTTGGAACGGGCAAGGTACATAATACTCGGTTTTCAAACTAAGCGAAAAGATGTTATCACTGCAAATGCCGGTCAATTTGATCACTGTAAAATAAAGAATTGTAAAGTTTTCTTAAACTCTCAATTCTTTCCGTATGACAATTTGAATGTCATGTTCAGCAAAAAACGTTTTTCCATTTTATACGATATGTATGCAAGATTTCAATCGTCATATTATGGAAAGACTAATACACCACTATTATCGCCTGACCAGTATTATTCCAAGGCTCCGATAATTGTAATCGATTGTTCAAAACAAAATGAATCGGTAAAATCATCAAGTGTGGATATAAAAATTGAAATGGAATTTGAAGAACCAGTAGCGGATGGAACTTCAGCATACTGTCTTATTCTACATGATAAAATAGTTACTTACACACCGCTGACCGGAATCGTGAAGAATGTACTTTAAACAGAATTAGTACAACGACTGCAGATTTTTGAGGTTAGAATTATCTGTCTCAATTTTTGAGGTTAGAATTTCGTTTGTGAAAGACAAGTTAAAAACAAACATTTATGTGAGTGTATAAATTTCAAGGATTCGACGAAAAACATAAAAGCGAGAAAATCATGAGTGGAAAATTCATTATATCTTCGACCGTCGTATGGGAAACATCGTTCGCAAGATGAGTTCTACTAACGGAGAAGAAAATACACCTCTAATGGATGAGAATAGTTCAGATATAGAAAAACAAGTTGAACGAGAAATGGACGAGTTCCTCAAGTTTAACAAACATAAGAAGAGAGAAGAAGAAGGAGAAGCTGAAAAAGAAGTAAAAAGAAAAAAGGTTGAAGTTAACATTACAACTAATATTTTAACAGAAGTATTTCTTCGGATTTTCTACCCCATTTCTTCATGCATGACGAAAAGTATTTCAGTTGGAATTTTAAAATCATTGGATTATTCACCGATTGTTATTTTAAATCATGGAAATAAAATGGTTACATTCACTGAAACTTCTTGGGAATCATTTATGAAACATTTACATCTTTTGGAATGCTATTTGAGTAACAACACATTTGGAAGAAGAACAAGATTAAGTTTATTGGAATCAAATATTGAAGTTGATATAGTGAAACATCGTGGAGGACAAATGGTTCGCTTCAGAGATTTAACTAGACATGATGTAAAATTACATTTGGCTAAAGAAGAATTTTACACTTTAAGTTGTACTACCGGTCCCGTCACCAGATATTTGAAACAACTAATATTTTCAAGTGCAATAATCAAAGACTATCTAATCGATACATTGGACAGACAACCTTTCGTTCCAATTTTATACGGTCCCGTGGATACTTCAATTTTTAATCGAATACCTCAAGAAGTGGATATGTGGAGACAATTGAACAACTATCACACCAACTTTAATATCGACGAAGAAGCGCAAGAAGTTAAAGAAGAACAATCGTGTTTGTAATACAAGTCAGTTGCTGACGAGACTTCATCATGAACAAACGGGTTTCGTTTTCTAATGCGCCACATATAATGGAAGTTAAAAAAGGTATAATTGAATTTCAAGCTTTTCGAGGAAATGATGGAAATTTTATTATAAAAGAATTAGTAATTTTGGATATGAACACATCTGTAGTTTATCATTACTTATTCAAACCTCCATTACCATTCAATAGACTAACAACTAAAGCGAAAGTTACAAACAAATGGTTGTACAAACATTTTCACAACTTAAGATGGGATGAAGGTTTTATTAATTATAACATGATGCCGCACATTATGAATCATTACTGCAAAGAGTTCAAAACTATCTACACAAGAGGATTGGAAAAAGCTAATTGGATACAATCATTTACAAGCAACGAAGTGATAAATGCAATAATAGATAGAGATTTCCAATGCTACTTCAATGAACTTTGTATTTCATCAAAGAGTTTTAAACATCGAAGGTCACAGTGCGCTTTGAAAAATGCTTACCGCTTAAATAATTTCCTTCAACAGAATGGTGGGGGTAATGTCGGTAATAAAAGTGAGAGCGCTACCATGACGCAGCATGAGTATTACTCGAACCTCCGAAGAGACAACATCTCCGACGGACATTATTATTAACAAGAAGATTAACAATAACATCAAGATGGCATCACAGAACTTTCTTCAAAATTTGGTTGATCAATTCAACGCTCATTCTAAATCAACAATCTTACCGACGAAGAAATGTTCTGAACTAAAAGAAGAAAAACATTACATCATACATACAATCAAGAAGATGGACACTTCAATTGGTGATGCTATTAATTGCACATTGAGCGAGGCGCCGTATACAGTTGGTGACGAACCGAAGTTTCAAATCTTCCTACCGAAACGGTTTGTACAACTTCTACAAAATGAAGATCTTCGAGTTATTCAACCTGGCGCACTCTATTTAGTTTCACACGGACCGAGTGGAAACAACTCAACTGAACTAACTATTCATGTAACACCTACTACTAACTAGTTTGTACATAACATTGTAAATATATGTGTTTGTAATGGTTTCTCAATAAAGATGATATAAAACAAAAAAGAAAAATAAAAGAAGCAACATATTGTTATGTCTTTGTACATAGCAATATGTTGCTTTTTTTAAAAATTCCACGGGATGACCTTGACCCAATTTTGTGTGATAATAAAAGTGAAAATCAACTTGTGAAATTCATCAGTCTACGACTACCTTTCGTACCGTACACATCTCGCTCTCTATAACTAAATACAAAACTTCAACATGTCCTTAAAGGTCAAGTGTGCATCTTACGATACCAACACCATTACGAGTTTTGAACAACTTGAAGATTTAACCAACGAAATGCGAGTTTTACTTACCGGTGGTTATCACTTAACTGTTGATGTTAGTGCTACTAATGTAAGGATGTTTACTAAAACAAAATACTGCGATGATGAAGTATTTCTTTCTACACAACCTACAACATCTTCATCGCCAACTGGTCAACATAACATCAAGTTCCACAAGTACTACCAATGTTAAATAGCTTTTATCAAATAAAACTAAGAAATCACGTGATCAATGTCAAGTTGATAAAAAGGGTGTGATACTTGGATAACTAATCATTCGCTTCCCAACTCTCGCTGCGTCAACACCTATTTTTAAAGATGTTATACAGAATGATGATTGAACTTGATGGAAAGATCTATGGAAAAGATTACAACACCGTTGAACAAATGACAGAAGATTTAGAAATATTAACCCGAGAAGGATATCAGGCTAAATTAATTTTAAAATTTCCTGAAGTACATCCACTATCGACTGAAGAACTTATCGCTATGGCTAAAGCGGAGAGAGAGAAAAAGTCTGAAGAAAACAAACAGGAGGGAGAGAAAAAGTCTGAAGAAAACAAACAGAAACAAACTTCTTAAGTATCAATTTTCCTTACATTAGTAAGGTATAATTTTTTAAAACTTCGTTTGGATGACCTTGAAATTATCCCCACCACTTTTTGTAGTACATAAAACTGACTATTCAACACTGTACACTCTTATTCTTTCACTGGACTCAGCAGCGTCAACATGGAAAAACAAAATTACAAGTACGAACCTCGTTACTGTTGTGAACAACAGTGTACAGATTTAGGACCAATGATGGTGGACGGGTTAGCTTGCACTAAGTGTGAATTTTTCGGATCTTGTTACTGCAAGTGCAAAACAAAACAACTACCGCCACCGGAATTGCGAACTTTCAAATTTTACAAATCAAGATATTTTCATACATGCTGTCCTCAAAGATGTTTCAAATTTCATCCTCTCGATCTAGCTTATTGTCAACGCACCAAGTCTCATCAAGATGATTTTTGTACACATATGATAAAAAGATGTAAATACAGATCAGATTGGTATTCAGATCCTGTTGAACCATCGAATGTGTAATTTCAGTTTTACACTCTTTTTTAAAACTTCAATTGGATGACCTTGAGATTTCCCCCCACCATTGGTTTTTTTTTTTTAGATTCCCCCCACCATAAGTCTTTTAGATTTCTCCCCACCATTAGTTTAAGTTTTGTATCTTATTGAATCCACCTTTGAATTATTTCACTTCCAACATTCTAACTAACAACATGGGAACACCTTTCGTCAGGTTTCAACATATAATAACTGAGAGGGAAGAAATGGAAGAATTGTTTCAAAACTTGCTCGCTATAATGGATAGATATTATATGAGATGGATCAGAATTGATGTTCAATATTTACGTCCTGGTGAATTATCTTCATCATCACAGAGTGAGGAGGACGAGGCAACTACTACAGCTAAGATATTTGAATTAAAAGACGAAGAAGAAGAACTTAGCTTTTTATTTAATCATAAGCTCGCCGTTAAATAAGCCCCCTCCCTTGGCGGCGTTCCTCATTTACTCGCCAACTCTCCAACGATGAACAACTCTCCATTGGCACGGATGAATTCTAGTTTTGAAATAAACTCTAAAGAAGAGTTACAAGCTATTTTTAATATTTTACAAGAACTTGTAGATAATTATACAACTATCAAAATGAATTTGGAAATAACATACGATTGTCCTATTTGCGATAAGGTTGAAAGTTCAGACGAAGACAGTTTACTAAATCTAACTCCTGCACCATCTGACACTACTGACAGTAATAATGAAGAGCAAAATCTATCCCCCGCCACTTCTTTGTAATTCATCTTTCCCCCCACCACTTTTTTATTTAATTAACATTTCTCGCTTTCACTCCTCATTCCGTCTTCGACTTTTAAACTATCAACATAACTTCTTTTAAAATTTCAAACACTAATACAATCATGATGGATATGATGGATGAAGTTCCCTTTGTAACTAGAATGGAAGAGGATAAATTGAAATTGGAAATTAAACGATTGGAAATGGAGCAGGAAAACCAACTCGGAATATTACGTCTCTTCACACTTTTCAAATACATCATCTGGGGACTCTGCGTTTACCTTTTTCTCGTCGTTGGCGTTTGTTTCTACAACTCCATAGTTCATCACAAAAATTCAACCTGTATAGTTCCTGGTATTGCACATTGATTGTATTTGTTTTTACGAATAAAGTTCAAAACTTAAATCTACCTATCCCGCTATCACCGGGTAGTTCAACTCTCAGAACTATTTCCTGTGCTAGCGGGATAGGCTTTTTTAAAACTTACTCGGGATGACCTTGACATACTTTCCGTAACCCAATTATCAAGTTGAATTTCAGTTTTATACTTACTTTTAATTTATGTGCAAATTTAGTTCAACCGAGATCTTCTCACGCGATAACCGTTATAAAAGGAGATTGTTCATCACGCCGCGACCATTAATTAACTCGCATTTGTGTTGTTCGCATCCTTCCTACTCATTACATATACGTTTCGCCAACTTCATCATACAAGTCTAATTGCTACTAACCTGGAGTTTCATTTACATTAGCACGTGTCGTCCTGTTTGAATCACCTTCGCGTGCTCGACGTTATATCTCATTCATCTGTCTTGTTCTGACTTCTACACGTCTGATATACTTCTTGTGATGGATACGCAATGTTTAAAATTGAAACTTTTGCGGACACAACATATATTACGAAGTAATTCCAAACCTTCTGTTTCAAAGATTAAAACTAATTTAACAAAAGTAAGGAAGAAATTAAGTTTTAACCCGTTATACTCTGCTAGAACTTCGCAAGTTAGCGTTGACGATAGTGTTATTCACAACATTTTGCGTTCAATGTTACGTTTCCACAACTTCGAACTTGTTACACCTATCGACTGTGTTCAGCAGGTTTTCATATTTTACCCCCACCCTTCCTTATATAAGCGCGCTCACGACAATTCCTGTTTCATTGTTTTGTACACTCTTCAGCTAACATGAACTAACTTTTAATTTATGCGAAGTTTTACTTCAACCCCGGTTAATTTATGCGCAATTTTAGTTCAACTCCCAATTGTTGAATTTCAGTTTTGAACCAACTTTTAATTTATGCGCAATTTTAGTTCAACCGAGCGCCATCTCCACTCCCCCCATTGATTAATTCACCATCTGACATCTACAGTCACGCATATATTTCGACGCGTCATGTTTCATTCTTCATTCTCGTTCTATCCGCGGAACTTAACACTTCTATCTACCTTCTCTCTCTCTCTCTTGTTATGGCTGCGCAATGTTTCAACTGACTTTTATTTTCGTTCAACTATTAGAGTTTTTATTAACACCTTCGAATTACAATTTTGAACTAACTTTTAATTTATGCGAGGTTTTACTTCAACCCCGGTTAATTTATGCGCGAATTTAGTTCAACTCCCAATCGTTGAATTTCAGCTTTGAACCAACTTTTAATTTATGCGCAAATTTAGTTCAACACCCCGATTGTTGAATTTCAGTTTTACACTAACTTCTAGTTTCGTTCAACTATTAGAGTTTTTATTAACACCGTCGAATTTCAATTTTGAACTAACTTCTATTTTATGCGCACTCTTCGCTCAACCGACCGCCGACGCTCTCGCCATCTCCACCCCGACATCTATTGTCCCCACTTCTGGCCCACCGGAAGCCACGTGCCGTGGCATGTGGCTTCCGGTGACGTCACTTCCGGGCCAGGAGTGGCTTTTCTACACTACTTTTATATAAATTTGTGTGATTTATATTGTGTTATCAGTCCTTTATATTGAATGTTTTTACTATTTTGCTTAGGTCTATTTATCATCCGTTTTAGTAAAAAAACTAAAGGGTTTATTGCAACCCAACTGATAAATGGTTTAACTGAAAGCACCAAGTTCACCATAATAAATACATTCTAATGGTTAATTAACTTTTGTCTTAATCTATTTACAGTTAAATATTTTACGGAGGCCATTAAAAAAGAACACAAATAGAATAAAAGAACATATAAAAAGTGTTCAAAATAAAGGGGAAAAAGTAACAACTCAAATATCGTAACTGAGTGTAAAGTTATTGCGTTTATTTCTGTAATATCAGATAAAGCAAACAGCATTGTGTACAACGAGAAACTCAGGTAACGTTGAATTCTGATTGGAAAAGTTTAGATAACAGCTGTGTTGTGTTTAAACAGTGAAGGAAGGGACCATTTCTTCACACTAAATCACATGGCATAAGTTACCCTCTTTGATGCACCCAATTAGTTTTACATGTAACTGTCAGAGACACATGGTTTACTCTTTTTTATATGCGTTTACCCATCCATGTAAACCTTAAAAAACCCTAACATGAAAATCATTCATTTCAATCAGTTTTATTTTTACATCAAGAATCAAAAATGTGTTTGTTAAATTTATACATAGTCTTTGGTTTTAATAGTGTATATAAATTATTGAAATAAATAACCATAATTACAGTCTACCCATAACGTTTACTTTATCTGTGCCATAATATATTCGGGGTGTCACAAAAATACGGGACTAACTAAGTATATTCGCATTCTTCACATAAAAATTAATAAAAAATGTTCCGTTTATTGTTTTAAGTTTTCGGCTTAGTTAAGCACTAATTTTCCATTGATCTTTTTTTACACTTAATTTTTATTTCTGTAACGAGTTGTTGCATTAAGTTCATATTTGGCATATACCTTTGTAATATGTCTATTGAAAGAAAATATATTATTTATTTCCGATAGGGTAATTATTTTTAAAACTGTGGTCGTTCTTAGTATTAAAAAGCAAATACCGTATTAAAAAGATTCTGCCTTGAACTAGACGGTGTTAGGATCAACAATGTTCATTCTAAAATTAATAGAGATTACCAGTTGTTGTTTTAAATGAATACAGGAACATATAAAAACCCTAGTTGTTAGAAACATTTCATAACTAAATTATAAAGGCTCTAGTCTTTGCACTAAGGTGAGGTTCTTAAGATAAACATAATAAAATATTTAATTAGTCTAAGTAGTAATTTAAAGCTCGTTGACCTTTTCTTACTCTTACAAAGAAAACTCTGACCTCATTAAGTTTGTTTTTAAATTGTTATCAGGGGTTTCAAAGTAAATAAACAAATCTAAGTTAAAATGAGTGTTGCTAAACAATGTATTGATTTTCCCAACCAACACACGAAAGGATTCAATTTCTTTTGGGAATTAGATTTTTTGTAGTGTTAAGATAATTAAGTTTGTGTGTGGCTTTCTTGGCGTCAGAGTGAGGGAGACTATTGCTGCCACTGGCAGTTCTTTCCCGGAGCAATTCTTGGCGGGTTAACCCCTGAGGGAAAGGAGTGGGGGAAGTGTTGACAGTGTTGCCAATACAACAAATACAACGTGTTATTGTTTATGTTCAAACTGTCACTTTCACTTCTTTACTTCTTTGAACTTCCTTCCCTTGCCCGTCTGTTGTGGTGCAAGACAGAATATTCTTCTTTTTAAAAGTTAACAACTTCTTTATTTGGTATATCGTATTAATGTAAGCTTAGATGTTTGTTTATATTAGAAGTGTTTCATTCACTGAAAATTAATGAATTACCAAGGTACATAGGTTATATGATTAGGTAAGTAATGTTTGTTATTGTTACACGAAAAAAGTAAGTAAGCTTAATGGATCTCTTAGTTGTTAAAATAATAGCTTTCCACTATTATAATCAACCAGGACAGTTTAGGCCTATTCATGCAAAGATTCTCTCTGCAATATTAAGTTAGGTACTTACTAATAATCAAGGTCATAGGATAGACTAGCACTTACATATGAATACAGTACCTTCTTGCAAACCCTGATCTCGATAAACCGAAATTTCTGGATGTCATATCATACCTATCTAAATATATGTAGCCCAGGCATAACCTGGGTACATAGCCTAAGTAGTAAGTATAAGTATTCAAGTATTCAAACCTAATTAGGCCTAAGTTTTAATCAATTAAACCAAAGATTACAAATATGAGGGTAAGATACGGTAACTTACCTTTATAACTTATTCAAGTTCAAACTGTTTATGTTGATGATGAAAATATTCCTCACCAATAATTATATAGTTGAATAAACTTTTATAAATTTGTTTCCTGTTCTACTACATTTTACCGGGGTTGGGACCGTGATCTGTCGTGAGAAACAGAACCCTGCATTACAGCCCACATGCAATAAATTGCCTTTGGAAATAACTTTAATGTTAAGTAGGCCTATATAGAATGCTACTATTACTTGTTAACTTTTGTTTTTAGCTTGTGTTAAAAGTTAATATAGGCCTAGGATATTGATTAATTATCAATTAACACTATTGAATAAATATAAAACATTATAGACCTATTAACTCTTGTCATATAAAAATTATGTAGGCCTAATAAGTTAAGTTATAATATTTTAGAAGATGTTATAGTAAATATTGCATGTGCGCTGCCCTCTGCATTTCGTCAGTAGGATAGCCATTGTAGCACCGATATAGCCTAACTTAAAACTAATCCATGAATTTTTATATAATTACGTTTCTATAAAATAACATGTCAAGTAAGTGAAGTTAAAATTTATAATTGAAATATAGTACTCATATAAATAGTACCTAATTTGTCAAGTAGAATCTGGGCCTAAGACTTTGGTTTTATTTTGAGAATTATTATTTAGGGGTGCAGTTTCATAACTGGGCTACGATACTATTGAATGAAAATATCGATCAAAAATTACCGTCATATACAAATTTTAGCTTGACAAACTTTGTTCTAATCTAAATATCATAATCTAACCTAGTCTCCATGAATATGAATAAGTGACCTATGCCCAGGAAAGTTTAATATTATGTGAGAATAGATCTAAGTACGATACATAGGTAACTGTTCTTCTTATATGTTACTTCGTTAAAATTTGGCCTTAGTTGTCATTAGGATTATTATTTCTTAGTGTTTTGATTTTTTTATGTAAATTAGAGCATACCTGAGGTTATATTTGGTGTTTAATGTAAATATGGGAATGAAAAGTTAAAGAAAAATAACTTAGGGATAATTAACTTAGTTACAGTAATTTCTTTGTTATTTAGGTCTAGATTTAGAATTAATTGGTAGTTGATACAATATATATGCCTATATCGATTGGAACGATCGGTATTTTCATTTGATAGTATCGTAGCATCGTAGCCCAGTTATGAAACTACATTTTTATTTAGTAACGGCCTACACTTGAAAAATTAAAAAGTGCAGGGCCTATTAGAAGTTATTATATAATGCTGTACTCGTGTAATCTCAATTCAATATATAGGCCTAATGTAATATAGGCCTACCGTATTGAACTTAGATTACACAGTATTAGTGCTACAATGGAATTGTCTGTTAATTGAATGAATTAATTAGTATATATTAGTATATAATTAAATAGTATACTTGATTAGTATATCCACATAGTGAGGTCACCCATTTGTAAATTCTTTTTTTTCTCTGGATTACTAGAACCCTGGGTTGGAATGCTCGAGCAACATCCTCCTGAAACACACCTTAAGTTTTGTTTGTGTTAATAAAGTTACACATCTAAGCATACTGCAAAATAATTTACTAAATAATACTACAGTATGATAAATAAATACAAATTATTAAGTGGTATTATTACTATTTTAAGCTTAAAATATTCAATTTGAGTGTTTCTTACAAGGTTGTGCCTAATACATATAGGAATTAGGCCAAATATAGGATAACGCCCTTTCATCTCGCACAATCTAACTTATATTTAATTAAGCTGTGTATATAACAGAAAAGTGTGTACGAGGTACCAAGAATGTTATAAAATATGCCTAGTAGACCTAAATAAATCTAAAACTCTTAAGGTTAAAGTTTTTTAATCGTGCACCGCACTGAACTACCAGGCGGTTGGTTCATGGCACCTCGAAGGAGGCTTGAGAGTTGTTCTCTCCAGGTACCATCCAAGCTAACTGCATGCAATGCATAGCTAAGCCCGCCAAGTGTGCCCTTAAACTTACAGTAACATACATGAAATTGTAGTTAATAAATTTATATTAATATATATGTATATATACAAAATTCCTTATCTAACGATAGGATACCCTGTGTCTAATTTGTTATAGAAGTTAAAAAATTAAGGTTAATATTAAGAAGATAAACAGGGACTTTTGATAGGCAGACCCCTTATCGTACTGCCATGAGAAACAACCGGGATGTGTAATTTGCTTTAGTAGCTGCTAGTAATAAGATTATGTCTTAATAATAATAATAAATAATAATAAATATTTATTTGTCGTAAAAACATTACAGCATTGACAAAGTCATTTTTCCAGCATAAAGCTAGGTCAAACACAAGAACATAAAATACAACTTGTAAATAACATCTTCATTAAAATGAAACAGCAACCATCATAACACAAAAAGGGGCAGACACTTTTTTTTTAAAATACAAACTAGAACACAATTCTCTCCATGGCAAAAAATTCCTCTAGTGAGTACATTGGGGTGACTAAAAGCCAATTATAAAACTTGTTTTTAAAAATATTTTCAGTGTACTTGTTCATTAGGTGTTCCAACTTATTGTAAAATTTTAGACATAATACTTTATGGCTTTTATTACTTTTGGTTAGTCTATGGAAATCTATAACTGCCTTGTGTTTGTTTCGAGTGTTGTATGAATGTGTGTCAAAGTTAAAATTCAAAAGTTCTGGGTTTTTAAAAAGATATATTGTTAAATCAAATAGGTAGAGATTGATTACAGTCAAAATTCCCGAATTAATAAAAAGAGGCCTGCAATGATCACGTATGCCTGATTGATTAATTATCCTAATTGCCTTCTTTTGAATAATCAAAACTTCATTGATTCTGCTACAATTACCCCATAGTATAAGCCCATATCTGAAAATTGCTTGGAAGTATGCAAAGTATGCAACCTTAACGTAACCGATGTCAACACAAAAGGTTAGACGTCTTAGCAGGTATATTACTCGCGAGAGTTTGGTAATGTTACAAATGGCTTAACATTATCTTCTTATATTTACATTAACACCATAGCAACCCTGGCCTTGGTAAGTCGAGGTAATATTAATTATATCAATAATTAATTTTGATAAATTAAATTATTAATTCATTTTAATTTTAGAGCAATTAGTTTTAATTGTTGGCTCTTACCTCAAGACTGATCAGCGGTGTCCAAAGGAGATCCAAAGCGATTTTCAAGCGCTCCCCTTCATCAAATCTCTGGACTTGGACCGTTGCTGTTTTTTTTGTTGTACTTTCACCCCCTGTTGTAGCTTCAGTAGCTGCTAGTAATAAGATTATGTCTTAATGTTACAAATTGCTTAACGTAGATGATGAATTTGGGTTGAATATAATATATACATTATCTTCTTATATTTACATGAACACCATAGCAACCCTGGCCTTGGTAAGTCGAGGTAATATCAATTATATCAATAATTAATAAATTTTGATAAATTAAATTATTAATTTATTTTAATTTTAGAGCAATTAGTTTTAATTGTTGGCTCTTACCTCAAGACTGATCAGCGGTGTTAAGGAGATCCAAAGCGATTTTCAAGCGCTCCCCTTCATCAAATCTCTGGACCTGGACTGTTGCTGTTTTTTTTGTACTTTTGAATCTTCTTTGCCTCTCAATGTTTTTGTTAGGTGGCACAAGTGAGGTATCCTGAAATAGTTATTTGTTATGATATACTCGTATAAATCCACTTGACATGCACTAAACCAGCAGGGTGTGGTCAAATATATTTTTTATATCAATTCACATTTTATGCATAAATATTGTTGCATTAAACAAAAAGATTTAAGAGTTGTAAAAATTTAAACTCTGGTGAATGAACATAGACAAAAATAATAATTTATTTTTTCTATGACTTTCTTTGATTCATTTGTAAAGTTGAATGATGTTTTAATTAATTAATTTTAAGGCAACAAAGGGCTATTGTATGGTTAATTTTGATCAAGCCGAATGCAATCGGCATAGTAATATCGAAAATACATTGAAACAAAGAAATATTGTAGTTACACATAAGTATTGTAAGTTACAACAGCATACATACATAGATACATACTAATTAACAAATAAATAACAAATAACAAATAACAAATAACAAATGCTTTATTTTTTGAGGCAAAGTTAGGACTTTAATTAATTGTATGTATGAGTTATAAAAGGCATAAAGAGGAATAATTAATGTTGATGGTTTTTTTATTTGAAATGGAGCAATTAATTGAAGTTGAGTGAAAAGAGAATGAAGAGTTCAATTCTGTTAGTAAACTTCTTAAATATAATTCACCTTAAATAGTGATATATAGTGAATAATATTGTTTACTACAATATAGACTACAGGCAAATTTTTATCTCCACTTACCGGAACTTGTAATGACTGTCCAGGTGATGTTGAGAGTGCCATTATTGAACTGTGGAGGGATTTAATATTTTTTTCTAGTAAATCAATTTGCTCTTCTGAGGTTGTTTGCCTAATTATATCTTTAAAAATTTCTTCCACCTTTTCTAATCTAGTCTCTATTGTGTTGAAGTCATGGCTTACTTCTTTGATAATAATTTTTTTATGCTCATCTTCTTCTTTATGAAAAGTAATTTCTTGACCATCCATCCCTTGATCAAACATATCTTCATCAACCATCTCTTTTGGTGAATTGTTATCATAAGCCATTGGTTTGTCACAGTTTATAGTTTTGGTATTTTGCACTGACCGAGCAACTGCATGGATGTGTTTGCACATGTTTGTTTTAATAGAATTATCCACACATGTGCAAATAAATTCATGGAGGCAGGAGTTGCAATGCAAACATTGCAACTGACAGTTTTTGCAGTTTTTCACTTTCTTCACAGTGTACAAATCTTGCACTGTGGAAGAAACCACATTCCATGTTTTTTCACCATCAGGAAGCACGTCATTTTCTTTGTAGGTTGCCATAGCAGTTTTGTGTCGTCGCCTTAATATTTGGAGTTTGCTTACTAATTTCCCTTTTTCTGCTTTAATTAAATAGTCAAATAGTTTGTCTTTTATCAGATTTAGGATGGCACATAGGGTCTTATCAAGGCGTTGGATTTTCTTTCCTCTTAAGTAACAATACTTGAGAACTCTATTGAAGTTTTCCAAAGACATGTTGGTATTGATTTTAGCATGGACTCTAAAGCAATACGCCCAGTTTTTAAAGGCCTCTCCTTTGACATATTGTTCCCTAAAATACTTTGCGTATTCTTGCGTCTCTTCATCGTCTTCTAGTTTTTTCATGGCACCATTGAGTAGTTTGTAAAATGTCGTGGGGTCCATTTCATACAACAAGGTTTTGAGGATCTTGTATACCTCGTCTTTCCTTTCTTTTTTTTTGATTTTATGTAAGTTTGACCTCCATGCTTTAAGCACATGCCATGTGCAAAAAAGCCGTAGAGTGGCTGGGCCCATGACTTTATTCCAAGCGGAGTAAAAAGTTTCTTCCATATCCGACATGAACACTGACGGATTCAATTGCCCTACTTTATCCTTGATGGACTGATAAAATAGAGACATAATAGGGATATCTCCCCTGTTAGAAAACATGAAGGCACAGGGGAAACCCTCTCTGCTCTCGTCAATAGTTAATATCGTGTACAGTTGGAAGTTATATTTATTAATGCCATGTGTGCCGTCAGTGCAAATTATGTCCTTTCCAAATCTTTCAAGCATTGATTTTTGGGCTTCAGTCATGAAAATCAGTACAAAATCATCTGGTTTGAGTGTGGGAAAGTTAGGGTCGTATTTACCTTGTGGCTTGTAAATGAGCAGTGCGGTGTCTTTTGATGTACTTAGTTCGTGAACCCATGCTTCTACACTAACAGGATCATATGGGTGTTTTTGTGCTTCCTTATCAATGTTAAAGGATCTTTCAATATTATTAAGATCTTGGTTATTTAATAAATGGATTCGTTTTAATTCATTATTTGATACAGACCCTCGAATTTTTTTTAAAACTTCATCGTGCGGTGTCTTGGAAAGAAGCTTAGCAGCTAAACTCCTTCGATCTGCTTCTCTTAGTCGAAGGTGTTTCAACTCATTTATATGACCAACATGTGTTCCCATATAATGCACCACCATTTGGCCATCCTCTTTTATTTTCGCAACAATTTCGCATGGACAGTAAGCATTTATTTTACAAGTGCCACCAATTTTGGGGTGGCGTTTTTTTTGCTAATGAGGTGTATCTGCCACTTCGGTGACATATGTAACGAAGAGTGTGATTTCTATCTTTTGTAGCTTTTACAAATGAAACATTATTCTTTAATTCAAGTTCATTTTTCCAATCAACAAAGTCATTCTTGGTTTGAAAGTGCATTTTTTCCCATTCAATCTTCAATTTATGTTTGTTTTTCAGATGATCATGTATTTCCTTTTTCTGTTTTGCGAAGAAACAAATGTACATAGAGGACACTTTCTGGAGGTCTTATTTGATTTGCAAAATCTCGTAATATTATGATATTTCTTTTCATGGTGCCTCAAATTTGCTTTCAATGTAAATTTCGAAATGCAATGTGCACATTTAAAATTTTTAGCTGCACCACCGGTGTGAACTGCTTTTATATGTAAATTTAAGCGTTCTTTTCTACTAGTTTTGAAGTTGCATTGATCACATGTGAATGGTTTTATGTTAGAATGGATTGCATCTTTGTGACGTTGCAAAGAATGTTTGTATTTAAAGTCTTTGTCACATAATTCACAGACAAATTGATTTTTTTTCTCAATTTCTTCCCTTTCGATGTTTTCCCATGAACATTTTTCATATGCTTCCTGCGATATGAAGCTAATGCAAAATCTTTTCCGCAATAATCACATTTAAAGGGCGTCATCTTCTCATCCACCTGAAACATTACGACTATGAAATCCGCTGTGCATATGAAATTTCCTTGATTACATTATTAACTAATTAACTGACCATAATCCTTTTACATTAGCTGACAGACCGCATAAAATAAATATAGACCTAGGCCTACTGTATAAAAATGTGATATTCTAACGTATAAGTTTTATTAGTTATAAAATACTAAATACGCTGGAATATTTTGATATATGCGCATTGAAATATTTAAGTGTGTGTGTAAATATATGTTTAAATAAAGGTGCATTAAAATATGTAGGCCTTCAGACTTGTAGGGGCCTATGAATACACAGTTGAAGCATAAATATATTGTTAACTCTAACTAACAGAATCAAAGTGTACAAGAACACTTTTTCTGTTCAACACAGTTTAGAATCCTTTGAAAAGACATCTAAATACTGTGTTTCAATTATTAATTACTTACTTGGAATCTCCTAGTATCCAAGTAAGTAATTAAGAATAGTTTTTATACAACAATAAACTATTGGTTAAAGCCTAATAAACTGTTTTAATGCAACCTAGATGAATTATAATGGTTTCTTAACTCACCCTATGAAAACGAGGTCTAATAATTTCCACCGGTAGGCCTATATGTCCCTAACATTAAATCATCTCTTCCAGTTAAGTTTATAGAAAGCCCTAGGCCTAGCTTCTAACATCTAATTATTTTGAATTTACCTGTAAATATATCTATTTACCTTTGAAAAGTTACTAGCCCTAATTCCTTTTTTTTTTTTTTTCTTAACTAGGCCTACATTTTACTTATATTTTATTGTCATTACTTAGACCAGACCTGTTAGCATAACATATTTTTGTATTATGCCTTCATGAGAAAATTTGTTACTACATTGAAAATATGTCTTCCCATATAATTTTGTAATAATAAAATGAGATTTAGTTTAACGAGAAGTAATAGGCTTAGTGGTAGGTGGTAGGGAACCTTTCAGGTTCTAACTAATGTTTATTGAACACTTTGCAGGTACAAATAGGTAGCCTAGGCTAGCCTACAGATAGTTAGGCCTAACCAATGCCTAGAAGTTTTGTAATTTTTAAATTGCAGTAAAGTAAATGAAACTAAATTGTCCTTTACGAAACTATTAAGGAGATAGATCTTATTTTAGAAACATTTTAATAGGCTAACGGGCTAAATAAGTTACTACTGAAGCCCATAGGTAGCCTAGGCTAGCCTACAGATAGTTAGGCCTAATCAATGCCTAGAAGTTTGGTAATTTTTAAATTGCAGTAAAGTAAATGAAACTAAATTGTCCTTTACGAAACTATTAAGGAGATAGATCTTATTTTAGAAACATTTTAATAGGCTAACGGGCTAAATAAGTTACTACTGAACCCCATAGGTAGCCTAGGCTAGCCTACAGATAGTTAGGCCTAACCAATGCCTAGAAGTTTGGTAATTTTTAAATTGCAGTAAAGTAAATGAAACTAAATTGTCCTTTACGAAACTATTAAGGAGATAGATCTTATTTTAGAAACATTTTAATAGGCTAACGGGCTAAATAAGTTACTACTGAAGCCCAATTATATCTCATTTTAAGTAACTTAATATATTACAAATTTAGCCTATTTGCTAGTGTAAATGGGAATATCCAACAGTTATTTAATAAACGTATTTTCTACACATTTTTAGTAACTTTGTAAGTTTATAAAGACATGCTTAAAACCTAGACTATATACATCACAGATTTATAACTTTGATTTATGATTTTGACTTAAATCAATTAAAAACAATTAACTGACCTTGCATCATAAACCAGCATTTCATAAATCAAATTTAAATAATGTAACTAATTTTATAGTAATTGAATTATACGAAAGTAAAACCACTAAAACCCTAGGTCACCTCTCTTGACCTCGTAAGTACGATTTTCTGCATTGCTTGTAAGATCAACATTTGCGTGGTTGGCGACACTGTCGACACTTCCCCCCACTCCTTTCCCTCAGGGGTTAACCCGCCAAGAATTGCTCCGGGAAAGAACTGCCAGTATTGCTGCCGGGGTGTTAGAAATCAAAATTAAATCCAAATAATGAACATCAATAAAAAATGCATAATAGTGTTGAAATTAATAATCTAATGAGACAAAAAGTGAATGCCAGTTACCCCACGCAAATAACAAAGGTGAAGGTAAAATGAACACGTTAACCATTATACATTGTTCAAGGGTATATATATTTCAACAGATAGGCATGACTAAGGAAGTTAGGTAAAATTTTCTCTCCTTGAGGGAAATAGTAGGTGAACGCCTGAGCCATAGGCGAAGATGGCAATGGATCTCCCAAAACACACACAAAATTTTCACCTGGAAATTACTCTCTTATAATTAATAAAGAAAACAAAGTATTCAACAATCACTGGGTAGTTTGGCTGCGTAGTAACTACCCCCTAAAATCTGAATATCTCGTGCCAGTGTATCAATCAGCTGCTTTTTCCCTTCCGCTCAGTATGTAGCGTTGCCAGTTTTCACTGTTCTGTGCTGCCAGGTTGTCAATGTTATTCTTAGGGGCGTAATTTTGTTCTTAGGGAGATAAAGTAAGACTTTACTGCCTAATAGGGAGTTCTAGACTTAACATAAAATTTGAAGGAAAATCGTTGTTATCATCATCAATGATGCTCTTAGAAAAATTGATTATTTCGATGTTACTGTGCCTAAACATTTAATTTATCAAAAGTAAAAAAATAAATTTTAAACTATGTAGACTAACGATGGTGATTTTATTCATTGAATAGTATTTTTTTTATTGTTGGAATATCCAAAAATAATAGACCTCCAAAAATAACAGTAAATGTAGGACTTTAAGTACGGTTGCATTTGAATTTTATTTTTTATTTTTTATTTTATTTTATTTTATTAAATCCAAAACAGTACCATTAAAAGTATTAGATGTTTAAAATGCTTTAAATTTGCCCCCCCCCCCCCTTTGCTTTTCTTTCATTCGGCCAAATTATATTTTAACCTTTAAAACACAAGAACCTATCTTTTCCAAGACAACATTTACTATAAATTAATACATTTTTACAACATATTATGCACCAACATCATTAAATCATTTTAAATCATTTAAATCATTTTAAAATGATTCATATTTAAAAAGAAATATCACAATACACGATTATAAACTAAAACGAGTTACTTATTTTCTATTATTTAAAAATAATTTATATTTTTATCTTTGACTTTTATATTTTCTAACTTGTAATAATGGAACTGTCATATTTGTAGCCTGATTAATAATAAAAATTGAAACTAACAATTTTAGCCGCAACCAACTTCTCAATGGCTAGTTAACAGTTTATTCAGCAAAATACACAATTTGTGATTTCTCATTAAATATGGATATTCATTGTAAATATTTTATCGAACGTGTTTTCCACCCCTACTACTCATTTTTTACCATGCCCATAAGCTTGTGTAATGATGATCTGTTAAGCAAGAAATATTAGGGTTACAAATTCAGGTTTTTACACCCCAATTCACTATAAAATGAACAATACATACCCTATACAATATCTATACCCTATATTATAAACAAATTAACGTATTAGGTATATACTGTATATTATGTTGCAGAGGTTATAGCGTTATTATTTTTAAAATGTGTGAATTTTAAATCGACAAAGTTTTACTTAAACGATATATATTAAATTAAAACAAATTGTGTTACATTATTACGTACTTAAAACTTGACAAAATATAATTCCAATAGTATATTATAAGTATATTCATAGATTTATTATGTTTGTATCGTTATGATAAATGTATATTTATGTTATATTAGGGTATTGAGATAACAGATACCTTCATAGAACTGTATTTTTCTGTTACATTAGACTTTCAAATTTGAATTTATATCAACATTCGTGAACTTTTTTTATGTATTTGATGACAAAATACTCATTGAACGACGTGGACGATGTAAACGTCATGGATTGGCGCAGCAACATTGTAACTTCTGTTGGTGGCACTAAACAGTTTAAAGATTCACTTTAAATTCTAAAATATAAAATGCAAGTAATTTTAGAGAAAATAATCTTACGTTAAAAAATATAGTTCAAAGAAGGCTAAAGATATGCATAAGTTTCACATCTATGATCAAAGTTCGTAAAAGTGTCCTCTTACAATCAATCTTTTTTACTATAATGAGGAAAATATTAGTCACATTACGTTTTTCTATTTTATACCTTTTGACCATTGTATTATTATAATATTTTAATACCTTACTATAAAATGTAAAAGGTAATTTTACTACCTGTAAATTATAAATATGAACAATAATAAAAAATATAAAAAACAGATATGTATTAATCCAATCTTAAATGTTGTTTTTTTGCACAACCAAGCCAGAGAGCGCTTGTGATGACAATGCCAATGAGAACTCTGTTATTATTAAATAATTAAAATCGACTTCATTACTGGAGCTTTAAAATTTCATTAGCTTTCGGTGGTCTTCTCGTTATTATTTTAGTTAGCCGCATTTTAATAATAAACTTAAGTCTTAAACATGCAAACCCCTAATAGTTTTAAACATATTCCTCCAAAAATCTCCCTCCTCCAAAAATATTATAATGAAATCTTAAAAAAATATCATATTCTTAAAAAAACTTTTTTTAGTTGTTAATTAGTTTTTACACACTTCCTTCTTGTATATTAGAGATTAGTCAGCTCAATTTACTATTCTAAGGGCCGGTTTCTCGAAGCATGTTTAAACCTAAAATCAAGTTTAAACCAAAATTGTCAATATGATTAACGTTGAGTTAAACTAAGTTTAAGTTAAACGTGTTTCGAGGAACCGGCCCTAATCATAACCAAACTAAACCACACTTAATGTCTTCAGTTGCTGTTTAGTTAAATAAGTGATTAAGAGTGTATTAGGATGAAATAAATGCAACACAGTTTTATGTTTAATTAATATGTAGCCTAATTGATATCGTTAAAACAATAGTCATAATAATATACAGAAAATAATTGCATAATGTATCATATTAAACCGTATTATCATAAATTAATTGATCATGAACGATCTGCTCTGTAAAAGACACGCCTGACTGTGTTTATTTTTATAAAAAGATATGACTTCATATCAATCTCAACGATATTGCCCTAAGACTTCATCATACATAAATTCCGCCAGGAGATCAATTAGCCCAAAACAAACAATAGTCTTTGAACAACGCACTGAGCAGTTAACCCTGAGGAAAACTAACTATTTTTTAAATTTGGCATCCAAGTATTTCAGCTGAAAGCTTTATATTTGGAGTATTTTCAGTATCACATATATGCTCCATGTCTAGTAACGAGAATATGTAAATTATAAGTAATGTAAATGTTGAGCAACCATAAACAAACAAGAATAAGATTGGTTATGGCCATCATTTCATCATGAGTCTATTTTATTAATGCAAAACGATTAAAGATTAAAGACAAAACGCGAACCCAAAATATAAACCCATACAAAATAAAGAAAAATATCTAAGAATGCCTATCATTGAACGGCATTGCCAAAAATGAAAGTCAGAGAAAAGGAAGAGTACAATATATTATTTAAGATAAAGAGATAAGTGACATGAACTGCGAAAAAACTAACATCCTGTATAACAACTAATATTGCATCGATCCTAATGTTTAATTTCTTTGTTGTTGGTATTTGAATTTGTTATGATATTTTTAGTAACTTAAAACCTGTTGACATTTCTTTCTGTGGAAGGGGTTAAAATACTAGAAATTATAGAAATGAATACTTACTTACTTATATAATATCTGAATAGTAATAAAAATAAATTACATCTAAAACGAATTCACCATCTAAAATTTCGTTCCTATTGAAGAAATCTTCGCTTGTTCATAATTGAAAATTATTATTTTGTGAAAAGTTGCAACGTAAAATGTAAACCCATTGTTGTTTTCCCATTTTCTAAGAGCACATTACTGAATTCAAAACAGTTAAAGCGTGAATTCATATTCCGTTAGCCAGCGGCGAACAATTGATTGTTGGCGCCAGTGATTGGACAAATATTGCCATTGTAATATCACCGAAGCAATCACACTCTATTCCACTCCCTTTTACACCCAAACTATACACTTTTTTGAAACAAAATAATAATACATTTTCAATAAATATTGCACATATCAGCAGCAATAAAATATTTAAAAAATCATGAAGGATTCCTTAAAAATTGTTTTGAAATGGAAACTTTTCTTGAAGCATGTTTGTATTCTCTAAGTTTCGGTTTTGAATGAGAGTGTACTATAAAAATTTGTGTAATAGTTGTCATAACATTTAAGAGACTCATTTTACATTTAATCATATATCTGTAATGAAATACATTGCATTCAAACTGTTGTAACGGTAAATAAAACTTACAGTATCTACATTAAAATATTATTATCACTAAAGTAAAGTAAATTAAAAGATTACAAATTATTTGGAGATCAACTATAGAGAGGCTAAGGGATAAAATGCATTTAGATAGCGAACCAGCGTTTGTTTGAAAAAAAATAATTGTTTACTTGCCCTAAAGGTCGTCTTAGTTAATCAATGTTGCTCCCTCGTCGACAAATATTCTAATATCAATCTGGATGGGTTTTTTTGTATTTTAGGCTCTTGTGTAACACATTGTACCTCATAAAATATCAAACCTTTATACCATATATTCATACTTGACTAAATTTAATCTAAATTGGACCAGAGTCTAAATAATTACTTCTAATTGATTTATTTTATTGAGCTCTATTCATCAAACTTGTGGTCCAATGGAAGGAACTATGTTTTCTTAATAAAGATTAATTCTAACAATCCTCAATTATGGATATAAGACATATTAACCGATCTCAAGCCCAATTGTTTGTATAATTACATTTGAAATTTGAAATGTTAGATACATTACCAGTTTGGAATAAGAAAATACTTAGATAGCTGAAACTTTTATCCGAATCTTGTTCAACAATTGAGGCTTTGTAAACATTAAATGAGTTTTGGGTAACCACGGCATTGGGGCGGAGCAATTATTAAGTCGAAGGCGGGTTTAAATAACTTTACAGAAACAAAGGAAACTAATTCACTCACTCACGATAGGTAGATATTCCTGACCACTTTCAGTTGATGTAGAAGCTTTAAATAAGGCACAAAAGTTACTTAAAAGATTAAACTTAACTGGGAAGTCTAAAAAATTAATAAATACAAATTACAACTCCTAAAAAAATTAAGATGGTGGGATATGGAAGCCTTGTTTTTAGGTTTTGTGTTTTAGCGGCCAAACGGTGAGAGATTTGAGGGAATGTAGGGAAGATCTTTTAATTTCCTATAACTTTTGTCCTGTAATTTGTTTGATCGAATCTTGGTTCGTTAACCCTCCAAACCGACTCTAATGTCTTTAAATTCGCTATGGTCATCATTATTTGGTATACTTTTGCTAGTAAATACTCTAACATTGTACTTAGGAGTACACATAGAGTGTACTTTAAGTATCAAATGAAAATGACTAAAAATATATAATTTGTAGTTATGAAGAATGCCAATAGCATGTGTTTGCAGAGTGTCAACTCTGTCTATGAGACATGTTCAACTTGACACGAAAGAAAAGATAACTCGGCGCTGATGAGCTCTTTATCAGCGAACAGTATCGGGATGGAGATCCAAATACTTCAATCTCCGACAGCCTCGGTACTGCTGCATTTTGGGCGAGTAACACACAGGATGTTTTGGTGCGGAGTCACGGACGCGGCTGAGGATTCGTCTGGGTTAGGTCTAGGGACTTGGCTATCTTCTGTTGCTATCTCACCCCCAACAAGGCCTTCCAGGACTTCTTGACAGAATAGACAGCCTAGAGGATTGCGTTATCGGCACCACGTCGTTGGTGGCGATTTCAAGGCCAGGGCCGTCGAGTAGGGAATGCCCTCTATCAACTCCCGAGGGAAATACATCATAGACTTCATCGCCAGGGCCGGTCTTGTCGTCCTCAACGAGGTTGTCACATCTACTTTCCGGCGCCCCGGGCAGGAAGGCACGATTCCCTACGTCACCATTGTGTCTGAGTCACTTTTTCCGAGGATCTCTGGCTGGAGGTAGCACCAGTTTACCCGTCAGATCTCTGACGGGTAGCGACGACAAGTTTATCGTCTTTGATCTGCATGATCAGGCAAATTGTAGAGTTTCCGCATCTCGAGAACACCAACAAACTGGACGTGGTCAAGTTCAATGAAGTCATCTCTCAGGGAGCGCAGGGGAATCCTAGCAAGGCAGGGGCCGAGACACTAGAAACATCCACGATGGAACTAAACGTCTCGGCTTACGACCAGTCTATGTTGCGAAGGAAACCCCGACGCTACAAACAAAAAGTCTACTGGTGGACGAAAGAGATTGTGGAACTCAGAAGAACATTTTTAAGAACTAGACGAGACGCCATAAGAGCGAGGATTCCCGCAGAGTTCGTAAGTCGGAGGCCTATAAAGCTGAGAGATATCCCTCCACCAGGCCACCAATAGGAGCAAGGCAAATAGCTAGAGAAGGCTTCGTGACAACGTTGACTCCGACCCATATGGGGCCTAGGTTACAAAATTATAACACAAAAACTTGGCGCCCGCTCTCCACCATTCATCATGGAGGGCACCACCATGGGGAATATCGTGTTGCGTTGTGGCCTGAACATCCACAGCGACCGCAGGTTGACCTTCGGACGGGTAGAGGACGTTCCACTCTTCACATTCGAAGAGCTATGAACCTCCGTTCTATCCCTGAAGAGCAAAAAGGCTCATGGATTCCCAGCAAGGCTTTAAAAAATCTTTATAATAACCCCTGACTTGTTGAGAATATAAAATGCCTGTTTGGTAGAAGGCGGGTTTCAGGCTCCCTGGAAAGTCACCAGGCTTGTAATGATCAGCAAGGACCGAGCTGATCCCAAGCTGCCGACGTCCCACCGGCCTCTTTGTATGTTGGACATGGCTGGGAAGCTGTTCAAAAAGCTGATTCGTTCCCGCCTAACTTCTGACGTGGATGCTGCCGGGGACTTTAGCCCCCGTCGGTACGGCTTCAGAATGGGACGGTCATCGATCGATGCTATCACCGACGTCCAGAGAGCTGTGGAGAGAGCCAAGAGGCACAACCATTTCACCGCCAAGTAGTGCTTCTTTTTACTCTTGATGTCAATAATGCCTTCAACTCGGCGAGATGGGTCGATATGATGGGTACGCTTCTCAACACTTTTAACGATCCTGCATATCTGTTGTGGCTCATCGAGGATTATCCCTGCTCTCGAAGGTTGACTTACGACACAAGGGATAGAACGCGGAAGATGGAAGTCACTTCTGGTGCCACTTAAGGTTCAATACTCAGCCCGGATCTCTGGAACGTTGCCTATGACAGCCTCCTGAGGTCCGAGATGCCTGAGGAAACCACTTTGGTTGGGTACGCCGATGACGTTACAGCTCTCATTGTTGCACGGAGTGTTGAGCTGGCCCAACAAAAGTTGAACCAAGTCATGCGTGTGGTCAACACCTGGATCTCCCATCACTGTCTCTCGCTTGCTCTCAGTAAGACGGAGATTGTAATCCTCTAGAAGAAGAGAATCGACACCATCGTCCCGTTCTTAGTTGGAAGGGAGGTGGTCTAATAAACCCGTGCTGCCAAATAAATCGGGGTATGTTGGACACCAAGTTAAGCTGGAGTTATAAAATCTTACATACGGCGGTCAAGGCCGCTAAGGTAGTCACTTACCTTGGTAGGCTGATGGCCAATTTCGGAGGTCCCTTAACCAGTAGAACACTTCGACGTCCACGGTACAGTCTGTGCTTCTTCATAGAGCAGAGGTGTGGCCAGACGCTGTAGATGAAGAGTTCTACAGGTTGAGATTCACCCGCGTTCAAGCGGCACTCCGGGTTTGTTCCGCTTACCGGACAATGCCCAACTCATTCATCCTGGTGGTCGCCTGAGTCATCCCTGTCTAGCTGTTGGCAAGAGAGAGGAGGCGATTTATCAGAGATAAGGCGAGATCGGCAAGGACATGGCAAGAACAGAAGACTGCTCCCGAATCTTCCAGCAGTGGTCCGGTTGAGGCTCACGCCAGGTACGGACCGCCCGTGAGGGTAGGGGGAGCCACCACAAGGGTTAACCCTTGTGGATGGAGCCAAACAAAAAGAAAGTGGCAACACAGCTGGGAGCACGACACCCAAAGACGATGGACTGCGCGACTTATCAAGCAGGTCCAACAATGAGTGGAACAGCGGCATGGGGAGATGAACTACTACCTGACTCAATCCCTGACAGGTAACGGCTGTTTTCGGTCGTACCTGTACGTGATGGCCAAGACCGGTTCACCAGACTGCATTTATCGAGGGTCTTCTCGACGATGCGGAGCACATCTTCTTCCGCTGCCCCAGTTAGGAAGGGCCCTCCTGGAGGCCACGCTAACTTTTGGTGTATTTACGGTGGACTCGGTCTGAAAAAAAAGATCTTGGAGGATGAGGCTGCTGGGATTGTTTGTCACAGTGCGTTCGGGGCATTCTCCTTAGAAAAAAGACTGATCTTGACCGCTAAGCGGCTCCGATCTCCTGACCGTGTGGCTGGTCAAGGAGTTAGCCCATTGGGCTTAGGCTAATTTAGGTGTAGCCTGATGTAATGTTATAAACAATTCCTGGCTAGATTCTTAAAGAGTTGAAAAGGTCTTTTGGTGGTTATAACCGTTTTTAAGAGAGTCCAACGCTACAGGCTGGCCCCCTGTGTGCTGCGTAATGCCTTTTTTCCTGTCTCTTCTTTACAAAAAATAAATAAATAATAATAATAAATGTTTTCATTTAAGGTATTTTCCGTTATTGTTTGATAAATTTCTACTCATAACGACTAAAGAATTATACCTAATTGTATCGTATCCCAACGAACTTGATAATGCTACAGATAAATCAATAATCACAGTCAATTTAAAAGAAATGTTAACCCTTAATAGTTTGACTTATTGATGATTTGACTGAATTGATCATTAATAATTAATTGCGTAAACTAATTATTTATGATCAGGCACAGTTTAATACCGACGATGTATTTAATAGTTTGGGTTTCTTCTGTAATATTTTGGTTGATGGAGGAACTTACATTGAGAGCCCTATTTAAAGATAAAAATAATTTAATATTCACTTTTTTATAATATTTTAGGTGACACCGTTACTGGTATGGGGACGGAGTACTCCTTGAGCTGTAGGTCAGCGTTTTGTTCAGTCAGTTATACTTTACCCATTCTTGCTATATAAAATTCCAAAAGAAATTTTTAACAAGAAATTCCGCCTTGTTCTCCATTTTGTGACAAGAAAGTAATTACAGCAAGGGCTCATTTGTGGAAGAGCAGACACTGTGTACAATGGTGCGAGTGGAAGACGCGTCGTGTCGTACAGCCGACAATTCTTATGCGTGAAAACCATTGTTGGAGTCATGTTGTTAATATGATTAACTCCACCATTTCAGTATTCACAATCGCAAACAGTATATTCATATATAAAACCAATAACATTTTGAGTTTTTTTTTTTTTTTTTGACAACTTATAATCTGAATATTTCCAAAACTAAAAATAGATGATATTGTTTTTTATTACTATAAACGGCCAAAACATTATAGAATATTATGCTTTTACAGGTTATAATTTTCTATCTTTAAGTTTACTTAGTACTTTCAAATTCTAACTTGTAAATGTATAAAATTAAAATGATTACAATAGAGGATGTATTGTTCTCTTACCTATAATGAAAATAAAAACAAATTTAATTAACACTTTTGAAATTTAGACCAGTTGATTAGATTTTTGCATGCAACATACAAAATATTTTTTTTTACAGGACATACATTTAAACATGCACACCGGCATGCATATTACTAAATGCAAACAGATTATGCTTAGTTATGTACAGACATGAAAATTACCTACATGATGACCAAGATACAATGATTGTAAAAGTATTGTTATACAGTAACCAGAAAAAAACAAAACATCGTACGATCTTAAGAAATAAATAATGATAATTTATTTTCAACAAAAAGCTGTACGATTAACAAAGTCTGTGATACAAATATAAACACATAAATAAAAAAAATATACCAAACTTATTCACTTATAAATTGTTTTACACTCTCCAAATACATATTGACATTTAGTAATTGATATCAAGCACATTTGGTGTCTCACGATCTTCTAAAGCTACAACTCATTAGAGGATGGGTTCTTGCTTTTAATCAAGTTATTTTAAGAAATCTCAAGCCAATAATATACAATACAATAAAGACAAGAATAAAAATGCTAATACTAATCGTGCTAGGCCAAATAACAAATATTATTTATATTAATACACGAATCATACAAACGACCCTTCATTGTAAGGCAATAATAATGTATGGATAGTAAGTATTAAACATTGTCATGACTGAATAACCCCACTTTTACAGTCTTTGAGAAAGTGTTTTCGTCTAAACACTGCTCAATATTCTTTATCAAAAGTCTAAGTGCAACAAAATCAAAAGAATTTTTGAATTTCTTCGGTTCTAAGATTAAGTAGTGATAGGTTTTTCCATTCCTTTTTTTAATTTGGTTGCTAGGACTGACATTAAATTCCCCACTTGTTTCATAAAATATTATCATGATTTTAAAAAGATATAAATATGTTTTACTGTAAACCTTTCAACTCTTTGAACAGTAAAAATGAAGGCTTCAGCCTTGATTTACTCTTAATTATTCTTACAAAACACTTTTCTTTACACTTATTGGTTTTATGATGGTTTTATGTAATTTTTTACTATACCAACAATTTTTTTCATTACGTATTCTAATGACACGATAAATAAATGCATATCATATTTTAAAGTGAATGCCTCCGAAACCGTCACAATGCACCTGCACTGGTGTTATGACGTAAAATATTCCCTTTAACATTTCACTCCCTTCACACAGTTGATTGAAGTATCATTAAACCATCCGTCATAATCTGTCGGCAGATAATTGTCAGTCTACAATCAGCACGCTAAAGATTAACAAATGTCTATAAGGCATTATTATCTGTCAGAGAAATAACACTGCACACTGTTGATTAGATAAATTAATGAATCATCATATTTATCGTTTATAGTGCATGAATTAATTATTAATGACTGACATTTTCATTAAAATAATTACATTATTATTCCTCAATTTATAAAAGTGGGAGGAAATTTTACATATTTTATACCACATTTTTCCCAGCTTACAATTTATTAAATTTGTATAACTTATATATAACATTTTTACAAAGCTGATCCCAAAAAAGGGAACTATGACTGGATTAATCGCCGCTGTTCCATACCAGCGATTATATATTTGATTTTTAAAGCATTTCACTTTACTAAAATTTTTATTGTAATTAGTCATTGACGCACTTGTTAAGTGACTTTGTTTGTATCTCTTATAATCCATATACAAATCGTTTTAAACACTTTTCGTAACATATATTGATATTTTAATGTTTTAGGTGAGTAACAGACTTTTTATCTCGCTTTTTCACCTACAAAGCACATTAAAAAAAAATTTATATAAAATCAACTTTCTCAACAGGTTTCATTTTATAGGATGGGAAGGTAAAAAAGTACATAAACCATCCAATAATTATCTCTAATATAACAATTTCGCATGAAATTCATTTTAAAATTAACATTAGTATATCAACTGTTGAAAAACATGAGTTTGAGCTACTTTATAACAAGGAAAAATGTATTTAAGTTTGTCAATATGATATAAAATACGTTAGTACCTTAATATTGATATTTATAAAAAATATATTTGTGTTGAAAGAATTCATCTTAACTAAAAAGATTGAAAAAATAAATTTAAATTAAAAGGATCAAACTATGAAATATTCACTAGTCCAAACTGTATTATCTTGTGTAATCAAAGAGTGCATTTATGGATCTAGAAAGAAAACTACTAAACAGATCAAGTTCATTTTAGTGTCAATGGATTGATTATGGTCCCCAGATGACAGGAAAATATGGTATAGCAGAGAAAATGCCTTATAACTCTGTAAAATGATTATTAAACCTCATTTAGACTAATCGAAGACGTTAGTATGTCGATTTTTTTACTGCTCCAGATGATTATTATCCTACACTAAAACTTTACACCACTGCTGATTTACAAGGAGTTTTTATAAAAAAGGAGACAACTTCAATTCTATAATAATAAATAAAAGTAAATACACTAAGATTGAAGTTATTTTTAAAGCAGTAAAATATATATTCACCAGCTGATGCTTAAATTTTCTTTATTAAATAGAAGTTTACTTATTTTAGATTATCATATTTACTGCATTTTAAACTTACGATTTATAGATTAAGCTGTTTACAAATATGTTTTGATATCTTTTCTACAAATAAATAGGCTTTTAGTTTAAAAAAAACATAATCTTTTTATTGTAAGAAATACCGTGCCAGTTATCTAACTTAAATCCTTTATTTTTGTTATTACCTAGCCATTAACTTCTTAAATCTCATGTAGACTTATACGCTTATACACATGCTAACTAATTACTTTATTATTCTCAATGATACAAAAGGGAACCCAGAGATAAAGACACAGAAGATGAACTATAAAGAAATAAGAAATCAATGACACAAGTAGAAATAATAAGAATAAGAAATGATATGGAAATAAAGTGCAAAACAAGATATGAAGACCACCAAAAAGCATTTGAATTGTGATTTTGTGACGGTGAAATAAACCTAATACCATTTGGCAAGACAATTGAAATGGAATATATGGAAATAATTTAGGCCTGTGAAAATCTGTTATCATAATGTATAGTTTTTTGTACATTGTAATACTATATTGAAAAGCTATATCCAACAATGAACTATTATTGTTAATAACGGTTCACAATCCTAAAGAAATGTCAATATTTAAGTTTTAATACTATACGTGGGTTGGTTTTCATAAATTTTCGTGACTTTTAAAACTTTAAAAAATATCACTTTTCATAAAATAATAAAATATCAGGTCATTTTTTTACGGGCTGTTAGATAGTTTCATAATAACAGTCGTGTTTCAATTCAGGCAGCCAGATCGATGTTATCGCTCTACTGGTTTTAGCATTATAATCCCATTACAGATCTCTACAAAATAAAACACTAACAGAACTAAGCAATGAGCAGCACATTGAGGGGTCAAAATATATGTGTGTATTTCCGTATGTAGATACAAAAGTGAAAAGAAAGATTTTCTAGGATAATAAAAAATGTGTGTTTTTTCTTTGAAAGTCTCCTGCGCTCAGTCTCCATTCCTGCAACAGTCTTAACTAGTTTTAAATATATACAAACAATCTAAATAAATAGTTCTCATATGTACATAAGAAAACCTACTTAAAATAAATAATTGACATAATTAATTACTTGAAATAATTCTTCTACCATTTTCCCAATTAATACATTATATACATAGCTACATTAGTACATTATATTGATAGCTAAACAAAGAACTATAAACAATTTTAATTGAGGATGGGGATTAAACGATATTCAAAACGACTCTTTCACTGAGACAGGATGATCAAAACACCACTTGTATTGCTTTATCATTTACCTTCCCTTTGACACAAAAGTAAAGAGACAAACTCAAAGGGATATTTAGAGAGGCTTTGCTGTAAGTTTTGGCATACGGTACCAGAACCTCATGCATTATCATAAAAAATGTAATGTTGGACTTAATATTATAAGTTTTAAACATAATATACAGTTTACGTAATACTTTCGTATTTATTTTAAGACTATATCATTTTAAAGTACTGCTTGCGTATCTCAAAAGGAGCAAAATCGATATGGAGTTATTGGTATGGTAAGGTTGAATGAATAAAGAGTCATTGGTATATGTTAGAAACTATTATTAAAACAAGGGTCAATAAATTGAAAAAGTAACTAAGTAAACATCTGTTAAACTTACACGTGTCATATGATTTGTAGTAATAATTGTAATAATATGAATTAATAAGGGTTTAAAACAAAGGGGGTGTATATTAATCATAAGAAAATTACTTAATAAATAAAGGATTATAAACATTTAAAGTAAACAAAACTGCCCATCAAATCAGGCCATTTCCAGGTTTTATAGCTTTTCTATATAACCCTTTACATAACAGTGTTTATAAAACAAGCTGTTTAAGTTATAAATTTGAGGCTTTGAGCAAATATTTTTTGTAATGTAACCTAAAGCGGTTGAAAAATCGTATAAAAATATCATCAGCAATGTATTAAATGTATTAATTTTTTAGCTGTTTTGTTATTTTCTTTTTGTGTTTTAATTTATAACTATTAAATTAATGAGCACCTTAAAGGCCTTAAAGACATTTATACCCCACTTTAATTTTTTATCTACGTTTACAATAAGGTTCGTAATACAGGGAGGCACAAAAAGGACTGACGAATTGTTACTTATATTTTTACAGACACGCAATTTCAACGATACAGTATTTATTGCAAAACCACAAAATTTCTTTGGGTAGCATTCAATACATCTGAATATGGAGAGCGTCTCACGATCTCGTAGAATAAAATAACAATTTAGCAAAATCACACAACTGTGCTGCACTTCAACTATAGATAATTACTCAAGTAGTTTCTCTATTAACTACTATTTCCGTTTCTATATTAGTTTCTGTATTATTTTCCGTTCTTAGGTTATTATATAAAAATCTTAATGAATGGTTAGACAGTAATTTATAGGTAATTTGGTGGTGTTAACATTGATTCAAGCCAATATATAAAGCATATCGTAGAAGACATCAAGACATCTCCTCATCATATCGAAAAATAACTTATCCAATTTTATAAAATTTTGCTAGTAAACCCCAAATCGACACATTATTTAATAATATTGTAGACTAATTATTTAACAAAGTTTGTTAATAATTGTTAATTTTAATAATTTTGTAAGGTTTAACGATTCGCTGCTAACTCGACTTGCACGTCAAGAATGGACCCCCACCCTTACAACCCTCCCTCACCCCTTCCTTCGAGAGGGAGAGAAATTACCTTCCTTATTAAACATTTATTCTGACAGATATTGTTTCTGACATTTTAATCCAGATAAGGAAACACTCTTATCCATGTTTGTAACACTTTTACAAATTTAGAATATGTTATATTTATTTGCCACTACACTGTACATTTTATGGAGAGAAATTTAATTTAATAATACATTTTAATTAGCTTTATCTAATGTAGATAAAATATTCCTCGATTCCTTAAAACAAAAAGATTTAAGATTTGGTACGTTTTTTCACAAGCCACTATTTGTAAAGATCTCACTTTCTATATTGCGTTTTTATTTAAAGACAATTTATATCTTAACACTCACTTGAATATGGTCAGTGTAATTTTAAAATATATTCAATATATCTTGTGAGAGATAGAAGTATACACATTATATTCTAATTTAATTATCTTAATAATTTGTAACAAAATGTTGTCAAATCCTTTCTCATTAAAATTGTTTAATTAGGGACTGATTAATTGACAAAATTATCATCGGCGCCGTCAACAGGCAGTGATGCAGCGGGGCAATTACATTTCCAGTTGACAAATTACGCCTACTCTAAACTCCAGATTTGTCTTGTTTCTGGCTTCAACAGCCGTGAAAAGGAAATTCTAAACAAAGTAGGAAAAATAATAAAATATCAACCATTACAGCAGATCTAGGTGCTTAGTAAGATAAACTATAATTTTATGATTTTAATCCATCATCATTTATAACCTACCTATTTCAATAATTCATACGTGCATGAAGATAGCAATAGATGGGATTATTTAAATTAACATAAAAATTCTTTATCTTTTAAAATCCACACAACAAATAACATTTTTACAAATCACTCAAAATAAAAGTAAAAATATGACTAATGTTTAGAAGAATATATTTGACAAATGTATAAAAAGATAGAATGAACATAAGATAAATAAGTTTAAGGCTATTAAATAAGCATTATACTTATATTTATTTCCCCTCATTCTAGAATTTTAATATTGTTGTATGGTTTTTTTTTTTTTTTTTTTTTTTTTTTGAGGGAGAGGCGGAAAAATGCATTACGCACACAGGTGGCCAGCCTGTAGTGTGGGGCTCCCCTAAAGACGGGTTTACCCACTAAAAAACCTCCTCTACTCTTTAGGAATCCAACCTGGAATTGTTTGTCACATTACGTCAGGCTAGGCCTAAATTTGGCTTACGCCCGTGGGGCTCGCTCCTTTTCCAGCCGCTCGATCAAGGGATCTGGGCCACTTCGCGGTCCAGATCGGTTTTCTTTTCCAGGAGGATGCCCCGGACGAACTGTGACAAACATTTCCAGTTGCCCTCATCCTCCATAATCTTTCGGCAGACCGTGTCCACCGAAAAAAGACCGAGTTTTCTTGTGGCCTCCCGGCGGGGCCTTTCACAACGCAAACAGCGGAAGAAGGTGTGTTCCGCGTCATCGGGAACGCCCGGGCAGTAGATGCAATCCGGTGAACCGGTCTTGCCCATCCGGTTCAGGTACGACTTGAAATAGCCGTGACCTGTCAGGAACTGCGTGAGGAAGTAGTCCACCTCGCCATGCCGCCTTTCTACCCATGGTTGGACCTGCTCGATGAGTCGGGCAGTCCATCTTCCTCGGGTGTCGTGCTCCCAGCTGTGTTGCCACTGCTGGAAGGTTCGGGAGCGCTCTTCTGTTCTTGCCGTGTCCTTGCCGATCTCGCCTTGTCTCTGATAAATCGCTTTCCTCTCCCCTGCCAAGAGCTTGACAGGGATGACTCCGGCGACCACCAGGACGGCAGGCTCGGACACTGTCCGGTAGGCGGAACACACCCGGAGCGCAGCTTGACGCTGAACCCGGGCGAGTCGCAACCTGCAGCACTCCTTATCTAGAGCGCCTGCCCACACCTCTGCCCCGTAAAGGAGCACGGACTGGACCGCGGACATCAACAGACGTCTTCTGCTGGATCGGGGACCCCCGACATTGGCCATCAGCCTACTAAGGTAAGTGACTACCTTAGCGGCCTTGTCCGCCGTACGAAAGATCTGATCCCTCCAGCTTAACTTGGTGTCCACCATAACCCCAAGGTACTTGGCGGTACGAGTTGATGTGACCACCTCCCTTCCCACTCGGAGTGGGACGACGGTGTCGATCCTCTTCTTCGTGAGAATCACGATCTCCGTCTTACTGAGAGCAAGCAAGAGACCGTGATCTGACATCCAGGTGTTGACCACACGCATGACTCGGTTCAACTTTAGTTGGGCCAGCTCAACGTTGCGTGCAGCAATGAGAGCTGCGACGTCATCGGCGTACCCAACCAAAGTGGTTTCCTCAGGCATCTCGGACCTCAGAAGGCTGTCATAGGCAACGTTCCAGAGATCCGGGCCGAGTATTGAACCTTGTGCGGCACCAGAAGTGACTTCCATCGTCCGCGTTCCGTCCCTCGTTTCATAAATCAGGCTTCGAGAGCGTAGATAATCCTCGATGAGCCGCAACAGATATGCAGGAATACGAAAGGTGTTGCGAAGCGCATCCAACATATCGACCCACCTCGCCGAGTTGAAGGCATTCTTGACATCAAGCGTAACAAGAAGCACTACTCGGCGGGAGAAATGGTTGTGGCTCTCGGCTCTCTCCACAGCTCTCTGAACTTCGGTGACAGCGTCGATCGTTGACCGTCCCTTTCTGAAGCCGTACTGACGGGGGCATAAGTCCCCGGCAGTTTCCACGGCAGAAGTAAGGCGGGAACGGATCAGCTTATCGAACAGCTTCCCAGCCGTGTCCAACATGCAGAGAGGCCTGTGGGACGACGGCAGCTCGGGATCACCTTTGCCCTTGCTGATCAGTACAAGCCTGGCTGTTTTCCAGGGAGCCGGAAACACCCCTTCTACCAAACAAGCATTGTACATTCTCAACAACAAGTCAGCGTTGATTGAAAATACTTTCTTTAAAGCCTCAATGGGAATCCCGTCCGGGCCAGGAGCCTTGTTGCTCTTCAAGGAGAGAACGGAGATTTCCAGCATCTCGAATGTGAAGAGTTTAACGTCCTCTACCCGTCCGAAGTCAACCGGCGGTCGCTGTGGATGTTCAGGAAACAACGCAGCGACGATCCTCCCCATGGTGGCGCCCTCCATGATGGAAGGTGGAGAGCGGGCGCCGAGTTTCTGTGTTACAAGTTTGTAACCCAGGCCCCACGGGTCGGAGTCAACGTCGTCACGAAGTCTCCTCCAGCTATTCGCCTTGCTCCTGTTGATCGCCTGGCGAAGAGATTTTCTCGCAGCTTTATAGGCCTCCGACTTACGAACTCTGTCTGCGGGAATTCTCGCTCTAGTGGCGGCTCGTCTAGTTCTTAATTATGTTCTTCTCAGTTCCGCAATCTCTTCAGTCCACCAGTAAACGGGTTGTTTGTCGCGTCGGGGTTTCCTTCGCGGCATAGACTGGTCGCAGGCCGAGACGATCAGTTCCATCGTAGATGTTACTAGTGCCTCGGCCTAGGCCTCACCAGGATTCCACTGCGCTCCCCGAGAGATGACTTCCGTGAACTTGACCACGTCCAGTTTGTTGGTGTTCCACCGGCGTGGCCCTTCCCGAGATGCGGAAACTCGACGATTTGTCTGATCATGCAGGTCAAACACGACGTATTGGTGATCGCTACCCGTGTAGTCCTCCACAACCCTCCAGCCAGAGATCCTCGGAAGGAGCGACTCAGACGCAAAGGTGACGTCGGGGATCGTGCCTCTTTGCCCGGGGCGCCGAAAAGTAGGTGTGTCGCCCTGGTTGAGGACGACAAGACCGGCCCTGGCGATGAAATCCAGGATGTATTTCCCCCGGGGAGATGGTAGAGGGCATTCCCCACTCGACGGCCCTGGCGTTGAAATCGCCACCAACGACATGCCCGGTGGTGCCGAGAACGCACTCCTCTAGGCTATCTATCTTGTCGTGGAAGTCCTGGACGGCCTCGTTGGGGGTGAGGTAGCAACTGAAGATTGTCACGTTCCTACACCTAACCCAGGCGAATCCTCGGCCGCGACCGTGACTCCGCACCGATACATCCTGCATGTTTAATGCCTAAAATAAAGCAGTACCGAGGCTGTTGGAGATCCAAGTGTTTGGGTCTCTGTCCCGATACTGTTCGCTGATAAGGAGCGTGTCAGCACCAAGTTCTCGGGCAAGCTGATCTAGAAGGTTATCAGCTCCCCAGGATCTATGAAGATTGGCCTGGAGGATGCAAATTACCGGCCGCTGCCTTTTGCCTGTTCAAGTGCTGCTCTGAAGGCACCGCACTGACCAGACCCAGGTAAGTGACCGAGGGCACTGGAGCCTGAATCCTTGCAGAGGAAGCAGGAGGGGCTCGAGGAACATTCCTTGCGTTTGTGGCCCTGGCCTCCACACTGGAAACAGTTGGCTCTCCTGTCGGGCCCGTTACAGTTTCGGGAGGAGTCGCCGAAACCGAGACAGCGGAAGCATCTCGAAACTACCACCCTCCGTTTGAGCCTGCAACTGACCCAACCGACTCTGAGGTGCTGAAGGCTAAGCAGCTTATTGGCGTGCTTTTCGCTCATCTCAGCAACAGCCATCCGGAGTTGACTTCGGTTGGGCTTAGTCAGCCATACCCTCACTCCATCAGCCGGTATCTCCGGGAGTGCCACCTGGATCGCACGGGTCACCTCCTCTTCGGTGTAGAGGGCATCAAGGTCCCGAATCTCGACCGAACACTTCGGTTCTAGGGCCTTGATTGAGCCTTTGTCCCCAAGTGCAGTCTTGAGGGAAGCGGCAAAACCAATCTTGTCACTCGACTTCCCCAGTTCGAGGAGGACATCCCCGTTCTGGGTTCGCCGAATAGACTTGATAACGGTGTCGGTCTCTTCCGGTTTGGCCTGCGATCTAATCTGACCCAGAACATCAGCAAAAGATCGCCCCCCTAAGGGCTTGATCAAGATTGCCTCCGTCCTGGGCTTCTTAGGCCTGGGTTGTTTAGGCTTTCTGACAGACTTGCCAGAGGCCTCCCCAACCGGGTTTGAGACTTGCGTCCGCTCCACCCTCGACGCACTTTTCGAAGCTGCTTCCGCTTGCTTCTTCCTCCTCCTTTCCTTCTTGGAGAGGCGCGTCTTCCAGCCCCCCAAAGGTGTTGAGGCAGAGTTTGCTGCCAAGGCAGGATTAGCCGCCGGAGCAGGAACCTCTGCAGGAGTAGCCGCTGGAATCACGGCAGCGCCCGGGGCGGATTGAGTAGCCTGGACAGGAGATGTCTGCGATGCCGCAGTGACAAAAACCGGTCTCGGCACTGAGTCCACCTCAACAAGCTCAGGGCTTCCCGACGAAGAACCGCTCTGCCTCTTCTTTCGCTTTCTGGCTTGAGTCTGGGACTCAGCCAGATGAGCTTGAGGCGAAGCAGAGATGACTCGGTTCGTGACATCGCGCTCCTGCTTCACTGCCTTTAGCCTGATTTTCCAGCACTCCTCGATTTCTTCTAGAGAATCTTCGAGTTTCGGGATCCCCTCTTTTATCGCCTTGTTTACGTTCTTTTGAATTAAGAGGGTCTTGGCCAAAAGAGCTTTTGGCTCCTTCAAAAGAGCTTTCATCTTCTTCAGACATGAGTCTTCCTCCTCGTGGGCGTCGTCCTGCTGCTGCCGAATCATTTGCAGCTCGAATGCCGCACGAAGAGGGCTCTTCTTTCTGAGGAAGCCCTTGGACCTTGGCTAATGGTGTTGCCGGCTCGACCACCTCCATCGCCGTATCGATCTCCTCCTTCTTCTGTCCGGATTTGGACGACGATCCGGCATCACCAAAAGCCTTGAATGGCACTGGAGGGGGGGGGGTGGTTTTAATACCCTTCGTCGGCGTTCCAGTGTTCAAGGTCGGAGACATCTGCAGTTTTGAGCTGCGCTTAAAGGCGGCCTGCTCTATCTCATCATCATTTGTGTTTTTGGCTTTCAAGTCCATGGTTTTCTTTCACCAGCGCATCGTGCGGCAAGGGGCGGCCCGTTCATTGGCCGAGAGCGGGTGCACCCTCGGAGGTCTACCCCCCGTAGAAGATAAGACACCCCTACCCCAGTACTCTGGGGCCCGAACCTCCGTTTGCCCAGCACCGATACACACAAGGTTCCGGACGTGCTGGGGGTCGCACCGTGGCAATGCAGAGTCCGATCCCTGCATCCATGCCGCACCCCCTGACTAAGGTCCGAAGTGGCTGGCTTCTGACGACACACTGGAGGAGACCATCGGCAGTGCGAGGCACACATCAGTCCCTGCAACACAACAGGGACACTCCCAGGACCCCCCAGCATGCGCCGGTCGAAAGAAGGTGGAAAGACACCCTTGATTCGGGGTCGAAAAAAAAGAAGGTGAGCAAGGTTAGCTCAGGAAAGAATAAAGACGTTGAGCTAAGACCTGAAAGATGAGAAGAATGGCCTTAGCTCGGGAAGAACTGTGAGGAGGGTCTCACAGCTTGGCTCAGGTGCCCCGGGGTCGCCAAGAAACACCCGTACAGTGGAAAGCCCACTGTCCCTGGGGGGATTGTTGTATGGTTGCTGCAGATAGGCAGCATAATATAAAGACTTAAAAATGTAATAGTATGGCTATGCCAAATATAAGATGGCCCATAGTAACTTCAATTCAAAGACAGTACTCAAATTTCATGTCCATCTGTATTCAGAGAGTGGTTGGGAGTACACAACAAGTTCTATCTCTAATAAGTAAAAGTAGTATATGCTATCCGGATATGCAATACAGAACATTGATATAGTATGATCACTTTAAATAAAATTCTACAAAAATGTCATACATAACCCAAAATATATTTAAAAATATTTTTATCCTTTATGTTTACCAATATTAACCTCGTTCCATAGACCGAATACAATAGCTAAGACTTTAAAAATAGATTTTACAATGAAAGAGTTATTATGAAAATAACTGGGTTTCTTTTAAACGTTATCAGTGCCACGATTGTGAGTGAATTGTGCTGTGTTTTGAATTATATGGATCTAAAAAAGTATGATCCGGTTTTACCTCAGGACCGACTTCTTTGATATAACTGTAGTATCTAAAAGCACAGAAATTAGCTGTGTGTTTTTTTAGTTTTTTTTAAGGGTGAATATATTTTAAAGTTAATTAAATTTCAATTCAACTTAATCCAAAGTAAAAACCAAGATTTTATGTCATATATGTGACGTCATCGATGACGCCACCATTAAAATGTTAACCTTTGTTACATTTTAAACAAATACGTGTTAAGTATTTGTTTCGATATGAATTATAATTCTAGTTAATACAGAACCTAGACAACGAAGAACAAATCACATTTAAAAAAATAGATATGCTTTGGCTGGAAATGAAAATGGCAGATTACCATGAACTTAAACAGTAGTGGCGCGTGAAAAACTGTGCTGCAATACAAGTTTAATACACCTTCTTTCCAGCGAAAATTAAATTAAAATCCTGTGAACGCTGCACCACACGCCGCCATGATGGCCTCATGATTTTAAAATCTTTTAGTACATGTTAATTAAACATAATGTTATAATTAGAAAAATGTATGTATTTTTTTAATTTGGTTGATAAGTTTACTTCTACCCTTTCACAATAAATTAAAATTAATGTTCATTGTCCACACATAACTTGCTTCAAACTGGTACAATTCAAACTAATTATATCTGTAATGATAACGGAATATGATGTAAATGAAGTGTTTTTAAAAAACAAACCATGTGCCTTATTTAGAACCATAAGAAAAGCAGTCCTTTAAAAATGGCTACGAAAAGAAACTTCAAAAAGAAATACATGTAAAGAAATTACAAGTATAACTTGAGTTGAGTGAAAGATAAAAGTATCCTGATGCTCGTTGTGTTGGTTTACGTTTGATTTAGGAACAAACCTGCAAAATGTGAAACGATTTTATAATAGTAAGGTATGCTACGATTGTATCATGAAGGTCTTTAAACCACGAGTGAGATGTAAGTTGGAACAACAGTGAAGCAAGTGTTATAAATATCAAACACGTAGCCACCTAAACCTAGCTAACCTGGTCGTCGTTCTCACTCACTCACACTATTTTGAGGTTAGAAACTAAAACATGATGTGCCAATTATGTAATGTCTATTAAAGCACTACTTGATAATTTGACTTGAGCTCTATGTTAGAATTGCTCTTTGGTATTGAATAGCTCAATCCTATAAACCTTTATTTTTACCTGCACGTGTAAGACCTCTTTATGCAACGGGTTTGAATACATGAAATATCATTGTTGTTGCTTATTGGAAATGTCGTAGATAACTGTTTTGAATATATAGATTATACATTGATTTTATTACATTATTGAGTCTTTCCCAGGGATAATCTCAATTGATGAATACTTGGCAGTGACACAAACCATACCAATCGGTCTGATTGCCTGACGGACTGTGAAACGATTTTATAATACAGTAATAGTTTATGCTACGATTGTATCACTCAAAAAAAATATAACTAATCTTCCCAGTTGCTTTTGTATTGACATATATTTGACGTAAGTAAGAAATTTCACAGGGATAATCATCAATGTACTACCGAGTAAAACAAATCCTATGAATAAAATAAAAAGTAAAATCATACTAATTGAAATTGGTAAATGAAGAAGTAATCAATTGTCAAAATAATTATCGTAGTGCTAACGGACGATTGACACAGCCGTTTAGTGACATTTCCAGTTGACAAATCATCAGAGATGTCTCAGATGCGTCTTTTCTACATCTCATGAAGATAATGATATCAATTTAAAAATAATTATCTTTTAAAATTAACAACTAGAATAAAATAATGTTACCTACGTATACTATTGAAGAAATAATGTATGTATGTATGTATGCTATGTTAAGCATTTTATTTTAAATTTGAAAAGAAACTAATTTTTAAATGGTTTTTTCATATTATTAAATTACATTTATAAGTAGAAAAACTACAAGTACGTTATAGGAAAATTTTCTATAACTCTTAGTTTACGATATGGCAATAGTTGTATAATTTGAAGAATAAATAAAAATATAAATATCTTTCTACATGCCACGTTTATAGCATTAGCTAAGAATTTGGAGGACATCTTACGTACTTTGAAAAGTTTGAAAATAATAATATAAGAAGAGAATATAAACTCTTACTCATGAAGTACAAATAATAATGAACAGTTAGTGTAAATAATATTAACTTAAAAATATGAACAAAACTCAAAGCTAAAAATTATTTCTTTTCATCCCGTTTTCGAAACTGCAATATTTGTACTAAGCTTTTGTTTAAAACATTTCCGTTATGTTATAGTTTATTCTGACAGTTTAAATTTTAAAGCTAGATACTTGAAAGTAAGCATCTCAAAGTATGTTGCGACACCCAGTAGGTTACTGATAAGATAAAGGTAAACATACCTGATAGTGGATAAACGTTTTAGGATGAAACTTTACATATATCCGCGGAATATTTAGAGTACGAACGAGTAACTTTTAGAAGTTTTCAAACATTCTTTCTAAAGATCTTCAGTGATTAAAGAATACAAAGAAATGCCTATTTTGTGTGTTTTATTATTTCTACTAAAAGGATGATATTCAATCAATTATAGCTCGTAAAAATATAATTGTTTACGAATATTTACTTAAAAAAAAGTTAAATTATTTTGCATGTTTTGCAATAGTGTTGCAATTTTTCGTGTTAGCGAAGATATAAGATATCCTCATAAAATATTGGCAAGAACTTATCAAAATAAAGTAGGCCTACTGTTACATTTTTCATATAGTTTTTACAGAGATGATTTGTTATATTGGTCATTGTTTACGAAAATCAATACCCTAAAATAAGTTTTTCACCGTTTTAAATTTTATTTAAAGTTTTGAACCTGAGTCTTCAAACGATAATTTTCTTCTCTTTGGTTATGGTTTAAAGATTTTTCTCGTGGCTATTTTGGATTGGAGGAACAAATGGAAGCGAGTAGTTCTACGAAAGGCAACTTATAAAGCGATACTGAACTAGATTATTTTATTGTTATGTAAAAAATGAAATTTAATAAAAGTGTTACCGAGTAAGGTGTTGGAAAGAGAATAGCTTTGTCTGTTACGATAACGACTGTGTTGTAGCAATAAGGCTTCCTGACTGTTGGTTACAACAGTGAGTGGTACGCTATCACGTAATCCCTCTTATGAAGTTTGCTTCAAAAATTTAGTTTATTTAATTTATTTTACAGTTCATATTCATATATAATTCACTGTCTTAAAACCAAATCTCGGTAATGTTGAATTTTGATGATTGAAAAATTTTACACCCATGCACATTTCAAACCCTAGTAAAAAATATATTGAATGATTGATTTAATTTGCAATATTTTTTACCCTCTGCTTCAATGAAAAACGTCACAATAAAGGTATTAAACCTTTCATTGCGTCTGCTGGTCAAAAGTTGCTGAATGTGGACGACTATTTTATTTTCTGCTAAGGAGTCATGTTTTATCTAGTGGTAAATTCTTCCTAGTTTAAAAGTTTCTATTGAGTTTTGTATAGAATTATGAATACAGACACATACTTATTGATATCTTAATGAATTTAATTATATACAGACTATCTTATTCAAGAGCAAGTTTAATGTTAACAGTTGTCTTATTTAGGAAATAAACCATTTCGCAACATGTCTGATTTCTGCCCTGCAGAAGTTGAGAACAATTGACCCGGTAGAGGCAGCAGGGTGTTAAATATGCAGCAAGCGGGTTGTCCACTGCGGGCTGCTCACTAATGTTGTCTTCAAGTGGAAATAATCAACAACTTTAATAGTAAAGGCTCTGAACAGGTTGAGCATGCACCAAAAGTCTAACGAAATTTAACTTTTGATTATTATCGGGAACATTTAATAGATGTAAAAAATCAATGTTGCCACATTTCCACAGTGGGCACAACACGGGGGACGCCCCCCTAGAGGAAGTCGTAAAGGGAACTATATTGGCCTATGTCATGTCATGTATCAATTTAAAGGGCTTTTAATGTAGATTCAAATGTTACAAACCCGATCTCTAAAGGTCGAATATAACGTGAGTTATTGCGTTTTGAAATTTCGGTAAAATCCTTTCATTCAAAGTTTGACTGCCTGCCATTTCTGGCTCAAACGTTCATTTGAGGTCAAGTTGGCGACATTGTTTTCAAATCTATTTAAATTCTATCTATCTCCTCCTTATATATATCCTGAAAATGAAGTTAAATGTTTTATTTTAAGTCTTTATTTGCCGTCTTCAATTGCTGCCCGAAATATAATGTTTACATTATGATTTTCAGCCCGATTTGGGGCAGCCCATGAAATATTTTGTGAAACATTTAATGTAAGCTTTCGGGTCATGTTTAACATAAAGCAATGCCGCAAAGCCGACCTTAAATGAACGATCGAGTCAGAAATGGCAGGCAGTCAAACTTTGCCTAAAAAGCAGTTTGCAGAAATTTCAATACGCAATAACTCGCATCATGTTCGACCTTCAGAGATCGGGTTTGTGGTCTTTGAACGTTGAGTTCAAAGACCTTTAAAATGATATACAACATGACATAAGCTAATACGGTTTCTTCTACGACTTCCTCTAGAGGGCGTCTCCCGTGTCGTGCCATTCTGCGAATGTGGCAACATCGATTTTTGACATCTACTTAATGTCCTCAATAATAATCCAAAGTCAGATTTTGTTAGACTTTCATGCATGCTCAACCTGTTCAGAGCCTGGACTATAAATTTACTTCAAGTTTCCTAAAACAGCCTCCCGTTACTGTTTTTATGCTTCGTATAAACTACCTTCTAAACTACAATGGAATGAATCATATTATAGAATTATGTATAAAGCATCATAAATGATTGTTTAAGTGATTTTTATTAAAGACACTTTCTTCTATTTTTAAGTACTTTAAACAACTCAAGTCAGTGACAGGTATCGTAAGTCGTTCACTATTTATCAATGTTTAGAGTGCTAATATGTCTCTTACTCGTTCTTTGAAGTCCATACACGAGCATATACGAGCATATGCAGATTATACCAGCTGGGAAGCTGGCATACCTGCACCCTCGGCGAATTCTTTAAAATTATAAGCTTAAAATCTCACCAATATAAACAAAAGGATTTCAAGCTCACTTGAATCACAAGCTGCCAACCACAAGTTGAACGCTGAAACTTCCATTTCCATTTAGCTAAAAAACTCTCGTTAGAGGGATCGACATTCAATTCAGCAGGGCTATGGGTGTCATTTACACTCATGTTAAAATAATTTCTACAGTTAAAAATACTATTGCACGGATCAAATAATCTAATTTTTGAAGACCTTAAAAACATTAATATCCTCAAGAAGTTTAAAGATAGGCTCAGTCAGCACCTTATTGACAAACGCTATTGTAGCCTGCCAACCGAGTAATTAGTAAATAATAAGTGATAGTAAATTTCTGTTATCTGGTGGAATAGTGAGTCAAAATAAGTCATTATTATGTAAAATAAAACTTAAGGAAGAAAGATAAATGTATATTATGTAAATGAATGAAGAGGAAGGAGAAGTTACAACTCGCCACATGCTCTGCCTTAGAGTCTACGAGATGCAAATGAATGTATAATCAGTCTAACTATATACACTATTTAGATGATGGAATAAAATATACACAATATTGCACTAGTGTTTGCGTATTCAGGGTGTCATAGTCTACACGTACAACCTCGACATGCAAACTAACAAAAACAAAAACAAATACCAATCGTGCGCTTATAGATAAACTAATCCTATGGTTATAAGGTAATTTAAATGTATACAGGGATTACCGTAAATGGTTCATTCAGACCAGAACTCATTGATTTTAAATATAATATAATTTAAAAAGTATTTAACACTTCGATGTGTACCTCTTAATGGCTTTGGATGCAATGGTAATGGAAGTCTTTTCCCAAAATGATAAAAATGGGAAATAAAAAAAAAACTATTAAGTCTGAAACACTTTTACGTTGAACAAAAATAACCAAGAAAATCCTAGTCATAAAATCAACTAATAATACTCCTCCCTATACATTTTTTCTTAAATTATTTTACAGTCAACGCAGTCAGGTCTAAGATTTAAAAACTACCTATTTATAACCTTTCCAATAATCGTAGTTAACATCATAATAACGTATCATGTCCCCACCCAAAATCAATCATGTTTTCATTAGAATGTTTGTAGGTAGTTCATTCGGTGGTTGATGGTTAGTCCCATGATCAAGTGGTAACAGCCCGATGATTTGCTGCTTGTCGATACTGCAGCCATCTGCATCCATCACAGAGAAATGTCTCTTTGTCGTAAGATCAATCTTACTCATAGTCAATGGAAAATCACATCAATAGCAAACACGTTGTATGAAATATCAATGATTACCTTATTAATCGTCTATTAGCGGTAGGAATATGTGTAGAATAACGAAAAGTATGTGCATGGAATATTAAAAATAAGTATAAAAATAAGTATAAAACAACAAATCAGTATTATATAATATTAATCTATTTGGTGAGAGGGGTATACTTTAGGGAGTATATCACGATTGGCTATAAAACGCTTCTCCATGTGAGTCAATATTGGCAATCATCTTATTACGTCTAGGGTGGGCCTTAAATTGGCATAAGAGCGAATGTCCTTGATATAACCTTGTTCTATAGTACCACCACCACAGTTATGTCTGGGGTAAGGCACTGTCGATGGAGGTCGGTTCAGTACTCTCTTTCCTCGGACCACATATAAACAGACAACAAAAGAACACCACCCCTCCCCCCTTTCTGTTCAGATCACGCATAAACCTGTTCGTTTGATGAATACAGGTCAGCCGAAAAAAAGAAAAATTGGTTGTCAATTAGATGTGGAGTTGTGATAACAGGATGAATTAAATTCTAACATAAAATCCTTCTTGATCGGTTTTCGCTGATTACCCTCTCTAATATGTTTAGTTTCAATAAAAATAATAATGAGTACATGGTTATAGTCCTAGCCCCTGGAACCGACGACTGTTTGAAATCTCGAAATGTTGTAGATGTCAACCCAAAACCCTTCCTCTTAACCTAATCCATTTGAACTTTCTATAATAGATTTAATACACTAACCACTATACTATAATGTAATTTTAGGCCCTTGTTGTTTAACTCATTGGACTATCTGTGACCATCTTCAAAGGATTCAAAACAATTTTTGGGTCTTTTGAGTTCAATCATAGGAGTTGGACCTACCTAACTTGCGCACTGGACGAACTTAGGAGGACTATACGTTCCTGTACAAACTCATAAGTTTGTACCCCCTCCCCCCCCCCCCCAACGTAATGTTGAATGGGCTAATTGACTGTGTGGTACTGCGGGGGAGTATCAAGTTTCATACTGGACATCTATATCGAGAGATCTCATTGAGAGACGACATTTCAGTTCAGAGACGAAAAACACAAAAAACTTCAGAATGGTTCGAAAGCAACAGCAGGGGATTGTCACAAATTTAGCTGTTTTAAATAAGAAATCCATCCGAACTTTCATACTTAATTTGCTAAATATCTGCACCCTCATTAGAGTCTTTTGTATATGCTTGTCTTTTCAAACATATTGTTACGTAACGTTTTAGTTTGTGCGAGTTAAAACCATTTTAATATTACATTTAATACATTTCTTAAGATACTGACTCCCTCTTTGGTGAGTATTATGAGGCGAATAAATGTAAATGAAGAGTGAGTCTGATTAGTGTGATAGATCAGATTCGGTCAGATTATAAGGCCTTTTTTACTGACATTGACCAGCTGATGCAATGGTCAGGATCACTGATTAATAACGGGATCACTGACCAAAGGCAGCTGGGGATATTTCCAACGTTAACAAACTACTAACTTTTCTCAGGATCGAACCGGCATTTTTGATCCAAAAAGCAAGCTCTATAACCACTTAACTACCGAGCCACTAATAAATAAAGCTTATATAATCGCAGCAAATCAAAATTAATTAAATATACATGACAATAGTCCATTCATAAATGACATACTTTGATGTTATTATACGTGCAGGGCTATTAAAAAAAATGGTGCAAAATAAAACTCTGGTGCTCCTGTTTCCATGAATAAACATTTAAGATTGTTGCAACGATGGACAGGGAAGATTTCTAAGTTTACTTTAACAAGATTTGTTTCATCTTAGTTGCTTAGTTGACTGAGTGTAAACTTTTAATGAAAGATCTACCAAAAAGTAAGAAGAGGTCGTTAATTTATAAAACATTGTTCGTATGATCATCCCCTAGCTTATAGAAGATGTTCCAAACCATGTTTTCAATTATGGGGCGTATGAGGTTTTCAATACTACCCTGGGGCTTGGTGGTTTTGATTGCTCAAAATGAACGGGTGACGGCCAATCTATTTTAGTGACTGCCACGTTCACCGATCATTACCACAAAGATATTTACCTTGTGGAGGTATGTAAAAGAAGTTATATCCACTCTTATACCATAAAGCCTGCTAGAAACTCCATAGCAGAAACATCGAAATGGGAAATGATGCGGAGTGTTGTTCGCGGTGGTGTAATATGATATCTTACATGTAATGGTGATATCTCCTGGATACTTCGGCCATAAAGAACTCCACTAATTGCACGTTTAATGCATATTACTCCAAATTAATCAACTTTAGTTTTGCACCATTCTTTATTAATAACCCTGACTTTATTATGTTTTTGGGTCTAACTCGCCTTATGTCTCTTTGGCACTGGTTAGGTTGTTAAGACACACATACACATAAAACGCGTAGACACTAATAATTGTCCCGAAGTTACAGCAGATGTTTCGCAGGACAGAAAACATAAAACCCCCTACTTCAGGGCTAAACTTTTTTTTAACTATTCCGGCACACGTGAAAGGCCCCTAATCACAAATATTGTCCGTCTCAATTACGATAAATTTATTTATTTACCATATATTTACATTGATTTGTGTATTTTTTATGTTGATATATATATATATATATATATATATATATATATATATATATATATATATATATATATATGAGCCCAAATAGTATGCTTTCACAATAATTTCTGCAAAATATTATACTCTTCGACAACTTAGACTTAATCAATGAGTGTAACTTTTATCAATAGTTTGTAAATTATTTATTCAGTTAATTTATTTTACAAAGCTCTTCTTATTAGAATTCAATATCACTAATTTAAAATTAATAACTTCAAATAATCCAAGTTTATTGGATTATTTGAAGTTATTAATTTGAAATTAGTGATATTTAGTTAATATTCATTGTGCACACATTTGAAGCGATATAAAAACTACACGTTGGTTGTTTTGTTATATATTTGATTGTTTTGGTGTTGTTTATTGTTCTCTCATATTATTATTATACCAATTTTGGGTATTTTATTTTTATACTAATGCATTTTATTATATATTTGTTTAGTTTTAAAATAACCATCCACCAATGAATGATGCATATATATATATATATATATATATATATATATATATATATATATATATATATATATATATATAATTTAATTTAATCTTTATATAGTTTTTCATTGTTCATACACAATTTTACCCGTCAATAAATTATAATAAAATCTTTAAAATCTTTGCATTTTCCTTTATGTAAATGAATAACATTAAAAACAAAAGAATGTATGACACCAATAATGCCATCAGAACGGAAGGATGTAATTCCCTTGCACATGACCATCACGCTTCTCATCAATCAATTAGTCACGTGTTCAACTCAGATTCCGGCTGATACCGTTGAGGTCATCTAATCGTGTTATGGCCCGAAGGATGTAATGTTCATCAACATAACCTCTAAATCACTCATCCATTTATATGAGATATAGACAGGCATGTAAATTGCGAGTCCATGATCAAAGTAATTTTGTACAACACACAATACTATACAATCATTTATGCACTACGGTTCTTTTTAAACCATATATTTAAAAAAAAAAGTTCTTTCAACTTTCTAAAAGTAATCAAACGATAATTTTTATTGCAGTCAAAAACCGTTGAAGGGCACTTTTAACTTTGTATTATTACTAGTTTTGTATTTGTATTGTCCATTTTATCTAAGTATAATAGAATACAAATACAAACAATACAAACATCTACAACCATACGATCCTAATGGGAATTAAATACAAAATCTAATATTGTATGAAAATGGAACAAAACGGACATCCTCCTAACAATTATATGAAATACGAATTGGCCATTAAATACTACAATTGAAATTTAATCATTTTATTACAGATACTATGGATGTAAAAAGGACAATATATCCTTATGAGTCCTTTGTGAGTTATCTTGTGTTTTAATGAGATTTCTGTCAAGGAAAAAAGGAACGAACAATAGAAATTAAACTTGACATTAGATGGGGAATTTCTAAGGTTGTCACATTTTCTGACTCGGATTAATAACGACAGAATGAATACTACTCAGAATAAATGTTTATAAAGAGGTGTATTTTACTTCTTTAGTGGTCTCTGATGCATGAAGGAAAAGTCCTTTGTTTGAATGAATAATAAGGAAACTAACTAAAAATTCAAAACCAATATGAATTTAAATTTGGGAAAACCATTGTTTATTTTTTTTATTTTAGTCCACTTTATATAAATATTTTTGAGTCTATTGCATTTCTTTTATTACATGAAAATACAAGATTAAATTTTTATTTATCTTCATCTACTAACACAAAATTCTTTCAATTTAATTACTAGCTTTGGATCCAGACAATCAAAACTTCTAGAACAAAGACAAACCGTGTCCTTGTTGTAGTTAGAGGTATTTAATCAAAGTAACTTAGCTCATTAAAAGTAACTGAGTCCACGGTAAACCTGGGCTTAGAGTGGTTAGTAAACATCGTAGCTAGTCAATAAAGATATCTGTTAAAAGTTATTATGAATTCAATATAGACTTTTGTTATGAATTTTGGAATTTATAACCTTTATATGATTCACAGTTTAAAATGTTAGAGAGAGGGCTCCACTAACATTGTCTCCTGCTATACCATAAGCAACCTTTTATATGAAGATAACTAAAATAAAATATGGACAATGAAAATAGAACGGTAGAGATATAGGCATTTACTATCACCCAGCTACTACTACTAATAACGTAGTTAGTATTGTTTCTCTAGAACTTTAAAACAAAAATAAATAATGTTACCACGCCTTAGTTCTACCGCGTGTACTGCCTTAGAGTATTCCCTATAGGGGATATTGGCTAACAAAATTTAGTATACTACAAATTTAGAATTAATAAAATCGAAATTTAAACTTCACTATTTAAAGTCCTGTTTTGAAGTCACAAAATTAAACTTTTCTTGGCGGTTCCATTATTACATGAAGGCCTTGGAAAAAATTAAAATTTTAAGCACTAGTTAATCCATATTAATTCCCTTATTACGACGTATTTGTCGTCATGGGGTCCACACCAAATTTTCAGGTCTCTCTTGTGTTTATTTTCCTCAAATTTTATATCATTTTGCTGGTCTGTACCACGGTGCTAATGTTAGGGATTTCAGGGGTGGTAACAATTGGGCGTTTCTCATGATTCTTCAAAACTTCCTTTTCTTCACGAAAATGCTTGACGCCAAGAAGCTAAGAGAACTCAATATCACATCACATCATTTTGTGGGAGCATGTTCGAATAACGCTTAATATATTGTTGAGTAAAAACCAATATTTCTGAATATAAAAACTAATATTAACATTATTTTGCTATCCGGCAAGATGATAACAATACTTGAGAGGAGATTTCACACAAAGAGGTGCTATCAAATCGGCCGTTTGTTCCTATGGTCACCTTATACAAAAGCTTAACATACGGCAAAATGAGTGACTTTATACTGACGAATGGCATATAGAAATTATATTAATTTACAGTCTTTTACCGAACAATAAAAATACCATTAAACGTAAATTAAAACGGCACCTTCTTCAAATTATACCTGATAAAAAAAATCATCGAGAAAAAATACTGTGGACTGTCAATGGTTATAACAGGTTTTGAAGAGCTATATTTAAAGGTCATAAGTTTTAAGAGGATTTTATTTTCAATGCCATATTATATTCATAGTTTCCCGGTTATGTGATGTGGAGAAGGGTTTGGCGGAAGGATTTAGGGCCCAATCCCTGCCGAGCGGCCTGCGATAGCCAGGGTCACGTTTGTTTGATATATGTTTACACAAAGCCCCATTCTTTAAGCATTCTCTTTTTGGTAAGTTGGTTTTTTATTCGTAAATTCGTTTACCTCAGTGTATTCTTATTTCATTTCAAAACAGTTTCATTTCAGTATTTTTTAAGTATTCTCTCTAAGCAACACTTTTACAATGACTTATAAATTCACTCTGTTATTTATAGTGATATCTAAAGTATCTAAAGTAATATAAGAAATAAGTAATATAAGTAATATATAAATAATATATCTATATATATATAATATACAGGGTGTCCAAAAAAAACGTTTACAGACTTTGGGATGTGATTCCTGATACAAAAGTAAAGAAAAAAGTTCCTATGAAGGTATGTCCGAAAATGCATATTTACCCAGATATCCGCCATTTTGTTTTTTCCACTTAATATTTTTTATTTCGGTGACGGATTGATCTAGGAACTTCATATTTGGCATGGATCTTTATAATACTAATGTCCATTTCCACAATAAAAATTATTTTTTTCCGATGCGTGTTTTCAAAATGGCGGCCATTTTAAATTTTTAAACTCAAATATCTCAAAAACGGTAAAATTTATAAAAATGTTACAAGACACAAAAAAGTTGACAAATTAAATTATCTAAACAGTAATACCAAGTTTGTAAGGAACCGAAAACAAATAACGGAGTTACTGTGGTTTTTATGCAGAAAAACACTGATTTTGCACTATGATTAATGCCAATTTAGGTTATTTTAAGAGAAAAATCTCAACAACTCCGTTATTTGTTGGCAGATCTTTACAAACTTGGTTTTGTTGTTTAGATAATTTAATTTGTCAACTTTTTTGTCTCTTGCAATATTTTTATAAAATTTACCGTTTTTGAGATATTTGAGTTTAAAAATTTAAAATGGCCGCCATTTTGAAAATATGCATCGGAAAAAAATAATTTTTATTGTGGAAATGGACATTAGTATTATAAAGATCCATGCCAAATATGAAGTTCCTAGATCAATCCGTCACCGAAATAAAAATTATTAAGTGGAAAAAACAAAATGGCGGATATCTGGGTAAATATGCATTTTCGGACATACCTTCATAGGAACTTTTTTCTTTACTTTTGTATCAGAAATCACATCCCAAAGTCTGTAAACGTTTTTTTTGGACACCCTGTATATATATATTATATATATATAAATAAGTAATATAAGTATCTAATATCTAAAGTAAGTAAGTAGTGATATCTAAAGTAATATCATGAATATTACTTTTCAGTATGACGCCAAATTCTTTGGTTAGCTTCTTCTTACATGAATTTGTATTAATTGCCGAGTAATAATATAATTGAATATAATTAATATAAGTCACTGTATCATGTAAAAAAATTTCTTAACACCCTACCCTTAACCCTACTACAACTTCCGTACAACTGTTTCAAAGCTAAAATGTATAAATGGCTGGTAAAAATCCACTCTATAATGTAATATATTTTTTTGATCTCCCTGCTATTGATTGACCTCCATTTCCCCACTCTGTTGCCTTCTTATCTGTGATATATCTTAACGTAATTTATATTTTAGTCAATTTATTTATTGTTGTCACGCTCACATATTTATTTATTTTTAATATAGTTTAATTTTGTACCTAAACCTGTTATCAATTGCATGAAGAAAATCCATCAAAGACTGACAATCTTGCTGCTGCATTGACTTTTTTTTGACGTTTCCATACATTATGTAATGTTTTACGGAAATAAATATCTGATTCTGATTCTGAAATTATTCAACTAAGTTAAGAGTGTGTAAGCTTGAGCATTAAAGATTTAAAGGCCTGTATGTGTTCTCTTAAGATTCGTTTAGTAAGTATTAGGCTTCTTTTTATTTTTACTGACATGGCCTAAGGTAATCTAATAAGACAAAAACTAAACCAATTGTAAACCTTTTTTTAAATTGGTCAGGCCTTACAGTCAGTACTAAAAATAACATCGCATTCCCTATAGCAATAAGTTTACTTCTGTAAGCTCTCTATATAATAATTAATTTTAATTTATAATTTTATCAATAAATAATTATTTGTACCACTGTTCAAGCCTTATGCAAGGAGAATGAAAAGTGTCTGAGTATAGTATAATACATAGTGAATATCTGATTGAATTTATTTTTTCATCACCAGTTAATCTAATCCGATTATGAAAGATATTAATTTGTTTACTTATGATTGTCTTTGAGTCTTTAAAAGAAAGCTGTATTTTTAGCATTTTAAAGCTCCATAGACCTATTACTTGTCCGTGTAGAATTTTTCAGGACTGACAATGACAACGATATGGTCTGGACATCTGACGTCTTTACGGATCAAGATTTACAGGTAACCATGTGTAAAGCAGTCGGTACGACGATTGACTGGGTCACGATCAATGGCTTGACCGCCTAGCAAGTACAAAAAGGCTTTTTTCCTATATATAGTGTGTGGTATAGAAACTATATTAACATAAAATGAAACCTAACGTTAGTTTCTGTAACATTTAGCATTTGCTATATTTAGCATCGCTTACCTCCTCAAAAAAGTGTTATTATTATTATTATTATTGTGAATATCTCAAAATCAGAAGAGGTTTTAGTATTTCAGGAAAGTCACTAGGGAAAAAATACATTAGAATTTACATAATTCTAGATAAATCATTTCTTAATACAAGTAATGTAGTACACATTTTACATCCTGTATCATTCATCATTGTAATCATTCATTATGTAGATATTGTAAATACAGTTTTCCTACATTCCGTAGGATTTCCTCAGTTGGACCGGTTTAGGGAGTTAGAAAATTATTAAATTTGTTTAATCTGTGAATGTATATAGTTAGGCAGTACCTTACACTAGAACTATATGAAACCTCTCTAAATATCTCTTTGAGCCTGTCTCTTTACTTTACATTCAAAGGGAAGGTAATGATAAAGCAATGCCAAGCAAGTGATGCTTTGATCATCCAGTCACAGTTGGGGAGTCAAGTTGCAAAAAAGTGCTTAAAAACCCTTGTATTTAGAATGACATAATTTTAAGACTAGATTTATAAACTTGTTTATTATTGCAAAATAGTATTGAAATTAAATGACATGATACCAAATTTAAAATGATTTAAATTCTAATCTACTTTATACAAAAAAAAGTGTTATGAAAATAGACCTCTTTGTGACACAGAGGGTAAATAAAGTCGTAATAAACAACAAGCGTTCAATAAATTACGATTTAATATGAGTTACTTGTACTTCTCTTAGTTAAGAAAGCAGAGTGATACCGACATGCAATTTATAGTTCAGATGAGCAGTGCATTAGCCAACTTTCTAACCACTTAAAACTTCCATGCTTATAATGGTCTTTTTCACTTTACTAAACGGCTGAGTGCTTGTACGAAAACTTTCTCGATATTAATACGGTTAAGAGGTTATTAATTAAAGTTACCAATATAATTACCGAAAAATAAAATTAATCTGAAAACGATTGTTTGTTTAGCTAAACCCACTTGTACATATAAATACTGTGATTGTTCTGTTCGAAGATATCGGAAATGTAAATATCTAATACAACATACACCGTTCTGCATGTGATCAAAGCTATAGTTCAGAATATAAAATACATACCACAAAGCCACAGTAAAGAGTATCAAATACGTGCAGTCACCGATTAAAGCCACAATACAGAGTATCAAATACGTGCATCCACTAATCTAAGCTATAGCACAGATTGTCAAATACGTAAAACCAATAATCAAAGCCACAGTACAGAGTATCAAATACGTGAAGTCACTGATCTAAGATATAGTACAGGGTGTAAAATTAATACAATCACTGGTCAAAGCCATGGTACAGAGTATCAAATACGTGAAGTCACTGATCTAAGATATAGTACAGGGTGTAAAATTAATACAATCACTGGTCAAAGCCATAGTACAGAGTATCAAATACGTGAAGTCACTGATCTAAGATATAGTACAGGGTGTAAAATTAATACAATCACAGGTCAAAGCCATAGTACAGAGTATCAAATACGTGAAGTCACTGATCTAAGATATAGTACAGGGTGTAAAATTAATACAATCACAGGTCAAAGCCATAGTACAGAGTATCAAATACGTGAAGTCACTGATCTAAGATATAGTACAGGGTGTAAAATTAATACAATCACAGGTCAAAGCCATAGTACAGAGTATCAAATACGTGAAGTCACTGATCTAAGATATAGTACAGGGTGTAAAATTAATACAATCACAGGTCAAAGCCATAGTACAGAGTATCAAATACGTGAAGTCACTGATCTAAGATATAGTACAGGGTGTAAAATTAATACAATCACTGATCAAAGCCAAAGCACAGTGTATCAAATACCGAACGTGAAGTCACTGATCTAAGATATAGTACAGGGTGTAAAATTAATACAATCACTGGTCAAAGCCATAGTACAGAGTATCAAATACGTGAAGTCACTGATCTAAGATATAGTACAGGGTGTAAAATTAATACAAACACTGATCAAAGCCAAAGCACAGAGTATCAAATACCGAACGTGAAGTCACTGATCTAAGCTATAGTACAGGGTGTAAAATTAATACAATCACTGATCAAAGCCAAAGCACAGAGTATCAGTACGTGAAGTCACTGATCTAAGCTATAGTACAGGGTGTAAAATAATACAATCACTGATCAAAGCCAAAGCACAGAGTATCAAATACCGAACGTGAAGTCACTGATCTAAGCTATAGTACAGGGTGTAAAATTAATACAAACACTGATCAAAGCCAAAGCACAGAGTATCAAATACCGAACGTGAAGTCACTGATCTAAGCTATAGTACAGGGTGTAAAATTAATACAATACCTGATTAAAGCCATAGTACAGAGTATCAAATACAAAAAGTCACTGATCTATAGTACAGCGTGTCAAATACTTACAATCACTAATCAAAATCACAGTACAGAGTATCAAAGACGTGCACTCACTAATCAAAGCTATTTTATTTATGACAATCCTTGGAAAAGTAACTGAAAATCAGGAAATTCCACACCAAATATAATATATTACTATAAAAATCGTTCTAATAGGAAATACAAAATAGTTGTTTGTTTCCTTATTACATTAAAAAACGTAGTGAATAAGAATGTTAGAATAGGAGAAAGGATATCTTTATTGGCTACGATCATAGCTGTATCCATAGGTGGGAGGCATCTTAAAAGTTAGTTATAACGGCGCATCGCACACGCTTAAACATCACAGATTTTATAAACATACTCTTTAATTGTACTAATATAAACAATTAAAGCAATTAATAACAACTGTACATAAAGTTAACTATACAGGATAAAAAAAATACTAAAAACAATAATATAATACCCCCGTCGCAGCAGACCTGCCTACTCAGCGAATTTCCAAAGGAATTTTGGTATATTTTCTATTTACCCATAAAATCCAAGGGGATGAGAGTATGTAGGTTTGCCGCCATATGGGTTTTGTTGGTAAATGTAAGTTAAACCCTACCTAGTGAATGTACATACCAAATTTTATCAGGTTATGGTGTTCTTTTTATTTTCCCCATAAACCCCATAGGATTGAGTAAGTAGGTTTGCCGCCAAATGGGTTTTCTAAGCAAATACAAGTTAAACGCTTCCGAATGAATGTACATACCAAATTTTATCAAGATATGTCAATAAATAAGCAAGATAGAAGGTTTTCTTGATTTCCCATAAGAATAACATGGAAAACATAGTTTTTTTTTATTTTCTCCATAACCGTTTAAGCTAGGTAAAAAATTAAAAATACTAGATTGTTTTTTAAGCTCTTTTATAGTAGTTTTCATCACTAGGAGCAAAAGTGGGTCTTTTTGGTGCGCAAACGTGTTTTAAAAACGAGGCGCAGCCGAGTTTTTAAAAACGATTAAGCATCAAAAAGACCCACTGCTACATCTCTGTCAGCAGTGTCTGTAAACTCACTGTAAAGATCTTCGCACTCTCTGCTCCATCCTGGTATGTATTCTTTTCTAAAACCTCTTGGGATTGTCGCCTTAGCGGAAGACAGGACAAGGCGAGTGAACCGATCATAGTTTTTTATTTTAGAGGGGATGAACCTGATGCCGCTATCAAGCCTTGATGAGAAGGCCTCCCATTCAGCTTTATTAAAGTTCCACCTAGGCCGAGGAAAAGATCTTACGAGAGGAATTTGCATTCCTACTGATATTATTACAGGCCTGTGCTGAAAGTGGGGGAATGCACCAAGGACCATCCTGGAAGTAGGCACGGGTGTTGCTGATGGTTCACGGGAGCAAAAGCACAAGTCTGGAGAGTACCCACTACGCCATCGGGCTGAATGGGAGGTGTGTGGGTCCTTGGCATTATATACCAGGAAAAGGTTGTTATTTTCAGCCCAGCTTGAAAGACGAGTGCCGTTGTCATCATCGGACGAGTATCCCCACTGGGTATGATGACTGTTGAAGTCACCTACATATACCACAGGATGTTCAAAAGTTGGGAGAACTGTGTCTGACCACTGGGTGTTTGGCGGTTTGTATACATTTACAATAGTAGTCGCAGACACCTTAACAGCAACAACAAATGTGTTGTTATCACAACTTTTGTGGGAGACTGATACGTCGTCTATGTCCTGTCTAACGTACGTCGCCACTCCGTAGACCCTGTGACCTATTTCTTCCACAAGCTTATATCCTGGGATGTTGCCCCTCGCACTGTTTTCTAAGTCTTCTGCATGTGTTTCTTGCAGTGCGAGGACATCGACCTCATTTTCCAGCAGCACCTTGCTGAGGCAGTCACTTTTAGATTTAATCAGACCCTCTACGTTAAAATGACAAACATTTAAAACACAGCCTAAATTTCTAAATTGGCCCTGGAAAGGGCCGTTTGGATTTTGTCTGGCAGCTGGCATAGCTGAGAGATCACTGTGTGTGACAGTTCAGCTGCCAAAGTTGTTGTTCGTTTAGCACCACCCGGGGAGTACGTGCAACTTTAATGGAATGCTGCGGACGCGAACAACATCACCCCATTTAAATGGTAAACACTTCATACGACTGGCTGGCGTTGAAGGTCCTCGACGATGAGGTGTACGAAAACTTTTTCTACCTTCCATTAAATCTAGTCGTCTCTGTGAAGACAGTATTCTTCTTCAAAATAGTATACGCGATACTTCACTCCGGTACGTACAAGTTTAGTGCTATTTATTTGTGTAACATTGTTTTGTATTCTTGAAAGTGCCACTCAACCATTTTGTTCGTCAAAGTGTTGTCAACATACACTTAGAATATGCACATAATCTAAAGTCTGAGTTGACATGGTGTCTTTTTTGTCATGCCTACAAAATTGTTCAAAAATGAAAAATCAAAACTAGGTTTTTTTATAATACATGTTACTAACCTCACAACGTTTAGAAGATCACATTTTGAAAGAATTATTATTATTACTAATTCAACAATAATACAATTATAATTATCCTCCTTCAAAATGTTATTCTTATTCTTCTATTTATTCATTAATTTAATTGTCCTATACTAAACTCAACCTTTTTCTATTTTTATTTAATCGTAAATTCTGTATTATTGTTCATGTGTAAGTGTGTTACAAACTAACTTGGTTAATTACTTGTCATAGGTTAAAAGCAAAGAAGCTAATGCCGATCCGGTAAGTACACAATAGAAATAAGCAGCGTCATAGAATATTTATTTTTTATTTGAATTCCAATAAAATGTTAGAAAATGAAGCAAATAGTTAGTTAAGATAAGTATTTCTGTGAGACAGTCACATTTAATTTCCATTCATTTCAAGGTAATTGGATGAAAGGATCGAAGAAGGGTGAAATCCTCATACATGACTGTTGGTCCCTCAGTGTAGTGGCAAATCCCGATTTCATTGACCGACGATTACGTTCGCAAAAAGCCGCAGATAGACTTGAAACTTTCACAGTAGATTTAAGGAGTGATTTGTAAGGTCAAGTTGGTTTTTTGAAGTTATTCTGCTAAGAAATAAAGTAATTAGACGTAATTTAATTTCCCTCAAGAAAGGCATTATGGGCTGTAAATAACGGTGCTTAAGGCTACGTCAAACGGTAACAACTATTTTCTGCCTGTCGTACTATAACTGCACTAAATATTTAAAACAATGTTTTATTTATGAAATATTTTAAAATGGGTTATGAATACTGAAAAGATATATTTTGTATTAACAAACAATAATAAAAAGAAAATATTTAATAAAATAATAAAATTTTTACAGTACATACTGGTGATCAAATATCTTAAATGAAAAAAAAAAAACTTAAAATCTTTTTCTATGCAGTCCATATGTATAATTTGATAGATGTGGTATTTTTATATTTTTCAACAGCGTATACTAGTATTGTCTGGCTTATGTTGCCGTTCATCTCCATAGTGTGGAACAAGCGTACTCCTAGTTTGTTCATTAATGTTATTTTTTATTATTTTCATCCAAGTTTTTTCCTATTATTGGCAAGGATCGAGCTATTTGCAATTTTAAATAAAACTCAGATTTGGAGTGGTATGAAGTGAAACACTGATAACAATATAAAAAAGCTTTAGAAGAGAGGAATTGTTGGGAGCCGTCGACAGAGGAGCCTTAGACACCGCGGCACTAGTTGTTAGACTCAATGTTTTGTGAAACAAGTTTGTTGAAAGAACTCTCTTGAGCAATTTCAGAACATTTCAAATCCTTGAGTTCAAAGATCAAGCTATAATAAATGAGAATCTTAGTAGAGACTTTTATTTTAGAGGAGAAAGTGGTCTTTCTTGGATTATTACTTTTATTTTGTTTCAGTGCCTCTAACTTAACATTTATTATAAGAGTGTTATTGTATTTTTTTCAATGTCACTAGGCAAAGTAAGTGAAGACCATTTAAAATTGAAGTAAAATTGCAAAATAAAAAAAAACAATACTTGCATAATAATTCCCTTTTGTGACTAAAATAAAATAAATTAAAATACAATAATCAACCTGAACAAAAAATATAAAAAGCGTATTGTGTGCCTAAATCAGTACTAATGACTTGACACTTGTCTTCCTACTTTATAGATAGAAATACTATAAAATAGACGTAATTCAATTTTATATTTATCAATTTTCACAAGTTTGTTAAGCTGATAATCACACGAATCGCTGAACTGATTAAGTTTGCTTTCCCATGTTTTAATCAAAGTTGTTTCGCTAACATGGAGTTTTCCATTTATATTAAAAAAGACAGAAAATTAATAAAAAAACATTAACATATAAAACATAAGCAAATAAATATACATATAAATTTTCTTAATCCAAAATTAAATTTATTTCTCATACACTTTCTTCTGATTTTGACATAATTTAATTTTAATATGTCTAGAATTTCAGTTGGCTGATGTCCACGTAATTATTATCAAAGTTAATAAAAGTGATGTTTTACTGAAGCTAAAACAGAAAAATACTAAAATTCCAACGCAATTTTCCTTCACTTAGAATTTTTCAATCGACAAAATGTTTAAGATTATCTCTGAGGAATTAAGTGAAAAAATTCGGATAAACATATTAAACAGTCATTTTTAAAGGACAATTTTAGCAACCAACCTAATTTTGCTCAAGTGAACAAATTTAAATTTAACGTAATGCTACATCAAAAGATTCACTATTTTCGCAATCAATTTTACTTTGTGAAAGGTCTTCGCAGCACAAAATATTTGCTTTAATTAAAATTTTATTGCTTTTTCGAACGTGAGATCTTTTGTTTCTGGAAACAATTGTTGCGTGAAATATCTCGGTGCTTCCACCGGTGTGGTTTTAATATATACGCGTTCTCAATTCAAAATTAATGTCTTTTGTTTGCTTTTGCTGCAATAATTGAGCATAAAGCTTCCTTAAATTGTAATGTATTAAGATATGGAACTTTAAAATATATGCAAATTAAGATTAATGTAACTTGTTTGTGTTGTACCTCATCACTACTTTATTACTCTGTAAGTAGAATAATCTGTTATTTTATTTTTTATTTTTATTTTGGGTGTATCTACACCAGTGGCATTATCATCAGAAAAGACATTATTAATAAAAACACTCACTTGAATGCCAATTCGAACCATATAAAGCCTAATTTATAAAAAGGTTATCATGTTCATGGATGTTTCATGTTCATGTTCATATGATGTTCATGGATCATGTTATAAAAAGGCATCATGTTCCTTTGCATCAACCACTTCATTTCATAAACAAGGAAGAATAAAAATATTCAGAGATGTAGAAAACAAAAATATAATACTAACTTAGCTTTAGATTAAAATAATTATATTCTGCAAAAGTTATTATATTTATTCGAGTCGGTATAATACATGTTAGGTAAGACATATATAATTTCTAAACATAAAACACAAATGTAAATGCATGTAACATTGCAATGTATTTGAAAAGGCATTTTCCATTGATGTACAAATAAAAAAATTAATTATTAATTCAAGTTTTTTATTAAATATGCTATATTGGTACTTAATCAGTCTGTTTTGCAACTTTTTCAGATAATTAAATTTATAAAAATATTCAAGTGTTTCCGTTTTTTTCATTCTACATTCTAATGTACTAAAAAATATAACATCACCTTCTTACAAATCTGGGAAAGAGCTTGAATTTTGAGGATTGAGAGGTGAAACTTATTTCTGTTTATATCATGTATCTAAAACATTTGATTCATTCTCTTCTTCCGCTATTAAAATAATACTTATCATCACCAATTAATTTCCCATCAACACCCATTTAAAACCAGCTCCCAGTCGATAAGTAGTAAGTTTTTTTTTTTTTGACGACGCAGGCCTACGTCCGCAAATGGGCGCATCCCTTCTAAAAACTGTGGTCCGCGCCGTACAGCCCCAATCCGTGCTTAACTTTAATTGAAAAAATAATTTCTATAACCTAATTATACCTAAAGAGACTCTGATATGCAATACGATAGCATATTATAAATGCGATATCTAGTTGACTAGAATGTATATCCTATTTAATAACGGAAAATCTATAAATCACAATATTTAGATTGAATTTTTAAAGTTAACATTCAACTTCATATTCATAAGTTTAAAAATTATGCTGACAACAAGAAATAGTGGCTTGATAACGCCAGTTAAATGTCTGAGGACTGCTTTGATGACGGGGGTGTAAAGTTGGTGGCTTTATATAAATTTTTCTTAAACTTAAAGATGAAAGTTGAAGGATGAAGGTTGAAATGAAGACCCACTAAATCTGTAATAATTATGAAAAGTGTTTTAAATGTACACTGTACAAAAGAACTGAAAATACAATGTATCTGTGATAAATATGAACTGTGTAAAACTATAAATTGATATGAAATCAGTTTAATGTATGAAATAATTGTAGTAAACAAAATTGCTAGTAGTGAAGTAATTAATTGTCAAACACTGAAATGGGCAGGTTTATTTGAAAGAACCATGCCGCCCGATCGCCTTAGTCACACTGTCCCTAGTAAAACAGTAAATTACCACCGGTCTATGAAAGGTTGAAAGTGTGGGTTTCCTTAAAAGGCAGGAGTTTGAGGTCGTACATTCCCCTCCCCGTTAAAATTAAACAAAATTATAAAATTTAACAATAAAAATACTTTTTAAATTCAAGCAACATTTAAAATTTTATAGCATTTTAGAATAAGCAACACAATATTAACATTGTTCTATAAAAGGTAGCTAGCAAATCAAATAAAGTCAAAATATAAAAGGTTTTATTTGTATCGAAAATGTAAATACACATAGACAAGACTTTGACATCAATTAAAAAACTGGATCGATAGAGCTGGAAAAAACAAGCATTCAGGGTCTCGTTCATTAATCCAAACAAGTAAGTGCATTTACACAGTTAAATGAAATGTTGCCCTTCCCGGTCCCATAGCATTCATCCTCTTCGGCCTCAGTCAAATGAACCGGAACAGATCTTGCCTATTATTACTACACAGCAATTGATAAAATGTTTAACATAAGTTTAATAAAAATTAGTAAATTAATCATCCAATAAAATTTAAAGTATTTATTTACTTTTAAAACTTTAATGTAGTCAAAATTTAAAAAAATTCTTAAGAAATTATAAAACTTCTCTCTTTACTGCTCTTTTGGAAGTTTAGCTCTACTTAAATTCAAGGGTTGAAAATAAATTTGTATTGATATTTCTGAGATATTTTTAACATATAGTATAATATCACTTTACTGTAATTAAAGGTCAAATCTTATGGGAAGATTTTAAATTGAGATGGATAAACTATCATGGTGTTAGTAAATCTCCTCGAGAAGTTTAATGTATTGACAAGTTACGACTTAACTGTAACTTTAAATCTTTTCTTGGTGTCAGTTGCAATTTTATGTTTTCACTGAAGTGTTAAAGGTTTAGTTTAAAGTTATATCCAGTCTACATTCATTTTTTATATCATTTTAATAATTTTAATGATAGGGTACTCATGTTCATTAATTAAAATTATATTAATAATAGTATCCTTTAACTGTAAATTTCATCATCAAATATATATATATATATATATATATATATATATATATATATATATACATATATATGAAAATGAATGAACGGTATTTTTGGCCTCTGGAGACCTCAAAATTAAAAAGTAACTTGGTCCCGAGCCTAGGTCTTACCATGGCTACTACCGTAATAGCGTATTCCCTATAGGTAAATTCGCTAATAAAATTCTTTATATTTTTATAAAGTTGTAGACTACTGTACAGTTGAATGAAAAGAAAACTGTAAATAGTTTCAAGGTGATGTAGTACACTCAAAAAATTAATCCGGAAAATGATTTAACTAATAAAGATCCATAAAATCGGTAATGTTACTCAACTTGGCCGGATATGGTAGTCAGTCTGTATTGAAGGCTTGATGCTTGATAATGGCAAAAATATATATTTTTATTTATTTATAAGGGTAATTGGTAATGATTAATTGATCAGGTATAGTTTAATAATGCTGCAAAATAAAAGAGAAGTTCAACTTTATCTATCATAATAAATATAATCCAGTTGCATAACAAATCCTTTTTTCTTTATTAATTTTTTGTAAGTTTATTACTACACTGGAAACTATTAACATAAAAACATGATTTGAATTAAAGACTGGAATTTTCTTTTTTTTCTTCAAAAACATTATTGGTTCTGGTTTTTTTTATGATACCGTTGTCGACCTATTATGTCCCCTAAAACATGAGGAACAAGCTCTATAATGAGTGATGTTACTAGTGGAATCTAAATCAAACATTTATGTAAGTTATCGATATGACGTACACGGAAAATGGTAACGGATAGTTATAAGCGAGATAACAGGATAAGTCAGTTATTTTCAATATTACCTAAATCTTCAAAGGTGTAATTTGCTCCCTACACATTACATAAATAAAAAAGGAAGTGAAACCTTTAGTTTGTTCTAGTAAGTCTTCCACTCAAGTATGCCCAATTCCCATAATATCCACAATGTAAACTTCAAAACTCAAACCGTAGGAAGTGGAATGAAATTCCGAAGTACTTCCAGTTCTGTAGCAACTGATAAGGTTTAACAACGGCTGCCTACTCAAAGTAGTTTAGTTTAGTCAAAGCACAAGGATACTGATAAGTGTGCAGCCATTCCTTTGTTCAAGAATGTTTGATAACCTTGGCTTATAATATAAGATCAAAAGCCACTTCTGTCGTTCATTCTACTAAGAGAACTTTACAACATTTTTGTACAAATCTTGTAAGTTTACAAAAATTACTTACTGCATGTAACTTAAGACAAATATTCTGTCTTTGTTATAGGCTGAGTTTTTAAAAGGCAACAATTTAATATTAGAAACTAATACTGTTAATATCACACATCTAATTAGCTTAACAAAAATATCATGCCATCTTTCCTTAAATATTTCTTTTACTTAACCACATCTTTTAAGTGATGGTCTTAAAAGTGTTTAAATTCTTGTTATCGCTCTAACCTAGACGGTCTATGAGATATCAAACTAATTTCCACATGTCTTGAGAAATCACTTGAACTTCCTAAATACTTCTTTGATTCAGTTCGAGTAAATGTTACGTACAGGCTATCTCAGAACTCTCTACCAACCTTTTAGGGTATTATTTCTAACCTAAAGAAAAGCAAAAATATCATATTTTACATTTCCAAAACTCCATACTTATTTTGAGGGTATTAAGAAATTTAATTTGAACATTCAAAATCCAACTATATAACAGTTAAAAATTCGTTTTATAAATAAGTGGGATAGAGAGATTTAAATACAGTCACACATCTGCGCGGATTGCTGTGAGAAAAGCACGGTCGCAGCACCAGCTACACAATGGGCCTCATACCCAAACTGCTCCCAGAGAAGCAGTACGGCCGTAACTAACCTCAGTTAAATCGAAAGACTGGAAGACTCGCTTGCAGACTTGCTTAATTATGCAAGTGAAAGACTTCCTTTATTTATGAACCGATTTTCATAACTTAACTGTTACATCGTTAAATTTTCAACTAAATAAAAAAAAAAACTTATAACAACAAAAACTTTTCTACCTTATGTAGTTTGTATGTAATTTAAGGTTAAACATTTTAAACAGCCACCATTTTTAAGATATTAATTGTAAAAAAAGTTGATGTTTTTCTTAAACCAGACCTTTAGCTCAAACAGCTCTATACTAAGTTTTAACTTATTACAACGAACTGTTCTTAAATTAAAAATTATTATTCAACATAACAGCACTATATTTAACATAATAATCACTAGATCATACTAAATAGATACAAAATAGGGGGCTGTATGTTTGACTATAGAGTTTGAAATGTTACATATTATATATTTTCTTGAATTTAGGTCAAACCTAATACCTAATAGATCGATAGAGAGTCAAGAGACAAATTATAAAAATATCAACAATTCAATGAGGTCAACCTTGGTTTTGAGCAATTTCGAAAAAGCCTTCACCTTTTATCAACCTCATGGGATGAAATCATAAATAGACAAATCTTTTATCATCTGAAAGTACAATTTTAAAATAAAACCAACTTTAAGATATTTCTGTTTACAGTATGGATTGTCAACTGCAAAACACGAATCTTGGAAAGGAGAACGAAAAGGCTGCTTTTAGGCGCAGCTCACTTGTGCAGAGGTCTCCGACCTCAAAGACTGGGACGCCGACGGTTGGAATTAAAACCTCCCCTCCGCCGGCCCCGTTCAAGGCTGCTGGTGTCGCTGGATCATCGGCCGTAACCGGAAAGGAGAAAGATGAGGTTGATCTGGGTATGGGTGTGACCGAGCCGGTAACACCTCTAGCCAGGATGCAAGGAATCCCTCCCAGGAAGAGCCCTCTTCGTGCGGCATTCGAGCTGCAAATGCTTCGGCAGCAGCAGGACGACGCCCACGAGGAGGAAGACTCATGTCTGAAGAAGATGAAAGTTCTATTGAAGGAGATGGCCAAGGTCCTCCTAATTCAAAAGAACATATACAAGGCGATAAAAGAGGGGATCCCGAAACTCGAAGATGCTCTAGAAGAAATCGAGGAATGCCGGAAAATCAGGTTAAAGGCAGTGAAGCAGGAGCGCGATGTCACGAACCGAGTCATCTCTGCTTCACCTCAAGCTCATCTGGCTGAGTCCCAGACTCAAGCCAGAAAGCGAAAGAAGAGGCAGAGCGGTTCTTCGCCGGGAAGCCCTGAGCTTATTGAGGTGGACTCAGTGCCGAGACCGGTTTTTGTCACTGCGGCATCGCAGACATCTCCTGTCCAGGCTACTGAATCCGCCCCGGGCGCTGCCGTGATTCCAGCGGCTACTCCTGCAGAGGTTCCTGCTCCGGTGGCTAATCCTGCCTTGGCAGCAAACTCTGCCTCAACACCTTTGGGGGGCTGGAAGACGCGCCTGTCTAAGAAAGAAAGGAGGAGGCAGAAGCAAGCGGAGGCAGCTTCGAAAAGTGCGTCGAGGGTGGAGCGGACGCAAGTCTCAAACCCGGTTGGGGAGGCCTCTGGCAAGTCTGTCAGAAAGCCTAAACAACCCAGGCCTAAGAAGCCCAGGACGGAGGCAATCTTGATCAAGCCCTTAGGGGGGCGATCTTTTGCCGATGTTCTGGGTCAGATTAGATCGCAGGCCAAACCGGAAGAGACCGACACCGTTATCAAGTCTATTCGGCGAACCCAGAACGGTGATGTCCTCCTCGAACTGGGGAAGTCGAGTGACAAGATCGGTTTTGCCGCTTCCCTCAAGACTGCACTTGGGGACAAAGGCTCCATCAAGGCCCTAGAACCGAAGTGTTCGGTCGAGATTCGGGACCTTGATGTCCTCTCCACCGAAGATGAGGTGACCCGTGCGATCCAGGTGGCACTCCCGGAGATACCGGCCGATGGAGTGAGGGTATGGCTGACAAAGCCTAACCGAAGTCAACTCCGGATGGCTGTTGCTGAGATGAGCGAAAAGCACGCCAATAAGCTGCTTAGCCTTCAGCACCTCAGAGTTGGTTGGGTTAGTTGCAGGCTCAAACGGAGGGTGGTAGTTTCGAGATGCTTCCGCTGTCTCGGTTTCGGCCACTCCTCCCGAAACTGTAAGGGGCCCGACAGGAGTGCCAACTGCTTCCAGTGTGGAAGCCAAGGCCACAAACGTAAGGAATGTTCCTCGAGCCCCTCCTGCTTCCTCTGCAAGGATTCAGGCTCCAGTGCCCTCGGTCACTTACCCGGGTCTGGTCAGTGCGGTGCCTTCAGAGCCGCACTTGAACAGGCAAAAGGCAGCGGCCGGTAATTCGCATCCTCCAGGCCAACCTTCATAGATCCTGGGGAGCTGATCCTTCTAGATCAGCTCGCCCGAGAACTTGGTGCTGACGCGCTCCTTATCAGTGAACAGTATCGGGACAGAGACCCAAACATTTGGATCTCGGACAGCCTCGGTACTGCTGCATTTTGGGCACGTAATACACGAGATGTTTTGGTGCGGAGTCACGGGCGCGGCCGAGGATTCGTCTGGGTTCGGTGTAGGGACGTGACTATCTTCAGTTGCTACCTCACACCCAACGAGGCCGTCCAGGACTTCCGCGACAAGATAGATAGCCTAGAGGAGTGCGTTCTCGGCACCACCGGGCATGTCGTCGTTGGTGGCGATTTCAACGCCAGGGCCGTCGAGTGGGGAATGCCCTCTACCAGCTCCCGGGGGAAATACATCCTGGATTTCATCGCCAGGGCCGGTCTTGTCGTCCTCAACCAGGGCGACACACCTACTTTTCGGCGCCCCGGGCAGAGAGGCACGATCCCCGACGTCACCTTTGCGTCTGAGTCGCTCCTTCCGAGGATCTCAGGCTGGAGGGTTGTGGAGGACTACACGGGTAGCGACCACCAATACATCGTTTTTGACCTGCATGATCAGGCAAATCGTCGAGTTTCCGCATCTCGGGAAGGGCCACGCCGGTGGAACACCAACAAACCGGACGTGGTCAAGTTCACCGAAGTCATCTCTCGGGGAGCGCAGGGGAATCCTGGTGAGGCTGGGGCCGAGGCACTAGTAACATCCACGATGGAACTGATCGTCTCGGCCTGCGACCAGTCTATGCCGCGAAGGAAACCCCGACGCGACAAACAACCCGTTTACTGGTGGACTGAAGAGATTGCGGAACTCAGAAGAACATGTTTAAGAACTAGACGAGCCGCCACAAGAGCGAGAATTCCCGCAGACAGAGTTCGTAAGTCGGAGGCCTATAAAGCTGCGAGAAAATCTCTCCGCCAGGCGATAAACAGGAGCAAGGCGAATAGCTGGAGGAGACTTCGTGACGACGTTGACTCCGACCCGTGGGGCCTGGGTTACAAACTTGTAACACAGAAACTCGGCGCCCGCTCTCCACCTTCCATCATGGAGGGCGCCACCATGGGGAGGATCGTCACTGCGTTGTTTCCTGAACATCCACAGCGACCGCTGGTTGACTTCGGACGGGTAGAGGACGTTCCACTCTTCACTTTCGAGGAGCTGGAAACCTCCGTTCTCTCCCTGAAGAGCAACAAGGCTCCTGGCCCGGACGGGATTCCCAGTGAGGCTTTAAAGAAAGTATTTTCAATTAACGCTGACTTGTTGTTGAGAATGTACAATGCCTGTTTGGTAGAAGGGGTGTTTCCGGCTCCCTGGAAAACAGCCAGGCTTGTACTGATCAGCAAGGGCAAAGGTGATCCCGAACTGCCGTCGTCCCACAGGCCTCTCTGCATGTTGGACACGGCTGGGAAGCTGTTCGAGAAGCTGATCCGTTCCCGCCTGACTTCTGCCGTGGAAGCTGCCGGGGACTTATGCCCCCGTCAGTACGGCTTCAGAAAGGGACGGTCAACGATCGACGCTGTCACCGAAGTTCAGAGAGCTGTGGAGAGAGCCGAGAGCCACAACCATTTCTCCCGCCGAGTAGTGCTTCTTGTTACGCTTGATGTCAAGAATGCCTTCAACTCGGCGAGGTGGGTCGATATGTTGGATGCGCTTCGCAACACCTTTCGTATTCCTGCATATCTGTTGCGGCTCATCGAGGATTATCTACGCTCTCGAAGCCTGATCTATGACACAAGGGACGGAACGCGGACGATGGAAGTCACTTCTGGTGCCGCACAAGGTTCAATACTCGGCCCGGATCTCTGGAACGTTGCCTATGACAGCCTCCTGAGGTCCGAGATGCCTGAGGAAACCACTTTGGTTGGGTACGCCGATGACGTCGCAGCTCTCATTGCTGCACGCAACGTTGAGCTGGCCCAACTAAAGTTGAACCGAGTTATGCGGGTTGTCAACAACTGGATGTCCGATCACGGTCTCTCGCTTGCTCTTAGTAAGACGGAGATCGTGATTCTCACGAAGAAGAGGATCGACACCGTCGTCCCGTTTAGAGTGGGAAGGGAGGTGGTCACATCAACTCGTGCCGCCAAATACCTTGGGGTTATGGTGGACACCAAGTTAAGCTGGAGGGATCAGATCTTCCGTACGGCGGACAAGGCCGCTAAGGTAGTTACTCACCTTAGTAGGCTGATGGCCAATGTCGGGGGTCCCCGATCCAGCAGAAGACGTCTGTTGATGTCCGCGGTCCAGTCCGTGCTCCTTTACGGGGCAGAGGTGTGGGCAGGCGCTCTAGATAAGGAGTGCTACAGGCTGCGACTCGCCCGGGTTCAGCGTCAAGCCGCGCTCAGGGTGTGTTCCGCCTACCGGACAGTGTCCGAGCCTGCCGTCCTGGTGGTCGCCGGAGTCATCCCTGTCAAGCTCTTGGCAGGGGAGAGGAAAGCGATTTATCAGAGACGTGGCGAGATCGGCAAGGACACGGCAAGAACAGAAGAGCGCTCCCGAACCTTCCAGCAGTGGCAACACAGCTGGGAGCACGACACCCGAGGACGATGGACTGCGCGACTTATCAAGCAGGTCCAACCATGGGTGGAACGGCGGCATGGGGAGGTGGACTACTACCTGACCCAATTTTTGACAGGTCACGGCTATTTTCGGTCGTACCTGAACCGGATGGGAAAGACCGGTTCACCGGACTGCATTTATTGCCCGGGTGTTCCCGACGATGCGGAACACACATTCTTCCGATGTCCCCGTTGGGAAGGGCCCCGCCTGGAGGCCACACAAATATTTGGTGCATTTTCGGTGGACTCGGTCTGCCAAAAGATTTTGGAGGATGAGGGCAACTGGGATTGTTTGTCACAGTTCGTCCGGGGCATCCTCCTGGAAAAGAAAACCGATCTGGACCGCGAAGTGGCCCAGATCCCTTGATAGAGCGGCTGGATAAGGAGCGAGCCCGACGGGCGTAAGCCAAATTTAGGCCTAGCCTGACGTAATGTGATAAACAATTCCAGGTTAGATTCCTAAAGAGTAGAGGAGGTTTTTTAGTGGGTAAACCCGTTTTTTAGGGGAGCCCCACACTACAGGCTGGCCACCTGTGTGCGTAATGCATTTTTCCGCCTCTCCCTCAAAAAAAAAAAAAAAAAAAGATATTTCTGTTTGTGGTCTTGGATTGATTGGTTGTTTGTCCAAGGGCTGTGTGTAATTTTATGTTGGAGGTTATGTTGCTCTACATCGAATAATTGAAAGATAACTATATTTTTATTATATTAAGATTAAAACACGCTTCTGGTTGGCCAGGTACAGTAGATCAAGATTGCTCTTATTTTATAGTGGAGCTATAAAAATTTCAAACTGCAATAACTTTGATGTTGGCTTGTCTCATCTTAATTAAATATAGACGATGCTTTTCTCATATATATGCAGTTACTTTTCCATACCTACTCTATTTCCAAATTTACAAATCTTTTCTTTATCAACTACTAGATAAACATTGTTTGGAATATTGTCTGTCAACACACAGTGGAACTTAAGTTTCATAACAAGATTAAGATTATTATAATGTCATCTACATGTACAAGTATCTACATGTACTATTGTGGGATACAAAATCTGTTAAAATTATAATTCAACACTGCCAACTCGTGAGGACGCGTTCATGCGTCTCTGCTCTCCCCATCACAGTATGTTACACAACATTGAATAAATTATTTTCATTTAAAATCAACTTAGTTTTTTTATCTGTTTAATATTTTTATTTCCCAAACCAGTACAAAACAAACATAATTTAGTACACAAATGCATGATTTACATGAATGTACACAGAGCATAAAATATTGTCCTCTTGTGAAGTAAATTACAAAAAACTTATCTTCTATATCCTTATCTCTTCAAGAAAATACTATGACCTCTAAGGCATGGCCTGTTTAGAGGTTCCAAACGTCGAAAAAACTTGTTTATGAGCAGGAGAGAATTTTACACTAATTAAGTTATTTTGCCCCGTTGCTGTGAATTAGAAAACACCAAATTATTCATTATGTAATATATATGATTAAAAAGCATTATAATAAAAGTATTTTAATCAACTTTAATTTAACTGTGTACACATTTTCTAAATAAATAAACTTATTGAAACCACTTGAATACTTTGTTTGTTAATTCCTTTAACTATGCCACAAGATACACACGCATTTTCTTTTTCAACGTGTTATACCGGAATAAAGAAATCGTACACACTTGATTATGTGCTATTAGTTCAATTCACGATAATTTTATTATTACTATCATAGTTATGTAAATCGATGGTATGAACAAATATTACTTTGAAAACCATGTACAGGACAGTAACATTCACCAGAAGTGTCGGATGGTTGGACACCGCGCTTTCACTGTGACAAGATTACCGGAAATACAACAGAGAGAATATTTTCGCGCGATAATGCCAGTTACAAATCAGTTGTTTTATGACTGGAGTTAAAGTATCATCCCAGAGCAGGATTTACTGGTGACTAAGTTATTAAAACCAACTATGTTTTTCTAGTTTTATTTTTTAAATGCAATAGGCATTTTTAAGAGGTTGCCCGAAACTTTTTGGTGGACCGATTTACCAAACCCTTACTTTTGGTGGGCATCAAGGGAGCTAATAACCCGTAACGTCTTGAAACAAAGCCCATGACCTTTTAAATTCGTTAACTTCTTTAAAATAAGCTAGCAATACTAATACTTTTGTAGCATTTCATTGTGTATCAGTAGAGAGATTGAAGTCGTAACCTGTTTAACTAAAGTAGAGGATAAAAATTCACTAGTCACTAGTTCTGTTTCTATTGAGACAAATTGAATAACATTATGCTATTACAAGACTTAAATTATTTGAATCACTAATTTAATGCGATCAACTTGTGGTTCCCAAATAGAATAATTAAATTTTTTACTACTGTACCAATTTCCTTTTTAGATAAACCCTAACTGGTTTATCTTCGTTGTCCGCCCAAATAAGGGAATTAAAGATTTAGTTTTAAATTAATCATGCCTTATATGTGAAACATTTTATCAAACTATTCGTTTAGTTGTTTATTATATAAAGCATTATTTTAATGATCCCATAATGTTAATAATTGTTGAAGAAGGTTTATTTTTAAAATATTAGTAAATAATTTTTAAAGCAAGTCCCTATTAAAATTTTAAAAATTAAAATAATGCTTATAATCTATTTCTATTCTTAAGTTATTCAACAAAGTTTTCCACTGTTAAATAAAAAACCTACTAAGCACACCAGGTTTAATATAAAAACAAGATCGCTCTATGAGATGTTCAAGAGACTCGATTTCTTACCATCTCAATTCCAGTGTAAATATATTTCGGTTTTACGATTGAGGCTTGATTTTCTTTCGTCACGGATAAGGGATTCACTCCCTGCCTTATCTTCCCATCCATTTAAATCCCTTCTGTTCGGAGGCTGTAAAATATTTCCGACGTCTTCGATTCACCCGGTAAAATTCATTACACATGCATTACAGCCAAAATTAGGTCTTCAAGGATGTTTGACGTTTTTCGAGTATCAGGCAATAAAAATACCAAGGTCTATAAATTTGACTAAAAATAAAAATGCTATGTCGCACATTGTAGGTATATTTTATTTGAAGAAATGTGGTACGTTTCGTTACTAAATAAGAAAGAGATTCCGTCAGAAATGTAACTTTTAATGGTCAAAATTACTCATACTAAACACAAAAAATGACAGTATATTACTCGAAGGATTGTACAGAGTGCCGGAAACGCTTTTTAGGGAAAGTTGTTCAAACCCATCAAAATTTAGTAGACATCCTGGGAATTAGACCCGTGACCTATTGAACCGATGATGCTAACCTATATTGAAAGATAAAGTAGATAAATATCGCTTTAACCGTGCATTATTATCTAGTTCACATATATATTTTTTCATTTATTGATCGATTAACCTCCAAATTTGTTAAAGAGCTACCAAGGAATAAAAATCAAAGACACTGAATTAAAAATATTGTCAACCTCACATTAATCTTTTCCAAAATTGTTCATGCAAACATTGGATCTGATCTTCCATCATGAAAAATCATCATGAAGAATATCCTCTGTTACTAAACACAAAATCTGAATTATATTAATTGTGACATTTATAATTCATCTTGCTGCCCAAAAATGAACTTTTCAGGTATCTTAGTTAAATTTAGTGTTCCGTGTAAATTTAATTTTTCTTCTATTAAGTCAAATTTTTAATTAATTATTAAAGACTTTTTCCTGCCAAAACCGACAGTCTCAACACCATTGTTTTTTTTGTGCAATTACATACAAATTTTTTTTAAGAAAATTGTATCAGCTAAGCACATTTTCATTATTTTATTTGTGTATGAAAAATTGTTACCTAATATTCTGGTTGCATCTAAAACAATGACCAATAAAATACAGGTATTTTGATTTAAACCCTACCTCTGACTAGTTTATTTTTTTAATGTTTATACTATACTACCCTATGGCATACTATTGGTAAAGTCCTTGTATTCTACAAACGGGCATTAATATTGTTCTGTCATCTGACCTTTATAGGATTCTATTTCGTAAAATTATAATATAGCTTTCATCAGTATTAAAATCTAAGTAATATTTTTACATGCAAAAGCTAAAAGCCAACATTTTAATGCTACTAAGTGTAGTTTAGGTTGAGTTGAAGAAGATTAAAATACTAATAATTTTATTATATTCTTTAAACTTTGAATTAAATGTACATAATGAGCATCCAAAATATGTGTATCTAACAGGTACAGTGAAGGACAGTTGCATCCCTATTGTAGCGTTCTCAAAATGTCTGGCCTACATTTGGGTTAATGTTGGATTGATCACCCAACTTAAAGAATATTTCTACCCTAGAAGCGCGCCTACGGTAGCCCTACCCGCCAGGCATTACAGGGATGTTATGAGTGCTGCCTATGTCAAGTTGAAGGCGTATTTAAATCCCTATGCCGCTCGTTTGGCTGATATCGGCGGCAACGACCTTGAACTTGGCCAGCCGCAATGCCCAAGTAGCCGCTAGCGCCAGCTGACTGATAAGCCCGACATGTCCTGCTGCCCGAGCCTGTTTAGCCGTTAAACTGTGTCATTTTGGATGGAGTTATTGGAGAGCTAATTTAGTGAAGTGAAGTTGCCCTCGACCATCGTTGGATATTTTCAACTGTTTGGATATTTTCCCGAGGTGAGCCAATACCAAAGTTGAAATTGTTTGAAATAAAAAGGAATAACAGTAAATAAAAAAAGTAAATATTTAAAGTAAATTACCAATCCAATTAAATATAATAACCATGATCTTTGAATTCTCGAACACGTGTGCATATAGACAGGAGAGTTCCTGTTCCACTGTAAAATATTGTAAAAATACATAGAAATAAATGTAAAATAAAAATATTACGTTAGACAAAAATAAGATTAATACTGTTTGATGAAGCCAGTTGTAGAATAAATAATCCGTGTCAAGAAAATAAATGAAATTTACTTTGAATTTATGTGTTAAATTTAAAACATACATGAGGTAAAAACAGTAGGCTATTAGGAAAAAAAATATTGTTCATACTGTTGAGTAGATACTAGAGAAGAATTAGTAAATTTCAGTATTACATAATTTAACTCTTGTTCTCTACAATAGATAACAAATTTTTGTAAATAAAATGTAATCTATAAAATATAGGTGAATACAATGGCATGGTAAATCAACAAAATATGTACTGTACTGATTTAATTGTGCTTGATTTATTTTGTATGTGATTCTTATTGGGACTCTAATGGAAATTTATGAGAGTAATTTTTGCCTACTAGGGGAGAAATTATGGTTCTGATGGACTCATGTAATTTTAAGTGTGTGTATTTGTATTTGTATTGGTATTTGTAAATAGTAAACTTTATTATTATCTTATACTCGGTTGAGTTATCACAAAGGTTAACTAGCCTATGTTATTATTATTCATGGTAGATAATTTAAAAAAAAAATAAATAAATAAATAAAAGCAAACAAAAAAAATGTAACAAAGGGTGTCTATTTATAAAACTTTGCTGTCAGATAATGTAAATTATGGACAAAAATGTATATATTAAGGGAAAAGTGATTAATTATTTTAATTGTGACTGGTCCTTATCTGGACATAGACTATTGAAGGTTGAATATTGTTAAAGGGTTTTAATTGCTGCTGTCTGGAGTGGCGTCTCTCTGGGTCACTAGACTTTTGCTGTACCCTGTGTGTTCGACACTTCGCTCGCCTGGACTTTCGCTCTCGCTGTTCCACACTTCGCTCACTGGAACTTCGCTCCTATGCCAGTGGCGTGGTGCTCGTGAGACTGGTTTATATGTATGGTGTCTTCTTGGGTGAGTGCGGAACTTTTATTTTCTCACCAGTACGAAACATTTTTTTTGGCCTTCGAGGGACATTATATTCTCCGGAGTTTCAAGGTCTATGGATCAGCTGTGAATGAACTAAAACTTAGTTGAATGAACTTGAACTGTGTTTTCAGGGGCCCCTACATTAAATGTTTGTGAATTTTCTCTTATGTTCATGTAATTAAGGTTTATAAAGGGTTCTAGAAAAAAATTTGTTGTAATTAAACTTAGATATTATTACTGAATATTGGCATTAGTTATTGTGACCAAGGGCTGTCTAGTCTTAATAAACACCAAAGAATTTTTACTATAAAATTTAATTAAGATAAGGTATATTGTCTGAGGTAAATTCATTTGTGAAGGTCAAAGGCCATGGTTAAGGGTATCTACCCATAGTTTATTTCATGACTAAAACAATCTTGGTATTGGTGAACTTGACGGGCTGAGTCCCAGCACTGCAGAGTCCGGCTTCCTTGTGAGCCCTGCGAGTCCCTCAGCACAAGGTGGCGCCCTCAATAAATAGAATTTTCCTTCAGATTCAGCTAGTCAAGGAAACCAGTCACAGGCTGTTGATACCCAATTGCCCCAGAATTATTATTTTGCCCACCCCTTTCTCCCTGAGCAAGCCCGGCATATGGGGACGGTGGCAAATGGCGCCCAACGTGGGGCCTGTGAATAAAGCTAAGAATTTTTACCTGGTACATAACTAAATATTTACTAGACTATATTTTTGAGTATAGCAGAAGATTGTTTTCTGAGTATGTTGCAAATAATTTAGTCAATCAAACCAGATATGACTTAGAGTTTTAATTGGGTATATTATAATTATATATTAAATAGTGGCTTTAATTTAATTTTCTTTGTTGTTGAGCTGGTAACCCTTTGGGATTTAATGATTTTCATACCAGGTGGTATATGGTGTCTGTCTCTTTGTGGAATTTAGTCTCTTATATCAGCATGAACTCATATCATCTGCGTAAGGGAGAAGTGGAGTATGAGTTAAAAATTAGGAAACTGGACACTCAAGGAACGGCTGGAGAACTTAGGAAGAGATTGTCTCAGGCTTTTGCAAGTAATGTTGATATTGATGATGGAGTTGTCAATGCCTTGGATGCAACATCAGAATTGGAGGACTGTGAGGCCAAACTGCAAGATCTATCTACTTTAGTGGTAGATTATGAGGGCAATTATAATGATAATGAATTTAGTAGACTAAATGCTCGACTACTTCACTTATATCTTCGAGTAGAGCGAATTCCGGTTGGTGCGACAGTAGATAACGAAGACGAGGAAACAAAGAAATCTTTGTTAGCTCGGACCAAGGAAGTAATAGACAATTTTAAGCCTAAGGATCTGCCATCCGAGAAGACTTCAAGAACCACTCAACATGGTGTACCTGAGGTTGGAAACTTACTGGAGCTTGATAATACTAATAAGACCCGGGGCCTCCCACTCCCGGAGCCAAAATTGGATAGGCCTGTAGGAAACCCAATTGAGCCAGGTAAACCAGTTGTTGATGCTAGGCAACATAGTTTATCAGCAGTAATGGGAGGAGCATCTAATCGTCTGACCTCTGAACCGCCTCGTCAACTCATCGTACGTGCAAAATATGTACCCGTATATAAATGGGGATTGACATTTGATAATACTGGTCAGAGCATCGCGGCCTTCCTTGAGAGAGTCGAGGAACTTCGCCGGGCCAGAGGAGTCACTCATCAGGAATTATTTGAGTCGGCAGTCGATCTGTTTTCTGAGGCAGCGTTAATATGGTATAGGTCTGCAGCAGGACGAATCCACTCCTGGACTCAGTTATGTAAAGAGTTAAGGGAGGTTTTCCAACCCATCGATTATGATTTCAGACTTCACCAAGAAATTTTCAACCGGTTTCAAGGGGAGAAGGAGCCCATTGATTTATATATGGCTGCGATGGAAGGTCTGTTTGGCCGCCTTTCAGTTCCTGTGCCCGAGGCAACTCAATTAGCGCAAATCTACAACAATCTTCACCCGCAGCTCCAGGATCGGCTAGCATTAGTGGATCTAAAAACTTTGGATGATTTGCGTTCTATGGGGCGTCGAGTTGAAGCCGGCCGACTTCGCCAGAATAGACCTAGACCGTCACTCAACCTAGGGCCATCATTAGAGCCAGATCTGGCATACCAGGAGCCAAGTCAACGCAGAGGACAACTGATGGGGACAGTAGCAAGCCTCAAGGATGGATCTAACAAGGAAAGACCACCCATATCATGCTGGAATTGTGGCATGGAAGGTCATAGGTTTGGGACTTGCCGGAAACCACGCAAGAAGTTTTGCTATGGCTGTGGTCAAGCTGATACAACCAAAAGAGACTGCTCGGTGTGCAAACAAAAAAACTTGCAGAGTCGGGAGCCAGTATCATAGAGAAAACTGTCTCCCGAGAAATAGACACCAACCCAAAGCTTGACTACGTTATAGAGTCTAAGTCACATGATCCACGACCATATCTCAAGATTAGAGTATTTGGAAGGGAAATAATTGCTTTGTTGGATTCAGGTGCTACTCAAACAATATTGGGAAGTGAGGGCCTACGGATTATACAAGAATTTCCTACCCGCTTAAGAAAAGTTGAAGGGAAGTCTGTAGAAACTGCGGATGGAAGGAAACATGAAGTTAGTGGTTTTGTTGTTCTACCCCTTACCTTAAAAGGAAAAACTGAAAATCTTAGTGTCCTAGTAGTACCTTCTTTACAACAGTCTCTTATACTGGGAATTGATTTCTGGGAGTCCATGCATATTGTAGCCGATTTGTCCAACAGACAGTGGGAATTGGCCTCAGGGGGAAAGCAGATATTTTGTGGAGCCATTGAGGGTATTAAGTCAGAGGAAGATCTACCTGATGAGGAAAAGAAGAAACTTCAAGAATTGATTGAGCAACATTTTAGTAGGGAAGCTAGTACCTCTTTAGGCCGTACGGATAGAGTGGAGCATATAATCGACACCGGGGATGCAAAAGCCATCAAACAAAGGTATTATCCGGTATCTCCCGCAAGACAACAACTGATCAACGAAGAATTGGATAAAATGCTGAAGTTGGGTGTGGTCGAGCCATCAAGAAGTGAGTGGTCTTCGCCTATATTATTATTGGATAAACCTGATGGTAGCAAGAGGTTTTGTGTCGACTTCAGGAAAGTTAATTCAGTCAGCAAGAAGGATGCGTATCCACTGCCACGTGTAACCTCCATCCTAGACCGACTTCGGGAAGCCAGATATCTGTCGAGCTTAGATATCAAGAGCGCTTATTGGCAGATTCCGCTTGAAGAATCCAGCAAGAAGAAAACTGCCTTCACTATTCCAGGAAGAGGTCTTTTCCAGTTTGTTACGATGCCGTTTGGCCTTTCAGGAGCTCCAGCCACCTGGCAAAGATTCGTGGACCATGTCTTGGGACCCGACTTAGAACCTTACGTGTTCGTGTACTTGGATGACATCATTGTGGTGACGCCTACCTTCCAAAAGCATTTAGAGATCTTATCAGAAATTTTCCGAAGAGTTAGGGATGCCAAGTTAACACTGAACCAAGATAAGTGCAAGTTTTGTAGAAAAGAGCTGAGGTATCTTGGATACATTGTGAGTGGAGAAGGGCTCAGAGTCGACGCCGAGAAGGTCAAATCTATAGTTGAGATACCGATCCCACGCAACCAAAAAGAAGTCAGGCAGTTTGCTGGAACGGCATCATGGTATAGGAGGTTCATTCCTAACTTTGCGGAAAGGATGTACCCTTTAACCTCTCTGTTGAAAAGGCGTAGCAAGTTTGAATGGAATGAGGAGGCGGAAGCGGCTTTCCAGGACATCAAATCGTGTCTCATAGAAGCACCGATCCTTTCATGCCCGGACTTCACAAAAGCCTTCATAATTTCCTGTGATGCCTCTGGAGTAGGGATTGGAGCGGTTTTAAGCCAGATTCAGGACAAGGGTGAGGTGGTGATCGCTTATGGCAGTCGCACTCTTACTAAGCAAGAGCAAAACTTTTCTGCGACGGAACGTGAATGTCTTGCTGTTATTTGGGCGATTGAGCGTTTCAGGCCTTATGTGGAAGGAACAAAATTCACTGTTATTACCGACCATTATAGCCTTTTATGGTTGAACAATCTCAAGGACCCAACAGGACGTTTGGCCAGATGGGCGATTAGACTACAACCCTATGACTTTGAGTTGGTGCATCGCAAAGGCAAGGAGAATGTCGTAACTGACTTGTTATCCCGGACAACCATGCAAGAACCTGTAATGGAGGAACCAACTAAATCAACCGAATGTGCCCTCATCACTATTCCTCTGGATGTCAAGGATAAGTGGTATTGTGGTATGTTGGAGAGAGTACGGAGCAAGGGTAAGGACTACCCTCAGTGGAGAGTAGAAGACCACCAACTTTTTAAGCAAGTGATTGAGGATGATAGTTTGGAAGAGAACAGTTGGAAATTAGTGCTACCTAAGGAACTTCGACCCCAAGCGTTAGTTGAGTGCCATGATGTACCAACCGCCGGACATCAGGGTGTGCTGAAAACCTACAAGAGGTTGCAACAAAGGTTCTACTGGCCCAAAATGCGGAAAGATGTCGCCAATTATATTTCCAAATGTCGGATTTGTCAACGTACCAAATATGACCAGACTCGACCCACTGGTATGATGGGTGAACTTCGCCATGTTGATCGACCATGGAAAATGATTGCGGCCGACCTCATTGGCCCCCTTCCCCGCTCACTGAAAGGTTTTAAATACCTACTGGTCGTCACGGATACCTTCTCCAAGTACTCGGTACTGCAACCTTTGAGGTCTGCGACTTCACTGCTGGTGTCAAGACACATGGAAGATAATATATTCATGGTCTACGGAATCCCAAAGTACCTAATATGTGACAATGGGTCCGAGTTTATAGGTGGTGCCATGTCAAAACTGGCTCAAGAGTACCATATCAAGATACTCCTAAATGCAAGTAGACATCCTCAGGCCAACCCGGCTGAACGGGTGAATCGAGATGTGGTGACAATGTTACGTGCCTACGTGGATGATAATCACAGGGAATGGGACAAATTCATCCCTCAAATTGGATTTGCCCTGCGAACAGCATACCACGAGACAACCAAGCACACTCCTGCCTTCTTGAATTTTGGAAGGGAGCTCACCACTACGGGGTCAGGATTTGACCTTCTGCAGGTTGGAGAGACACCTACTGTGGAAGACTGTGAACAGTATGGGGAGAAGCTTCTGGAACTGAGGCAAATCCATCAGGAGGTAGTCCAAAGACTGAAGCAAGCCCATAACAGGAACGCCACCCGTTATAACCTTCGACGCAGAAGAGAAGAGTTTAACGAGGGTGACTTAGTGCTCAAGAGGAACTATGTCCAGTCGGATGCGTCCAAGGGATTCTCCGCCAAATTGGCTCATCGCTTTATTGGGCCATTCGTCATTTCCAAGAAGATATCTTCACAAATCTACACTCTGAAGGACATGAAGGGAAAAGAAAAGGGAAACTGGCACGTGTCTGATCTGAAAAGGTTTCGGCAGTGATGAAAATTTGGGAAATTTTCTGCGAGCAAGTGGTTATTTGTAGCGTTCTCAAAATGCCTGGCCTACATTTGGGTTAATGTTGGATTGATCACCCAACTTAAAGAATATTTCTACCCTAGAAGCGCGCCTACGGTAGCCCTACCCGCCAGGCATTACAGGGATGTTATGAGTGCTGCCTATGTCAAGTTGAAGGCGTATTTAAATCCCTATGCCGCTCGTTTGGCTGATATCGGCGGCAACGACCTTGAACTTGGCCAGCCGCAATGCCCAAGTAGCCGCTAGCGCCAGCTGACTGATAAGCCCGACATGTCCTGCTGCCCGAGCCTGTTTAGCCGTTAAACTGTGTCATTTTGGATGGAGTTATTGGAGAGCTAATTTAGTGAAGTGAAGTTGCCCTCGACCATCGTTGGATATTTTCAACTGTTTGGATATTTTCCCGAGGTGAGCCAATACCAAAGTTGAAATTGTTTGAAATAAAAAGGAATAACAGTAAATAAAAAAGTAAATATTTAAAGTAAATTACCAATCCAATTAAATATAATAACCATGATCTTTGAATTCTCGAACACGTGTGCATATAGACAGGAGAGTTCCTGTTCCACTGTAAAATATTGTAAAAATACATAGAAATAAATGTAAAATAAAAATGTTACGTTAGACAAAAATAAGATTAATACTGTTTGATGAAGCCAGTTGTAGAATAAATAATCCGTGTCAAGAAAATAAATGAAATTTACTTTGAATTTATGTGTTAAATTTAAAACATACATGAGGTAAAAACAGTAGGCTATTAGGAAAAAAAAATATTGTTCATACTGTTGAGTAGATACTAGAGAAGAATTAGTAAATTTCAGTATTACATAATTTAACTCTTGTTCTCTACAATAGATAACAAATTTTTGTAAATAAAATGTAATCTATAAAATATAGGTGAATACAATGGCATGGTAAATCAACAAAATATGTACTGTACTGATTTAATTGTGCTTGATTTATTTTGTATGTGATTCTTATTGGGACTCTAATGGAAATTTATGAGAGTAATTTTTGCCTACTAGGGGAGAAATTATGGTTCTGATGGACTCATGTAATTTTAAGTGTGTGTATTTGTATTTGTATTGGTATTTGTAAATAGTAAACTTTATTATTATCTTATACTCGGTTGAGTTATCACAAAGGTTAACTAGCCTTTGTTATTATTATTCATGGTAGATAATTAAAAAAAAAATAAATAAATAAATAAATAAATAAAAGCAAACAAAAAAAATGTAACAAAGGGTGTCTATTTATAAAACTTTGCTGTCAGATAATGTAAATTATGGACAAAAAAATGTATATATTAAGGGAAAAGTGATTAATTATTTTAATTGTGACTGGTCCTTATCTGGACATAGACTATTGAAGGTTGAATATTGTTAGAGGGTTTTAATTGCTGCTGTCTGGAGTGGCGTCTCTCTGGGTCACTAGACTTTTGCTGTACCCTGTGTGTTCGACACTTCGCTCGCCTGGACTTTCGCTCTCGCTGTTCCACACTTCGCTCATTGGAACTTCGCTCCTATGCCAGTGGCGTGGTGCTCGTGAGACTGGTTTATATGTATGGTGTCTTCTTGGGTGAGTGCGGAACTTTTATTTTCTCACCAGTACGAAACATTTTTTTTTGGCCTTCGAGGGACATTATATTCTCCGGAGTTTCAAGGTCTATGGATCAGCTGTGAATGAACTAGAACTTAGTTGAATGAACTTGAACTGTGTTTTCAGGGGCCCCTACATTAAATGTTTGTGAATTTTCTCTTATGTTCATGTAATTAAGGTTTATAAAGGGTTCTAGAAAAAAATTTGTTGTAATTAAACTTAGATATTATTACTGAATATTGGCATTAGTTATTGTGACCAAGGGCTGTCTAGTCTTAATAAACACCAAAGAATTTTTACTATAAAATTTAATTAAGATAAGGTATATTGTCTGAGGTAAATTCATTTGTGAAGGTCAAAGGCCATGGTTAAGGGTATCTACCCATAGTTTATTTCATGACTAAAACAATCTTGGTATTGGTGAACTTGACGGGCTGAGTCCCAGCACTGCAGAGTCCGGCTTCCTTGTGAGCCCTGCGAGTCCCTCAGCACAAGGTGGCGCCCTCAATAAATAGAATTTTCCTTCAGATTCAGCTAGTCAAGGAAACCAGTCACAGGCTGTTGATACCCAATTGCCCCATAATTATTATTTTGCCCACCCCTTTCTCCCTGAGCAAGCCCGGCATATGGGGACGGTGGCACTATTTCTACAATGCTAAGTGATGATTGCTTCGCCCTCTATCGGAGGGTAACGTAGTTTCCTGTGGTCTGTAGGATACAGGGAAATAACATTATCCCGGTGACCACTACATCATCATTACACTACTCCCTGCCCGAACCTCAACACTGAAACCTCAGCCACTATTGTACACAGCCCGTGTTGCAGTCCAACATGTGGAACATTTCTCTTATTGTCATATAGAATGTAAACTTGTTTAAATTATATTCATCTTCCATTTTTTGCTTAGCATAACTGATAGATCTGAACGGATTATGGTTGAGGTCCTAAATTAATTAAAAAAAGGAACCATGCTTTATCTTAGTAAAAAAGCTTTGTAGATTTCATCCGCAGAGATTATTGACACTACGAATGCAATGAAAAGCTCCCTTTTCACGTTAGTATTCTCATTATTGGACCGAGACATATTTTTAGAATTTTTCTTCAATTTAATTTTTTATGAAAATATGTTTAATATAAAAATATGTAAAATATAAACATATAAATTCAATGAAAATCATTAACTTATATTTCCCTAAAAGTTTTGCTGAGAAACATTATACTAGGATTAAAATTACTCCATGATTAACTAAAACTATACTTTCAGTTACTAATGGAAGATTCAATCTTGAAATTTGCTATGCTTGCATCAGCGAAGCACCTTGGATGGATACTGGCCTCCTTCATCTGTCTGTCTTCTGTCCTCGTGACGATAAGACGAAGCCCTACCCTCTAGGGAGCAGAACATGGGGAGTATTCTCTGTAGGTAAAACAATGCTTGCATTTGAAAACTCTTTATCAGTGCACGCTTTGACTCGGGTGGGCTCAAAATTATGGCAGTAAATTGATCTCGTTTTTTTTTAAGTAACAATAACAGTAACAGTTAATTCTTTATAAAACTGATACTTTTACTGAAAACTGTTATGAAAATGTGTTATATCGTCTTTTTTCATCAAACTTTGAGTTTGTATACCATCAAAAATCAAATTACATTATATGAGAACCACTTACTTAAACTAAATTGACTAAATTGAACTGTATTTTTAATCCGTCGTGGGTTTAAAAACATTGTTTCATAACCATCTGGCTTGTGGTAAATTTAAACAACATTTACCCGTTTTAAAACTTCAAGCCACTACAACAAAAGCTTCAAAGTTTTCATCAATGCAAAAAAATAATAAGCTCTATGTTTCAAAAAAACTTTTGTTGGACACAAAAAAGTGATCCGTCCTTATTGGTAGTGTGCCACTGACCAATAGTAGGGTTGAAACTTCTCTAAAATCAATGTTACAGCCTTGCAAACATTGTACACCACCACAATTGCATCGCTTGTTACTTAATCAAATCAAACTTACTATATTTCAACTGAGACATATAAACGCGATCAGTATGATTCCATTTCACTACTTCTATCGTTGGATAGTAGATTGTATCGTCACCGAAAGACAATTTTTATACAAACACCACGACTGTAACTATTGCCTTCCAGAAAGCAGATACTACCACGTGTGATCTTATTTTATCTACTTGTCATGAGATTGTGTATGGATTTCCTTTGTTTAGAGCAGTTTTCTTTCGGTGCATGACATTTCTGTACTTATTGTTAACAAAACGTATACATATCTTTTTTTTTATTCGAGTGCTAGATCTGTTTAAAAAATATGTCCGTAATAAAGGAAGGAGGTTTGTATAACATAACTAATACACCTAATATGCATATTTTGATACAAAATAATTTCAGATGCTCTGTAATGCAGTCAGGAGAATCCGAAACTTGAGTGTTTAAATCACAAAAGAATCCTTTCCACCTCGCCTGAAATATGACTTCACTTCCAAGTACATTTGATCCTGAATACTTCATATCCGGCTGAGTGAATGTTTTCATATTTATGAATACTTTGTTCGAGCAGCTTTACTTCTTACACTTTAGGTTGTAAAAGGTGACTTAAAAATCGCAAATCATAGTTAATAAAATGTTTAAGAAAAAGGAGAAAGTATTATTTTGTTTAGTGTTTGTATAAGAGTACCTTTTATTCCGATCAATAAAAACATTGCTAAGAATGTGATTCAATAGAAATTCACCATGCATTATTTCTATGTAAAGAATCAAAAGCTTTACGAAGCATTACAAAATTTGTAATAAAATGATGTTCATATAGGCCTATAACAATAAAAGGGAACAGTGGCCTTAATGTTCAACAATAGTTCAAATGCTATTCAAGCTTATTCCATAATACAATAAACGCCTTTCAGCTCGTTATTAAATAGCTCGACTTATTAAAAACAAACGTAGAAGAATTTATCCTGATATTGTTGACTAGGATAGCATACTATGCCACAATACAATTTACAAATATAAAATTTTAATACAAAACGAAAACCTTTACTACATTTTCTTTATTAAGGTTCTTAAGTAAGAACCTTAATACAGAAAACGTAGTAAATGTTTTTGTTTTGTATTTAAATGAAACCGTTTGGTGATGTGTGTACAAATATAAAATTTAGTTTGTTTTAATTATGTTCAAATTTTGTGCCCCTATCCACATCTAATAGAGGTGTTAAGCTTTGCTGGTCTTCTCCTACACTAACTGGTAGTTGCACCTTTGACTCATTTGACAGAACTAGAAATGTAGTTAATGTTGGCCAGCATGTTCCATGAGCTTATAAATCAACCTTACGAATTCTTTTGATATAGCGAATTTTTTATACAGAAACATTCCGCAATAGATATGGGACCTGCAGGTTTCACAGGCCGTGTACAAAAAGATCATTTCCACTTGGTTGTTAGGGATCGGACCAGCTGGGGCGGAGGCTCTCATATCCTCTAAATACATTCACTATTTACTAATACATGCAATACTGACATAAATATCACTGTGATACTCTGATATAGGTTACTGACTAATATACAGATCCCTTTATCGACGTCTTTCTTATTTTAAATTTTTCTCTTTCTTTCTCAGCAATAATATCTTTTTATGTCACACTTTTATATATAAAAAAATTATAAATGGCTGTTCCAATATTTTTACAAATATCTTTTTCTTTTTTTACACATGTGATAAGAACTCGTTCCACGCACAGGTATTCATTCGACCCATGCGGAACTTTTTTTCTCATAACATTTTTTTTATTTTGTCACAATTAAGGAATTTTTTATTTATTGATTGATTGGTTTTGATTGATTTTGTGCGATAAATGTCATCACGAAACATTGTATTCACCTAACAGGGAATAATATATTTGGCACAAACTATTTAACCGAAACGCTACAACTCTACCTTTACAATGCTGTACAATGGAAGTTATTTTTTTAATTTTATTTTATTCAATCATTCCCACTTCCACAAATAGTTTATATGTTTTCTTAATAGACTCTTTTTTACGATGATCAAATCCCGCACCTAAAATAGTTGTTAAGATTTCATAGATTCAAAATCTACATGTACTTGGGACCATGCAAGCTAGAAGTGTGCAAAGTTTCAAGTTTCTAGCTCAATCTGAAGTAAGAAATAATTTGTATTTCATCTAAGTTAGTTGTCAGTTACACTAAGGGTCGTATATATGTGCTCGATGAGAATTCCGCCCTTTACACTTATTAAATAATTCATTTAAGTATAAATAATTCCAGTATAACTTGTGATTTGATTTTTTCATTATAGTTTTATACTTTTACCTGAAACACCAGTCTTGAATAAAAGTGTTACAGAGTCAGGTGCTGGAGATAGAATAGCTTTGTCGGTTACGATAACGGCTGTGTTTATAGCTCCACTGCTTCCTGTTGGTGATAGTGGCTCGGCGACTTGCACACTTTTGCAGTATTTATTTTTTATCTAATATTTAATACTAAAAACATATTTAGTACTGAAGATTCTCCGTAGTAAAATAATTACAAATAAAATCATATAATTCCGAATGCTTTGGTTTATACTTGGCTTATCTCATTGCTGTATTCGATAATTTCTATTTGGACCAACTCAAGTTGTTAGTAGACCTCTGGGTCATCACCCTGCCGGCCCGGGTCAGGTCACAAAGTCGGGTCGGATGACTCAGGGTCACAAAGATTGGCCACTCCCGTGGTTCGGAAGTCACGTAAAGCCACCTGACAAGAAAACAAAAACATACAGAGCTCGCAGGAGGGGAGAAATGCAAATTAAATGATGATTTTCCTCCATTAAAATAATAGTATATATTGTATACATACCTCTTGGTAAAAATATTGCCAAAATATCAATATTGATTCCCGTAGAAAGATATTGAAAAATTAATTTTGACATGTATTTTTGCCTACTACGTGTTCAGTAAATTCAGTATTGCTGTATTAATGTTGTTAGTGAGTAATCTGTTTTTATAGGCGTTGATAAGGACCAAGTGTTAAACGAGTATTAAATGCTAAAAAGACAATAATTATATAATATTTCCTGAAAAATTTAATTAAAATCACTACAAGAACTATTACGAATCAGGCCTTGTAACGTTACTATTGTTAAAAGTAAGAACATGCCCAGACAATATGTTATAAATGTGCAATTCAAAACAAAAGGCCACCAAAGGACCTATAATAAATTTAATTATTTTATAGAGTCAAATGTTATACGATACTCAAATTAGTTTTAGGAAATTTAGACACAATATCATTACAGCGTTTAATTATTTTTAATAACGGTTCAGTAGAATTTCACCCACCTTCTAAATTCCGTCCACATGGTAAAACAAATGACTATTATTTTTTAGTTTTGTTTATATAAACTGATGACCCAAGCAAATAAATCAATAGATTAATCAAATGATAGGGTAAACTAAACGACATCCCATGTAGGATTTGAACATAAGTTGAATTTAAATCTATAATAAATAATGAATCTTTAGTATTATCCTGTTGAAACGTGGTTATCGCTGAGTATCCCTCGTTATTTTAAATTAAAATAACATTTTTCATTTTTTAATTTTTTAACTTTTACAATATTGTTATTATTAAATATTCCTGAATGACAATTAAAATCAAATTAAATAGGGAATATATTATTGAGATGTATACTTAGCATATAGAATTAATAGTTAGTAAAGAGTTGAATTTCTACTTAGACGCCTTTATCTGGGATCACTTGACCCTGTAGGGGTAATTGGGTGTTAAATATGCACCAAGCGGGCGGTCCGTTGTGGCTGGCCCGCTAATACTGCCTTCAAGTTGAAATAATCGAGTTTAAATTCAACTCTTGAAGTCTTCCAAAGAAATAACTAAATTTTTATTTGGTTTGTTTACAAACCATTCTTGATTTTCCAAATACATTATCCACTTAGACGGAAAGGAGTAATTACTTATTTAATTTCTAAATTGCAAATCATCTTTGATTGAAAACTATTTCATAGAAAATCTGATCACATTTAAAAGCATTACGTGATGTACAATTCGTTCTTTATTTTTACTTCTACTTTTTTTAATTTCTTAGAATCATCTCTGATCATTTCACCAGAAAATGTTTAATATATTTTAATAATATTTCAAATATGTTTAGATAAGTTAGATTATTACATTTAAAATTGAAAGACTATGCTTGCTAACTTCAGTTTTACTTAATTCCTTTAGGTATCGCAACATCTCTAGCTAATGGGAAGACTGTTTAAGGGCTTTACCTCTTGAGTCCATCGGGGGAAAATTACTACCATATTTTCACAGGTACACTTAATAGAGCACACTAGACATGAACATTTTGTGAACATATAAATATCAAATGGATACCGCATAGACCTCATACCCATCATACAACGTAGATCTACAGATATTAAAGAGGATGTATGGTAAAGGACAATCTTATGTCATTATCAGCTGGCTAATTTAAAAGTTTATTATTTCTATTGAGACAGTTGTACGGGTTAAAAGTAATTTAATCAGAGATATGTTAGTGGTTTGAAAACATCCAAAAAATGCCATTTATAGTACCATTTTATTTTTTATTTAAGTACTCATGATTTTACAAATGTATCTACATAAACTTTACCATGCTACATTCATATATTTAAATGCAGGTAGATTAACGCGATATTCGTATTACAAAAATGCCCAAATAAATGAAAGAAAATCCTTTATATATACAGGCAAAGTTAGGGATACAGTCATGGCCCTTTCTTACACTTAACCTGATACTACAAAAACAAATATACAATAGGTAACAATAGTATAGTACAATAAAAGTATAGGTTTATCTACATAAACAGCAAAAATAAAACTACTCTTTATCACACACTCACTACACTCATCCGTCAAAGCTCCCGCACACATAAGGGGCTCCTAAAATGCACCACCAAGGCCATCCGCTCAAAAAATAATCCTTTCAGTGCTGCCATAAACCGGAGACAACTCTGGATTGATCTTAATGGTTGGAGCAAGTCATTCCAAAGGCGGCAAGCAGCAACAACAAAAGCCCTGACATAGGCCGCTGTCCTATGATGAGGCACAAGGAAAGTGAAAGAGGCAGTACGTGAAGTTCTTGACCTACCTTGGGAACAAACTTGAAATCGTTTTTAAAATAATTTGGCAAAGAAGATTTTAAAATTTTAAATGCAAAGGAGATAGTTATGATCGATCTTTATGGTAATTTAATTTTAAGATTCTCGACTCAATGTAATATGCGTAACATACTCACGGTATCTCAGATTAAGGACAAATCTCAAACAGTAATTAAGAGACCACTGGAGCATGTCAGCCAGAGACACAGTCATGTCATTGATCACAGCATTACAGTAAGTAAAGTGAGGAAACACAAGTGATTTAACTGGTGTAACTTGGTATGTAATGGTAAAAGTTCTGTAATTTGTTAAGTGAGTGAATTGAGGCAAAAACCTTCCTTCGAATGTCGATGAGTGCACAATTCCAAGTAAGTGTAGAGTTTATCGTCAATCTAAGATGTTTACTTTGGTATAGTATGGTAGGTCTTTTCCATTCACCAAAATTTGATTTGTTGTGTTAAAGCCAATTGAATTTCGTAGACGCTGATTGCAGATTATGATGAGTTTAGTCTTGTGGTGATTTAGTTGAAGTCCGTGTTTTTTAGTCCACGTAACGATTTGCTCAATGTCTTCTTTGATTTTCTGAACATAGTCATGAATATTACTTACTAAAAAGCATAGATTTGCAGGTCATCGGCATACATATGGTACTTACAGTGAGTTATAGTTGAGTTTATGTATTTCACATACAGTACAAAAAGCAGGGTCGCAAGTATTGATCTATTAAGCACGCCGCAAGTAACAGTCTCAAAGTCAGCATCAACTTGTACACACTGCCGTCTGTATGACCTATTTTGCTGTTTTGCAGTTTTGCTTCCGAGTCATTAATTTAGTCCGGGTGATGATTCTGATGATGCAGAAAGCTCTACCACTGAACTACCAGCCGCTGTCTATCAGGGTATTGCTAAGGCCGAAACATATTAAATCATGTAAACGATATTTCTACCTTGATTGTTTTAAGCATCTGCTATTGTTATATGATATATTGTGGATGCATGATAACGTAAAAACATTAACTTTGCATGATGTATTATGTTACTCAATATAAAATTCAATTTTTTTATTCTTAGAATTTCAAAACGGTCGCTTCAATGGAATGAGTTAAATGTCGATTCGCATTCAATGAAATGTGTGAAAATAAAAAGTAAACTAAAATTGCTGTATTACCTCAAAACAAGTCCATTCAATCAAATGTCCATCCAATGTTCAAATGTTCACTGTTCAATGTTCAATGTTCAAATGTCCATTAAATACCTTGATGTACATTCAATCAAATGTCGATTCACATTCAATGAATGTGTGAAAATAAAAAGTAAACTAAAATTGCTGTATTATCTTAAAACAAGTTACTATGAAAACAACTCAATTGCCATTGTAAAATTAATTTCTAGTTTTCAATTTTTATTTGTTTAGTTTTAGTAAGAAAATTAATTTTACTTAATAATTAGTATTTTAAAATGTTGTCTTAGCTAAATTCTTGAATGTCACCGACGAAATATTCACGAGCAACATGAAACATGTATATTTAACAGGAAGGGTGTTTGAAGTGCAGCAGCCCGAAAGAGGAAACATACTGACTCTAGGTCAGATGGAAGAACGATTAAACTCTTAGTGACGGTCATGTGTAATAACGATTATACACTTGCCTTTTGCTTGAAATACAACAAAAAGGGAATTCAAATTTCTATTAATGTAGTTTTAATTTGCTATATGTTAAAAACTTACATAAAATTATTATAAAATTTCCGTTAACTTGATGTAAAAGGTCTATAACCATTAATAATAGATTCGTACGTGTAATGTAGTGTAGCCATTGATCTAGATATTGATCACTACTACTAACCTAACCTAACGTAACCTAACCTAACCTAAAGGTTGATTAAAGGTTGAGATCGACAATTGATCATTTATACTTTACAAGTGATACAGTATAACGATTGATATTTATATTATTTATCATTGATTACAGGTTGATATCAATATTTTAACATGTCACTCTTAAATATTATCATTTATACATAAATGAAAATAAGTCCAAGTGCAGGACAAAGGGCGGACAAACTTATTAATATAGTTAAAATTTGAATTATTATGAAAAAAATACTTTTAAAATATCATGTAAGAGCTTTTATTCTTGAGTATATTTAATTTTACTGAATGGTTTATGACTTATAGGCGATTAAAGTTTGACCTTTTATTGTTATGGGACTAAAATGAACTTCAAGTGCCTCTAGCTCCCTAACCATTAGGTTTAGAAAATATGTCAAAGTATATTAAGGTCTTAAAATTATGGATAAAATAAAAAATACATAACAATAGGGGATTTGTTCTTAAACTTTATAAGTTGGTCACCATATTGGAAATTGTTGGGAGATATTGGAAATTCAATGCAGTTGGAATTTCGATGGTCAAGCAGGTCTGTTGTGAAAATGGGCAGCTCTGTTCTTAATGTTAGTAGAAGCCCCGTTTAGGGAAACTAGTGTTTTATTTACCAAGCTTGATTTTAACTTACGTAAAGCAATGCCAAAGAATCCCTCCTTTTATGTTAGGATTAAAAAGCAAACCAATAATCATACATACATAACTTTTTCAAAAATAAAAAGAAATTAAAACTTGTGTTAGCATAGGCATTAAATCTAAAGGCCTGATAAGGTATAAATCAGGTACAACAATTGAATCGATTAAAATAAAATTTGACTTTGAGTTCTCTATTTGAAAGATGTACTATTTAAGACTTTTTGATGCCTTTTTAATTATTTTTAATGTAATGCAACAGATATAGCTATTATTTTTTATAATAATATTTGATAATTTTATTTCATATCTGCCTACCTTGTTGGGGACAAAAGTATCATTACAGCCCAGTTGATTGGATTCCTTAGAACCAACAAATCATTCATGAACCTTAGTTGAACTGTTTTTTAAAAATATAAGTGTTTTATTATAAATTAAAGTTTTATTGTTATGAAATGTTCATTGCAATGCATGATTTTATAATATAACACATATAAGAAAGTGAATTTTTACTATACATTCAAGCAATTACATTATTGCAAGTTACAATTGTTAAATAGAAAATGTTATGCCCATATAGTTATGTGACCTTGCGCATCACTACTAAGGTTTTAGTTATTTTAAACTTGCCTTTTTAAATTTCTTGATACTTAATCCAAATTGAACCCAGCTCATCAATTATGGTCATTAATCAATTAAGTCTGGTATCTTGTATGAAAACAGGTATCTTATTGAAACCGAAGATGTTGCTATGCAAACTGTTGTAACATTTTAGAATAAAAGAAGGTTTGGAACTGATCTTTTTAAATTATTTTATTACATTGCTGTTTAAATTTCAATCATAAGTTTAAATTCATCACAAAGATAAGATAAAATAAATTGTAGTGATAAATTGACATTTCAGTGAAGCCAATGATCTGGTTTCCATTTGAAGGTTAAAAGATCACAATGAAGTATATTTATTTCCCCAAAGTAAATATTTATCTTGCTTCCGTTTTAGTTATTCTTGGACATGTATTTTAAAAATATGACTAATCAAGTGTGACCGTTTTGTTTAGTATAAATCTGATATGTGTAGGCCCGATATTGGGTTATATAACACAATGTTAATATAACTTTGGAATGTTATACGCAGAGGATAAATTCCCCTGATACTAAGCCCGAGCCTAATACTCTGGGTCAGGTATTTCATAACTATAACAACCCACATTAATTTATGTTTAGTATTCAAATCATAACATATTATTAATTTATTCTATTAAATAATTATTTTTCTAATGAATGTCCCATTTATACTAACAGTAGCTAAAAGATAGTATATTTTTAGAAATTATTTAGTAGAATTCCCTAATTTAAGCGACTGTGAAAACTTTAAATATAATTTGATGTCTAATTGTAATTATTCATTCAACACTGTAAGATTTTCATACTGGTGTCCAAAGGTCACATTTACTGTATATGAATTGTCAATTTAAAAATATTTTTAATGAACTGCCAAATAAAAGTAAAATTTTATGATTAGCTAGAAAGGTTCTAAAATATAAAATAATAAAAAAGACCATATGTTAATAAAATTATTTTTGTAGCTCAGGTTTGAGGTCGAGTTTGCAACAATGTACTCTACTAATAGTGTAGTAAAATTAGTCGGGAAAAATGAAATAATTTTTGGAAAGCTAATTTCTTTTGGAATGTGTTCTATGGCGTCCCCTGACCCTCCTCCAAAAAGTCCCCAGAAATCCCATATGGGGATCACATTTAAAAATGAGGTGTTGGCCCATAAGGAGTTACATTAAAATTTGATATTAACCATACTAAATTTAAATACATTCCAGAAGGTTTATATATATCAAATTAAAGGTCTTAAAATGTAGAATACAATGCCGTAAACCCGACCTCAATATAACTGCCGGGAGTGAAATGGCAGGCGTTCAAATTTTTGAATAAAATAATATTAGCAAAACTTTGAAATACAATAACTTCCGACATATTTGACCTTATGAGGTCTGGTTTTTGGCAATGTAATCTCCTTACTAAGACCTTTAAAATTATGTATAGCATGGCTATGGACTGAGAATTTTTTTTAAACTTCCTCTTTGGGACGTCTATGTGGAGGGTGGTTCAAGGGTAGTATGATAAGCATATGACTAGCTACCCGCATTTTCAAAGGCAATTGTAAAAGCAAACGTTTGCCGCAAACTGCACCTCGAAAGGTCAAGTATTTCGAAAATTATTACATTTTTAAGCGTTTAGGTTATAATTTGATTTTTATTCAAAGTTTGACAGGCTGCCGTTTTTGACTCAGGCAACCTTTTGAGATAGGGTTTGCGGCATTAAATTCTACTACTTAAGAGCTTTAATTTTATGTCATAAACCCATTGGCCAAAGAAAGATTTATTTCTGACTCCACGTGGGCCATCCCATCATTTTTAGGCATGTTGCCCACTGGGGATTTCAGGGGACTTTTCTGAGGGAGGTCAGGGGATGGCATAGAACACATTTCAGCAAAAATTAGCTGTCCAAAAATTATTTTATTTTCCAGCCATATTTTGGCTTAATTTTACTACACTATAAGTGAAGCATTTAATTCTATGTCTATATCAACCTATGCTTACGTTTAAGATTTTCTGCTGACTTCTCAAGGGCCGAATCTCTCAAACTTGGACATTAAGCTTTATCATAAAAAATGTGTTTTTATCCTTCAATTGAATTCTTAGAGTTTTAAGTTTTTAGTGAAATTATTGAGAAAAAAATACTAAGGCGTTTCCCGACTTTTCGGCACCCCTATATTATTGATTTTTTAGTTAGTTTTTAGGATTGATTTTTAATGGATGTATAAACTATCTATTTGGCTATAATAAGTCTATTAACATAAAAACAATATACCTAAATGTATTTGTATCCCAACTAAAAAGCTCATTGTCGTATTGGATGGGTTATGAGCATTAATTTATACAGATAAACTTCAGTGTTTTGTAATATGTTTCCTCCCACCAAAGAAAGATCGGTTAAATTCACCCACAAACATTCCTTTGGAAAATAAGAAAGAACAATCACAAAAATATTAAATAAAACGAATTTGGAAAGAACTTCGGGAGAGCCTTACACAGCGAAGAAACATCGCAGCACTGCTTGTTTAAACTCAATGTTTTATAAAGCGATTTTATTTTATTGTGAACTCTCGAGACAACTTCAGACAGTTTTGGAACATTTCATCTTTAAGTTTGCACAATAAAGTATATCCAGGTAAACTTTTGTTGGATAATGCTACAGAAATTTATGAAATACTCATAACATTTATTTGAAATTCTGAGACGATATTCAACAAATAACATGGCACCAATTTTACTAGAAATCGTTTTAACCTATAAAAACTTGTGTTCAAATAGAAAGGGCTCGATGACTTCCGCCATGGCTAAGTGACTATAATGAATACAGGTTGAACAACTTAACTTTGCCACCATTGGCATATCCTAAGCCACGAGGTTTAGAGAAAACTTTAAGTGGGGAACATCACCTATTTTAAAGGCAATTAAAAATATGAGTTCCATTTTCTTTTAAATATGGTGACCAAATTAAAAATTTATTGTGGAACACCCTATATTTTATAGTGTTTTTTGAAATTTCCATGTAATTTAAAAACTTTTTTATCCTTCAACATTTGTATCTGAACCTAACAGTTAGGGAGCTACAGGCAATTAAAGTTCATTTTTATTTCCATAAGAATAACATGGGTCAAACTTTATCTGCTCAAATCTACGAGAGCACTCAGTAAAATAAAAAGTACTCATGAAAAAATGTCTTAAACTGATATTTTGATGCAATTTTTTCATAATAACGTCAATAAAAAATATTGGATATAAGTTAATTTATGCGTAAATGATAATTTTTATGAGTGAAATGTTCTTCAAATATAATTTTAAGACATTTTTATTTATGAGTATTTTTTATTTTATTGAATGGTTTCGGAGATATAGGCAGATAAAGTTTGTCACGTGTTATTCTTACGGAACTAAAAATGAACTTTAATTACCTGTAGCTCCCCAACAGTTAGGTTTAGAGAAAAATATTGAAGAATAAAAATGTCTTAAAATTACATGGAAATTAAAAAACCCCCATAAAATGTAGTTTTCCACCATATTGGAAAATGGCGGCCATTTGGAAGATTCATATTTTTATTGCCTTAAAAAATTGGTGATGTTCCCCACTTAAAATTTTTTCTAAATATCATAGTTTAGGATAAGTCAATGGTGGCACAGTTAAGCTGTTCACCCTGTATATCCACCTTGTCGCCTCCAAATGACAGATTTAACATTCCATTGCTGTTTCTCGTATTCCCTTTTTGTGCGGTCTCGTGCATCTGAGATGTAAATAAAAATAATTACACTTGTAACAATTTAAATAAAGCATCTGGAAGGCCAAATACTTTGTACTGTACACTTACGCCATTTTTGGAATAGTGTGAATTAAATACGCTTGAAATGCGGGGCCAACAAATGCTCGTCTGGTACAAAATGTGATCCCTCGCTTTGCTCACTCACCCCGCCCCCCCCCTTCCGCTTTCGCGCGTTCGCCTCATTCACTCGTATCTGAGAGCTTTAAATTTGTTGTGATTATTTTTTATTATTGTCATATGTAAGTAAAATGGTCCTGGGCTTAGGTCTTTATTTATTTATTTATTTATTTATTAACCAACGGTCAGCGCCATTTACATCAATGTGTACATTATAATAACAACATAACATGAATTATAAATAGACATACAAAACTAAAGTGATATCCAAGATGCTCAACACTTAAAAATCACAGAATCAAGAGAATATTCATGGAAGACATGCAAAAACATAAAGTAAGTATAATATTCTACAGTTAAGAAATGAGAAATAACAATAATAAATATGAAAAATACAATAAATTACGTGCAAGCTATTTACAATACTGTATGAAACAATAAATTAATTAAGTACATGCCAGTCTAAGATAGAAACGTGCGAAGACATAAATAGTGAATTACTACAAGAAATACAATTGCAAAGATGTTTCACTAAATAATAGAAAACAATAAAAGGGAGAGCAATTTATCTACTAAACAACAAGAAAACATTACAAGCTAACAATAAACATTACAACAGTTCATAGACAAAATTTTTCTTCTGAAGGCATGCGGTGACGTACCAGGAAAATCAACCAGCGGGGAAACGGCATTACCAAATCTCATCAAACGAGGGATGATACTGTGGTAGCTGTATGCAGTGTAGTGGAGTGGCTTTCCAAACAGTTCCTGGGATCTGGTATTTCTAGGAATACGAATGTCTATCATTCTCAACAGTTCAGCACAGTCTGTTGGGCCATTCAGGAGCTTGAAGAGAAACATCAGGTCCAAATACATCCTTCTAGACTCCAGCAGAGGTAACTCGAGGGACATTCTCAGATCCAGTACAGGCACATCCAAATAGTTGAAACCCATTCGAATTCCCACAGCCTTCAAGAATCGGTGCTGGATCCTTTCCAGGAGCTCGATGTCATTTTTGTGATAGGGAGACCATATTAGTGAGGCATATTCCAAATGAGGTCTCACCAAAGAAACAAAGAGATGCCTCAAAGAGTCAACAGATAGCCCATCCCGGGATGCTCTCATAACGAAAGCTAGAGACTTGCTGGCCTTCTTTGAAACATGTAGCACATGTTCTCCAGGGTCGAGGTTCGGTATCATAACAACTCCAAGGTCCTTAGCCCATTCCAGTCTCCTGATAATATTACTGTGAATAATGTAGTCCGCAATAATTGGAGAGCGGGATCTAGTGTAAGAGACGACAAAACATTTAAACGGGTTCAGGTCCATATCATTTCGAACACACCAATTGACAATTTCATCCAAATTCCTCTGCAAACTTGAGGTGTCTTCAAAACAGGTGATCTCCGAAAAGATTTTGGCATCATCGGCAAATAGCAAAAACCGGGATGAGAGTTTCAGTCCAATGTCGTTGACAAACAGGCTAAACAATGCCGGTCCCAGCAGGGAACCTTGAGGCACTCCCGACAAAGCAGGTATTAGGTCAGATATTGCTCCACCGAACCTAACAAAGAGATGTCTATCACCAAGGTAACTCCCAAACCATTGCAGCAGGCAACCCTGGATGCCAAAGGCTTCAAGCTTCTTGATGAGGTGGATGTGACTGATGCAGTCAAAAGCCTTGGCGAAATCCAGGTAGATCGCATCAACTTGATTATTTCTACCAAAAGCTTGCATGATGTTGCAGTGAAACACTGCCAGATTAGTTGAAGTTGACCTTCCCGGGAAAAATCCATGCTGTTCAGGTGTGATGATAGTCTTGAAGTTAAAAGACAAAGAGTCCAGAACAATACTCTCAAAAACTTTCGCCAAGCATGACTGTATGACAACAGATCTGTAGTTGCGAGCATCGCACACATCCCCTGACTTGTGGATTGGAGTAATATAGCCATTCTTGAGGTTTCTTGGGAAAATGCCTCGCTCCATCAAGAGATTAAAGAAGATAGTTAAATGAGGGGCTAAAGGGCTGGCACAATATTTTATGACCTTTGGAGGAATTGAGTCAGGGCCTGGAACCTTATTATGATTAAGAGACTCCAGCTTCTTCTCCATCTCAACACAGCTCACAAAACAAGAAGACAAGTTCACATTATAATGAAAGTCATAGTGACTTGGAAGGTTTCTTGGGAGGCGATATCACAGAGGAAAAGAAACGGGCAAAGAGATCGCACTTTCCAGAAGGATTGCTTGAGGTAACACCATTCAGACTCATTTTAGAAGGTACATTTGAATTTAGCCTTTGGCTATTGACATGAGCCCAAAATACTTTAATATTTTCCTGCAATCCCGTGTTGAGACTGTCAATGTAGGACGAGTGACACCACTTTGCAAGTACGTTACATTCCCTTCTTAGACCACAGAACCTCAAGTAATCCTCTACTCTCTTTGTTTTCTTGAATTTTTTGTGTGCAATTTTTTTCGTAATTACAAGATCCTTTAATTCGTTGCTAAACCACCGAGGAAAAACACTGGCGCCAATGAACTTCAAAAGGGAGTTTTCAGCTATTACTTCTAAACGTAGGCAGAAGTCCCCAAAAGTAGCCTCTATGTCCTCACACTCCAGGGGATATGGTGTTTGCTGAATCCACGACAAGACGCGATCCAAATCACAATTGTTAAAATCACGTTTCCAGCGACCAATCTTCTTAATATCCTTTGGCGTATGAAGACTGAAGTCGATATCCAATGCAGGGTGATGTCTATCCTGTTGAAGCACCACTTCACTAGATGGTTGTACTGCCATCTGATTAATTGAGGAGAGAACCAAGTCCAAAATTACACCTCGTTCGTTTCTGACCTTATTACACTGCTGTAGGTTCCAAGCATCGGAAAGATCAAAAATATACTGAGAGCCCAGACTAAACTCCTCACCCATCCTCATGCTCAGCCAATCCGTCCTAGGTAGATTGAAATCTCCAATTAACATTAGTTCAGTATTGGAGAGGAGATTTGATAGTACTTCCTCCACAGCATCACAAAATGCAGCGTGGAAAGTACACACCAGGAGGAGAGCTTGGAGGGATGTATACAGCACAGATGACAACACAATAGTTTAAACAGTTGATAGAGACAAAAAGACATTCAAACTGGGTAGTTGAAGCCGGGACAATCCAAGATTTGAGCTCCTTGCGCACCCCAATCAATACTCCACCTCCACTAGTCTTCATACTAGATTCCTCATTTCTATCTCTGCGATAGATGTTGAAATTAGAAAAGCCAAGTTCCTCATCCCCAATGTGGGAATCAAGATTTGTTTCACTAAAAATAATGACATCATACGACCACAGAGGCGTGATCAATTTAAGAGTAGACAGTTTTGACCTAAGGCCGTTGACGTTCTGGTAAAGCATGCAAATAGGCTTCTGACCGTTGGAAATTAATCGTTTTTTATTTCTTAACAATAGAAGGAACTCCGTGCACATATTTAATGGTAAGGTCACTTTCTCCAGCATTGCCTCTTTCTTTAAGCTGATCCCTAAGTTTTGCTAGGTGTCCACGCTCCCTTTTTGTTCTATCTCTGCCCAATGAAATTTTGGAGAAAACTTCATCAAGAGCTCTAATCCGCTCCGGTTCAAAACTTTCAATCAGCCTTCTTGCATCGCACTCATTTTTAAGAAAAACCTTCAGTGGGCGGGGGCCATCATTTTTCTTAGACGAGGTACCTAGTCTAAACATCTTAATACCATCTGTAACAACATCCTGAGATATCTCTGAGAATAAAAGGGAGATTTTCTCAGAATCATATTTCTTTCTACTCCGTACTTCCTTAGATTTTGACTCAGGGAGTTGATCGACTCCGTAACATAATACTGTTATGTTACGGAGGCATCTAGAACGTTCGTTCATTTCTCTAATAGTATCTTCTATTATCTCTAAACCAGGGGCAGCTTTAATATTTTCAATCTCTTTCTTAAGAGCAAGAACATCCTTTTCAACGCTGGCCATGCGTGGCAAGACTTCTGAGAGAGATGAAGATAAGTTGGCCACATCACTCTTAATAGTACAGAGGTCATCTGATAAGGATTTCAAATCGGATCGTGTAGCAAGGGTATCTATTTTCGACAGTATAGTTTCAAGGATGTTGTTGGACACAACCTGACTAGCTACACCATTGTTATAATCAATGCGGTTGCATTGCCATTTCCTAGAGTCGTCCTCTGCAAAGCGTTTATATTCGGAAGAGGGCATCCCGATACAGGCCGCATGAAACCAGCGTTATGTCGTACCGCAGGTCTTATGGTCTTACCATAAGACCTGCGCTAATGGCTTCCTTCCTATGGGAAATTCTCCTTAAAATAAAAATAAAAAACTTATTTAGACCAAACTAAGACATTATTTTGTCGATTTGTTTACTATTCTAGGTGATCCACGTCCTACCCCAAACTTTTACGCCATTTTATTTTATTTTATTTTACATTCCGACGGCAAACCCATTTCAAAATCATACAATATGTTACAGGTGATCGTCTACACTCAAACACTACAACAATAAGCAAATATACAAATGCAGATTATCAATTTGATACTAAAGCTAATATGAACAATGTCCAATATACAATACAAAGAGAGTTAAAGATAGACATGCTCAAAACTGCAAAGGTTATGCAACAAAGTGAAAAATAAATAGTGCATACTACAGTGATTTCTCCATGCTAAAGTGGCGACGTCCTGTAATCCAGCTACTTGGAGGTCACGAATTGTGGATAGTTATGAGCGATGGCTTGTGGATGCGATATTCCCTGGTGGGGATTAACGTCCGCACTAGTGAATACTAGTTCATCCATAAGTACCATCCTCATAATTAGACCAATTCGTATATGGGAGGTTGAAATTGTGGTTCGGATCCCACGTTAAACTGTAGGTCCCTAGATACCATTGGCTGTTGGGCTATGAATTAACAGTCCTGTCTAAGGAGAATGTCGGCCTTAGTCAGTAACAAGACTACAAGATCGCGCCACAATCATCCTACAATCATCCCTCTCATACTTGGCTTTAAACTACCTATTGAGTTAGGTCGCCATTTCAATAAAGGTATTAAAGGTATTAAATATTACAATATACACAACTACATCTTTAATAATGGTGTAATACAGCAAATATGAATGAATAAACATGCAATAATAAGTTATGCTTATGTGTAAATATGGTAGCAAAATAGAGGGACATAAATTAATTAACAATAATGGTAAGACCTAAGCCCGGGACCATTTTACTTTTCGTTTTGAGGTGCTCAGAGACAAAAAAATAATAGTCATTAAAGTTTTTTATAAATATGTATATATGAATCTGCCCTTAACATGATAACTCGCGTAAAAACTGTCTGATTGAGATCAAATTTGGTAAAGATGTGTAGTTCTACCTTTATTCGGATGAATTCGTAAATCAGATATATCGACTTACCGGAAGGGGTAGTTTGGGGGGGGGGGTTTGTACCCCAAAAATAGTTTTATTGCAATTTCCATACGTATTTTTTCAAATTTTGATTTTCACCACTGGAATTAGCTTAAAAACACACAATTTACTATTGTGAAGGTTTGCTCTATCTCCACTGGCTACCAAAATATAAAAAAGTCTAAAGACAGTACATTGTATTTTGGGCTCCAATGTTAATCTTATGGAGTGTAAGAATGTGTTAATATTTCACTTATTAACCAATATTTTTGGATGAAACTTAGTATTTCTCTTCATTTGGTTCGATGAGATCCATCCCTTTATTGTAATTATCATGGCAGCAAACCTGCATACTCTTTCCCATGTTAATTTTATGAAGAATATGCAAACTCCTTTTATTTATGGACAGATATTGATTATACTTAGTATATGGCTTCATATGGTCGAAATACATTTGTTATGCTAAAAATACTTACTTTCAGTGTTCCTTATGATAGCATACCTGAGTACTCTTTCCCTATATTTATCATATGGAGAATAGACATTAATTTCCTTATTTATGAGCACGTGATGAAATTTTGTTTACAGATCTATGTGATCAAAATTAATATTGCTAATTTGGAAATTCTCTGAGTACGTAGGTCTGCTGCAATGGGGTTATTATATAATCAAGTTCCATTTAATCTGTTGACAAAAAAAAAAAATACCATGATCTTTTCAGTATTTTTCTATATATACGCTTGGAATGCACTCTTTTATTATAAAGGACTGCGTATTGTAAAATTTAATTGTTTTATTATTTTGCTTTGTTCATCTAAACAACCTTAATCATCATTAAAAAGTAGATTAAAAACTGATAAATTATGTTTAATAAAATGCCATTCAGTAATTCAATAACTTGCTGCAGTACAAAACCACATGTTTAAATATTGGATCACGTGGTTTATACTTTGACAGTTCAACTGTTCAGAACTGTTCAACTGTTGAGCTGAAAACTTTCAGCTGTTTTCAGCATTAGCTTTGATTTGTAATTCCTCAAGACAATGTTAAAGGATTCAGAATTTTCATTCAAGATTTTGACAAAATATGATTTTTCTTAGCACTACGACTTGCATACATATTAGTTTTATCCCAGAAATGAGTTATTTGAAAAGCTTGGATAAAATGGCTCGAGCTGTTTTTGACATTATTGTGCATACATACATTCTGTTATAGCTCTATCATAATATAGTTTAGGGTTAAAAAGTTAAGTTAAAAAAAAAAAGTTAACTTAGTTTTGGTTAATGAATGCAATAAACTCTTTAAATCAATAAAATAATCAGGATTAAAGTAAAAAGCAGTATAATGTTTATAAATACAAACAAAACTTTGGTTAAAAAGTTAACATATTTTAAATCATTTGAATTTAATAATCTTACTCTTGGGTTGAAATAGCATAGCATTTATTGAAATTTTAAAAGAAAATTATAAGTAGTGTTGGAAATGATTTCACAAGTAGGTAATTCTGAGTTGGAAAGACGTGCTGGCTAAACATAGATGTTTTGTCATGACTTTCGGGTAACGGGTTTCTTCAAAACTGTAAACTCAGTCAAAGGTTGCACAACTCTATATTTTATTCACTACAATTTATTCGTGAACATTCAGTAAAGGTCCTTCAATATCAATGCTGTATCGTAGCCATTTGCTATGTAGTGCTGTTTTGTACCATGTTGTATATTTTGTCATTTTTACATTTGCTTTATCTTTTATTTTTTTCTCCTGTTTGACTTTTTAATTCACATTTTTTATATAGTTGAGTAAACATGTTTATAATACTGTAAACCTCATATTCAGTTTTTATGCATTCTAATTTTAATTCAATCGAATGTAATATCCATTACAAACATTTACGAGGAGTTTAACTGTTAAATATTGCATTATCTATTCCTTCTAACATTTGTTTTTCTTACCAGTCAACCTAATATTTCTGAAAACAACCAATGGGATACCGATCCGATTCCGTTATTTGTGTATCCTCACTAACGACCGATGGGATACCGACCTGATGCCATTGTTTGTGTATCCTCACTAACGACCGTTGGGATACCGACCTGATGCCGTTGTTTGTGTATCCTCACTAACGACCGATGGGATACCGACCTGATGCCGTTGTTTGTGTATCCTCACTAACGACCGATGGGATACCGATCCGATTCCGTTATTTGTGTATCCTCACTAACGACCGATGGGATACCGACCTGATGCCGTTGTTTGTGTATCCTCACTAACGACCGATGGGATACCGACCTGATGCCGTTGTTTGTGTATCCTCATTAACGACCGATGGGATACCGACCTGATGCCGTTGTTTGTGTATCCTCACTAACGACCGATGGGATACCGACCTGATGCCGTTGTTTGTGTATCCTCACTAACGACCGTTGGGATACCGACCTGATGCCGTTGTTTGTGTATCCTCACTAACGACCGATGGGATACCGACCTGATGCCGTTGTTTGTGTATCCTCATTAACGACCGATGGGATACCGACCTGATGCCGTTGTTTGTGTATCCTCACTAACGACCGATGGGATACCGACCTGATGCCGTTGTTTGTGTATCCTCACTAACGACCGTTGGGATACCGACCTGATGCCGTTGTTTGTGTATCCTCACTAACGACCGATGGGATACCGACCTGATGCCGTTGTTTGTGTATCCTCATTAACGACCGATGGGATACCGACCTGATGCCGTTGTTTTTGTATCCTCACTAACGACCGATGGGATACCGACCTGATGCCGTTGTTTGTGTATCCTCACTAACGACCGTTGGGATACCGACCTGATGCCGTTGTTTGTGCATCCTCACTAAAAACCGATGGGACACTGACCCGATTCTGTTGAAACTGTTTTAACTTCCTTAATTTTAATTTTTATAAAACTTTCATGTTTAGGCTACACAGTTTTCTCTTCAGAATCCCAGAAGGTAGCAATGTAGGCAAGAAAAATGTAAAATTACACGCTTCCATTTAAACATTAAAAATTGGGTCTGGATTGGTTAGGTTAGGTCAGGAACGTCAACCTTGATTCTGTCATCGTTTGTTTGAATATAATGTGTCCAGACTACTAGTCAGAAGTTTATTTGGTCATAATCATGAAAACAATGGTTGGATCCTATACGTATACCGTATACTGTACTTATTATTTATAAGGAAAATGAGGGCATGACCTTGAATAGTATTTGTTCCCGTAACCCTAGATTGCATTGTTGTTAAACTAAATGTAAGCGAGAAAGTTTAACCAAAACTAACATGCTAACCTGAGGAACTCAACCAAATCACTTTTTAATTGGTTGGTGTACCAATTCAAACCAACCAAAACAGTCAAATCAATTGAGTTTTTTTTTTCTTTTAATAGTGATCTAATAAATTTTGCCCCCTTCACACTCCCTACTTAATTGTACTGATTTCACCATAAATGTATTATAAATTTGACGGTCGAAAACGTGAAAAATAATTAGTTACCAAGTTTTAAATATTTACACTATCTTCAGCGCGAAAATCATAATGAGCCGCACGAAAGGACAATGGGTATTGTTCGAACTGATAAAAGAATTTCTTTTATAACCCACTCATATCCTAATCCAGCTTTTGTATGGTAAGATTTTGTTTATGCATTCATTAAAATGTAACTTCATACTTAAAAAGCTACGTTTAACAACTCGTTTTATTGGTTTTGTTTTTAATATAATCTACGTAATTTTATTGAACGCTTTATGAACAAGTATAATCATTATAATATAAACATAAGACATAGAAATTAGTTCATAAAAATTCACTGTTATGAGGTTTGATATTTAATGAATCTACTACATTGGTTAGCCAAGAATATTTCCACACTAATTGAGTCTTGAATTTAATAAAAAAAGCTTACAAAAAGAAAAATAATGCAAGTAGGCCTAACGCCCAGGTTATTCCTTAAAATGATTTTCAGGTTGAAATAATAAAACGTCATCCAACACTACTCGATATATTTACACTTATACTGTAATTGTTTACAAGACGGTAAATATATATAAAAGATCTTATAATGGCGATCGATTTCGACCAGTCACACCGGTCATCATCAGGCCCAATCCAGTCACATATTTACCGTCTTGTAAACAATTACAGTATAAGTGTAAATATATCGAGTAGTGTTGGATGACGTTTTATTATTTCAACCTGAATATCAGTACCAGCCCGTATAATGCTAATCAAGAAGTTATTTAAAATGATTATAAACTTTAATGAATATATACTCTAACGTGAATATATTCCGGTGATTGTGATTATATGGCTGATTTTGGTTTACAAGCAAACAACGTAATGGAGGGTTGTCAATATTGGAGATGAACTAATAACGTTGACAGTATGACGCACGCTAGTGAATCCTTTGATAGACTATTGATAGTGAATGGGTCTGGTTTACAGCAGATTCTCGATCATCTGGATCCACAAATCAGGACCGATCTTTTGGAGTTTATTGTTGGGAATAAAAAGGATATTTAACTTTTAATTCCTTCAATCTATAGTCTACTGAATTTATAATAAATCGGTTGTGTTAAATTTTACTATTGACGTACAATATTAGTATGTACAGTAAGTAGGCACTGAACGATACTTTTATATTTAGTATAAAATGAAAAATAAATCATAAAATATTTTCAACTTGTACTGAAACTTCTTAACTGGTGGTTACTTCACTGATAAAATAAGGAATAACTTTATGGGGGCTACCGAACTCATGAACTGCATTATTTAAAAGACATAAGAAATCACTCAGAATTATAACATTCACACCACCAAGAAGCTCGTACAAAACGATACTCAAAGGCTTGGAAATTCTTACTGTGACAGGTATACCGGGTGAGTTTCCTAAAGTGGTCCAGTAGCTAACTTTTTTATTCTATATCTGACAGTATACTTCTCATGGCGGACCCCCTTTACTTTTTTATGTTGCTTTAAGGTATGTATTGTACTTTTCAAAATTTCCCGCTATTTTTCCAATATGGCGGCCAACGTTAATAGTTTTTTTGTTTTTTTTTTTTTAATTTTAATGTAATTTTAAGACTTTTTTATAATTTGACATTTTTCTCTAAACCTAACGGTTACGGAGCTAAAGGCAGTTAAATTATTTTTAGTTCCATAAGAATAGCATGGGACAAAATTGATTTGACCATTTACCGAAACCATCCGGTAAATTAAAAAGTACTCAAGAATAAAAATGTCTTAAATTGATGTTTTAAAAACATTTTTTATAGTAACATCAACTTTTTTGTCAGCCATATTGGAAAGAAGTCAATTTATGCGCAAATGATAATGTTTATGAAAAATTGTTTCTTGAAACATTATTCTAAGACATTTTTTATCTTAGAGTACTTTTTAATTTACTGAATGGTTTCTGTGATATGGACAGATAAAGTTTGTCCTTATTCTTATGTTATTCTTATGGAACTAAAAATGAACGTTAAGGGCCTCTAGTTCCCTTATTAGGTTTAGAAAAAAATGTCAAGTTATAAAGAAAGTCTTAAAATTACATTAAAATTTCAAAAACACTATAAAATGGTTGGTGTTCTGTAAGGCATTTTAATGTTGGCCGCCATTTTGGAAAAATAGCGGCAAATTTTTAAAAATACAAAACATACCTTAAAGTAACATAAAAAAGTAAAGGTGGTACCCCATAAGAAGTATACTGTCAGATATAGAATAAAAAAGTTAGCTATTGGATCACTTTAGGAAACTCACCCGGTCCTATACATTTTATTCATGTTGACGTATGTTGACGTTTATTCATGTTAACCTACCTTGACGTTCGCAATTTTTATACTATACAGAAATTGAGGACTTATATGTATGTTAACCTTTATTTTTCGATTTGTTTTCAGTTCTATGTTACGTTAAAGACAACGGGAGTTGGTATTTTCAAGACAAAGCCGAACATCAATATAATACCAGAAACAAGAACCTTGAAATATATCCTCATCATTCATCTGCAGACTTAGAAAACAGGATTTATTACATGAGAATGAAACTGCATAGAAGATGCAAAGAGTAAATCTTTGAGCAAACCTTCGTTTAAAGATAATTTAACTCTAGTTGATTAGAAAGGCCTATACGAAATTGCCGAGATATTAAATGTTGACAACATATTTAGCAAGACTGTTAAACCTCGTCAATCCTTAATTAATTTTTAATATTATTGTTTGAATGTTAACTTTTAATATGTTTATAAAATATTGGCATTTTTTATCAGTTAAATTTCATCCGTTCAAAACAATTTTATCGCACTCTTAAGTTTAAAAATTATATAGTATTTTTTAGTATTCATATTTATTCTGTATTTTGAAGTTGCTGTGAAGTAAAAGTAATTCTCAAAAATGTTAGTAGCATTGTAGCCTAAGCAGTGGCAGCATTAGTTGCATTTATTAACAATAATGGACAGTTCATCAATCATAATGTATGACAAAGCACCTGTACATGGACCTCAAACATTTTGTACGTTTTATGCTAATCAAATGAATATAACTAAGAAACGGTTTATGTATATTACAGAACCAAAATAAAGTTTACGTTTATTCGAAATAAACATCGTCTAACCTCGGGCGTTGTAAATGAAACCGAAGAAAGTTATTTAGAAGGAAGAAAATCCCTCTGCCTCGGTCTGAGATGAAATTAGCCACTCTAGGATGAAATCATAACCAAGGATGGATAGTATGTTTTTGTTCAGTAAATTAATTTTATGAATGTCTGTTTTTTTATTCTTCAAACTGTAAGTTAGAAAAAATGTTATTGGTTGATTTATTTCAACTGAAGGGATTATAACACCCTCCCCCTAGAGCATGTTGATATCTTCTCTTAATTATTCAAAATAAACCGTTTGTCGCGAATAATCCCCAATATTTAATTTTTTATTATTGTCTGAAATTTTTTATTATTAATTGCTCAACCGAGCAATAAAAAAATTAATACTTGAAGTACTTTTTGGTGCATTTTCAAAATCCGACCCTTATCTCCAATTAGAGTTGTTGAAAGTAATTTTATGAATTGTATTTTTCAATTGGAACCCCGAACAAATAGCATATAAATTTAAGGATATTAACAAAAAAAATGGGAAAACCAGACATAAAACGGATGATCCACTAAAAAATAACAGAGAATCAAACTCTATAAAATTTAAATGGTGAAGCTAAAAATAAAAACTTAATAACTTTTGCCATATTTAACCCTTTTGAACTCGGGTTTGCTGTGAAATTGCTTAGAACATGAACGTCTTTAAAAGGATATAATATTATATGCTATAAACCAAAAATATTTTTAAAGAATTCCTCTTGGGAACATCCCTCAATGGGTCTTAAATAATAATTGATTTGGTCATATTATACATAACTTTAATAGCCTTTATGTCCTGAGCAGTGAGCAATGTGCCTCAAACCCAGCTCAGAAGGTCAAATCTAACGGAAGTTATTGAATTTTATAATTGCGACATTAGTTTTATCTTTTCTTTATTTGAGGTGTTGTTTGTCACATTAGTCTTATTTGCAAAAGGTCTTTAAATTGAACTGTTACTTGACAGGGGTGCCCATTTAAAAAATTAACGTAGAGGGTCTGTTCAAATCTAAAAGTGACTGACTCAGCAAGGTGCTGCTGGAAAATGAGGTCGATGCCCTCGCACTGCAAGAAACACATGTAGAAGACTTAGAAAACAGTGCGAGGGGCAACATCCCAGGATATAAGCTTGTGGAAGAAATAGGTCACAGGGTCTACGGAGTGGCGACGTACGTTAGACAGGATATAGACGACGTATCAGTCTCCCACAAAAGTTGTGATAACAACACATTTGTTGTTGCTGTTAAGGTGTCTGCGACTACTATTGTAAATGTATACAAACCACCAAACACCCAGTGGTCAGACACAGTTCTCCCAACTTTTGAACATCCTGTGGTATATGTAGGTGACTTCAACAGTCATCATACCCAGTGGGGATACTCGTCCGATGATGACAACGGCACTCGTCTTTCAAGCTGGGCTGAAAATAACAACCTTTTCCTGGTATATAATGCCAAGGACCCACACACCTTCCATTCAGCCCGATGGCGTCGTGGGTACTCTCCAGACTTGTGCTTTTGCTCCCGTGAACCATCAGCAACACCCGTGCGTACTTCCAGGATGGTCCTTGGTGCATTCCCCCACTCTCAGCACAGGCCTGTAATAATGTCAGTAGGAATGCAAATTCCTCTCGTAAGATCTTTTCCTCGGCCTAGGTGGAACTTTAATAAAGCTAAGTGGGAGGCCTTCTCATCAAGGCTTGATAGCGGCATCAGGTTCATCCCCTCTAAAATAAAAAACTATGATCGGTTCACTCGCCTTGTCCTGTCTTCCGCTAAGGCGACAATCCCAAGAGGTTTGAGAAAAGAATACATACCAGGATGGAGAAGAGAGTGCGAAGATCTTTACAGTGAGTTTACAGACACTGCTGACAGAGATGTAGCTGACCAACTCCTTAACTCTCTCGACAACTCCAGGAGAGAGAAGTGGGTGAAAACTGGTGAGAACCTGAACTTCACCAAAAGTAGTCGGAAAGCTTGGTCTCTGCTCAGGAAACTCTCCACTGGTAAATCAAGTGAAAAACACGATGCCTCACAGCCTAGCCCTCGTGAAATTGCAAAACGCCTCTCCTTACTTTTCAAAACCTGTGCGTACGTCTGCAGACAGAAAAATTAATTTCAAGCTTAATGAGATAAAGGAGAGTCGGCAAGCACCCTTGGAAGTCTCTAGACCCTTCACTTACGACGAGCTGGAAATGGCGATTGATGCCATGCCAATTGGCAAAGCAGCAGGTTTGGATGACATTTTCCCAGAGTTTATAAAACACTCGGGTAACAAGGCTAGACAGTGGCTTCTGGAAGTTTTTAACACCACTCTGAAAACCGGTGACATGCCTGGGATATTTAGAAAATCCAAGATCATAGCTATCCCAATGCCCGGAAAGGATCCAAAACTGCCTGAAAGTTATCGGCCTATAGCTCTTTTAAGTGTTTGTTATAAGCTGCTATAGAGGTTGATTTATAACAGAATCCTCCCCATTCTCAATGCCAGCATCCCTGTCGAACAAGTTGGATTTAGGCCTGGTCGCAACTGTTGTGACCAAGTTTCAGCTCTGACTTCTTTCATTGAGGATGGGTTTGAGCGAAGACTGAAAACCTCTGTGGCTTTTTTAGATCTGACTGCAGCATATGACACTGTATGGAGAAAAGGCCTTCTAGTTAAATTTTACGACCTTATTCCTTGCCCTTTCTTGTTGCGTCTCCTCAAATCAATGCTCTCCAATAGGATGATAAAAGTATATCTGGGACGCAGAGAAAGTACGTTTAGGCAACTAAAGGATGGCCTGCCACAAGGGTCAGTGCTCGCCCCACTGCTCTTTAATGTGTATACTGCCGACATTCCTGTAACTCGGTCTTTAAAGTTTATATATGCAGATGATATTGCATTGGCATATCAACACCAGCATTTTCGACAAGCTGAGGAAACACTAACAAATGACCTCACGACCCTCGGTGATTATTTTGAAGCCTGGAAGCTAAATCCAAACCCAACAAAAACTGAGGTTGCTTGCTTCCACTTGAATAATAGACTGGCCAACCAAAAGCTTAAAATCGATTCAACGGTGTTGAGTTGAAAGATAATGACCACCCACAGTATCTGGGATTCACTTTAGATCGATCTCTCACGTTTAAAAGCCACTTACAAAAAACGGCAGCTAAGGTGAGAACCAGGACTAACATTGTCCATTACCTTGCTGTCTCCACATCGGGAGCTAACGCACAAGTTCTGCGAACAACTGCTCTATCATTGGTATATTCAACTGCTGAGTACTGTGCTTCCGTGTGGTTAAATAGTGTGCACGTTAGAGAGATCGACGTCCAGCTAAACAGGACCATGAGAGCCATTAGTGGTACACTCATGGCAACTCCTGTACCCTGGCTCCCGGTGCTGTGTAATATCGCTCCTCCTGAAACAAGACGAAGGGATGCACTCATTAGGGAATACACAAAGATCTTATCTGCTCCACAGCTGCCCATCCATGATTACCTACCCCAGAATGCGGGCCGATTGAGGTCCCGAAAACCACCTCTACGAACAGCCTCCCAGTTGATGGACTCGAACTTCACCATCCATACAAACTGGACTTCCTCCTGGGACGCTTTTCAAGGTCGGAACCACTTCTTGATAGATGACCCGACCGTAGCGGTAGGTGGTATGAATCTTCCTCGGAAGCAGTGGGCTATACTCAATCGTTTCCGCACTGGAGTGGGAAGATGTAATTATTGGAAGCACAAATGGGGAATGACACAAGACCAGTCATGCGACTGCGGAGTAGAGTATCAAACTATGGAACACATAGTCGAAGAGTGCCCACTGAGTGCCTTCCCCGAAGGATTGACCGGTCTGCATAGCTCAAGTGAAGCTGGGCTGCAATGGCTTAGAGCCCTGGATTTAGCTCTATAAAGAGAGATATTTTTTTTATTTTAGTGTTTAGATTTTTACTTATACTCAGGTGCTCTGTACCGCAGAATTTATTTTATTATTCTTAAACCATGGTGGCTGGCTGAATGAGCCATACGATATATATATATATATATATATATATATATATATATATATATATTTAAAAAATAAATTACATATGGAGTGGGAGGTTTAGAGGTTTAGAGCTTTTTGGTTAGAGGTGAGGGGGAGGTTCAAAATTTCCCCAAAGAGTACTTTTCATTAATCTGTAGGGTAATCTAACATTAATCTGACGGTTACGAAAGTGCCGATTTCCTAGCAGCACGGCAAAAACAACCACCTTATGTTACGTCATAGCACATATTCTGTTTGTCAAAAGTACCGTAATGGACTGTTTGTAAAAATTAATAATCTGGCCAGTTAGTTTTTTATGTTTACTTTTCAAGTAGTTAATTTTATCTCACTTTTTTCCATACAGTAAAATTAACGTTTGTATAACAAGACTGAAAAGAACAGATGAATTTCACGGATAAAATTATAAAGTATACTTTTTACTTAATTGAATAAACCAAAGTTTTCTGAATTTAAGATAAGTTTATTTCAAGTGGCTTTTTGCATCGTGCTAAAAATCATAATTCATTAATCGTTCCAAGAGTCCTTTGAGTCGTTTAAGTCCGAAATAGGTCATTTTCGAGGGCAGTAATTAAATATACTATTAATATATCCAAGTAATGTGTAATGAAGCTCGTTTGAATATTTTCAGCGTTAAAACACTAAGTAAAGGGGGTTTTATTTGTTAATACAAACTAACCGTATTTCAAGACATAAGAAACACATTATTAAAAAAAAAAAATAAATAAATAAATAAAAAATAAAAAAAAAGGAAAGGAGGAGGCAGTTTTGAAAAGTGCGTCGAGGGTGGAGCGGACGCAAGTCACAAACCCGGTTGGGGAGGCCTCTGGCAAGTCTGTCAGAAAGCCTAAACAACCCAGGCCTAAGAAGCCCAGGACAGAGGCAATTTTGATCAAGCCCTTAGGGGGGCGATCTTTTGCCGATGTTCTGGGTCAGATTAGATCGCAGGCCAAACCGGAAGAGACTGACACCGTTATCAAGTCTATTCGGAGAACCGAGAACGGGGATGTCCTCATCGAACTGGGGAAGTCGAGTGACAAGATTGGTTTTGCCGCTTCCCTCAAAACTGCACTTGGGGACAAAGGCTCCATCAAGGCCCTAGAACTGAAGTGCTCGGTCGAGATTTGGGACCTTGATGCCCTCTCCACCGAAGAGGAGGTGACCCGTGCGATCCAGGTGGCACTCCCAGAGATACCGGTTGACGGAGTGAGGGTATGGCTGACAAAGCCTAACCGAAGTCAACTCCGGATGGCTGTTGCTGAGATGGGCGAAAAGCACGCCAATAAGCTGCTTAGCCTTAAGCACCTTAGAGTCGGTTGGGTCAGTTGCAGGCTCAAACGGAGGGTTGTAGTTTCGAGATGCTTCCGCTGTCTCGGTTTCGGCCACTCCTCCCGAAACTGTAAAGGGCCCGACAGGAGTGCCAACTGCTTCCAGTGTGGAAGCCAGGGCCACAAAGGCAAGGAATGTTCCTCGAGCCCCTCCTGCTTCCTCTTCAAGGATTCAGGCTCCAGTGCCCTCGGTCACTTACCCGGGTCTGGTCAGTGCGGTGCTTTCAGAGCCGCACTTGAACAGGCAAAAGGCAGCGGCCGGTAATTCGCATCCTCCAGGCCAATCTTCATAGATCCTGGGGAGCTGATAACCTTCTAGATCAGCTCGCCCGAGAACTTGGTGCTGACGCGCTCCTTATCAGCGAACAGTATCGGTACAGAGACCCAAACATTTGGATCTCCGACAGCCTCGGTACTGCTGCATTTTGGGCACGTAATACACAGGATGTCTTGGTGCGGAGTCACGGGCGCGGCCGAGGATTCGTCTGGGTTCGGTGTAGGGACGTGACTATCTTCAGTTGCTACCTCACACCCAACGAGGCCGTCCAGGACTTCCGCGATAAGATAGATAGTCTAGAGGAGTGCATTCTTGGCACCACCGGGCATGTCGTCATTGGTGGCGATCAACGCCAGGGCCGTCGAGTGGGGAATGCCCTCTACCAGCTCCCGGGGGAAATACATCCTGGATTTCATTGGCAGGGCCGGTCTTGTCGTCCTCAACCAGGGCGACACACCTACTTTTCGGCGCCCGGGGCAGAGAGGCACGATCCCCGACGTCACCTTTGCGTCTGATTCGCTCCTTCCGAGGATCTCTGGCTGGAGGGTTGTGGAGGACTACACGGGTAGCGACCACCAATACGTCGTGTATGACCTGCATGATCAGGCAAATCGTCGAGTTTCCACATCTCGGGAAGGGCCACGCCGGTGGAACACCAACAAACTGGACGTGGTCAAGTTCACCGAAGTCATCTCTCGTTGAGCGCAGGGGAACCCTGGTGAGGCTGGGGCCGAGGCACTAGTAACATCCACGATGGAACTGATCGTCTCGGCCTGCGACCAGTCTATGCCGTGAAGGAAACCCCGACGCGACAAACAACCCGTTTACTGGTGGACTGAAGAGATTGCGGAACTCAGAAGAACATGTTTAAGAACTAGACGAGCCGCCACTAGAGCGAAAATTCCCGCAGAAAGAGTTCGTAAGTCGGAGGCCTATAAAGCTGCGAGAAAATCTCTCCGCCAGGCGATCAACAGGAGCAAGGCGAATAGCTGGAGGAGACTTCGTGACGACGTTGACTCCGACCCGTGGGGCCTGGGTTACAAAATTGTAACACAGAAACTCGGCGCCCGCTCCCCACCTTCCATCATGGAGGGCGCCACCATGGGGAGGATCGTCGCTGCGTTGTTTCCTGAACATCCACAGCGACCGCCGGTTGACTTCGGACTGGTAGAGTACATTCCACTCTTCACCTTCGAGGAGCTGGAAACCTCCCTTCTCTCCCTGAAGAGCAACAAGGCTCCTGGCCCGGACGGGATTCCCAGTGAGGCTTTAAAGAAAGTATTTTCAATCAACGCTGACTTGTTGTTGAGAATGTACAATGCCTGTTTGGTAGAAGGGGTGTTTCCGGCTCCCTGGAAAACAGCCAGGCTTGTACTGATCAGCAAGGGCAAAGGTGATCCCGAGCTGCCGTCGTCCCACAGGCCTCTCTGCATGTTGGACACGGCTGGGAAGCTGTTCGAGAAGCTGATGCGTTTCCGCCTGACTTCTGCCGTGGAAGCTGCCGGGGACTTATGCCCCCGTCAGTACGGCTTCAGAAAGGGACGGTCAACGATCGACGCTGTCACCGAAGTTCAGAGAGCTGTGGAGAGAGCCGAGAGCCACAACCATTTCTCCCCCCGAGTAGTGCTTCTTGTTACGCTTGATGTCAAGAATGCCTTCAACTCGGCGAGGTGGGTCGATATGTTGGATGCGCTTCGCAACACCTTTCGTATTCCTGCATATCTGTTGCGGCTCGTCGAGGATTATCTACGCTCTCGAAGCCTGATCTATGACACGAGGGACGGAACGCGGACGGTGGAAACCACTTCTGGTGCCGCACAAGGTTCAATACTCGGCCCGGATCTCTGGAACGTTGCCTATGACAGCCTCCTGAGGTCCGAGATGCCTGAGGAAACCACTTTGGTTGGGTACGCCGATGACGTCGCAGCTCTCATAGCTGCACGCAACGTTGAGCTGGCCCAACTAAAGTTGAACCGAGTCATGCGTGTGGTTAACACCTGGATGTCAGATCACGGTCTCTCGCTTGCTCTCAGTAAGACGGAGATTGTGATCCTCACGAAGAAGAGGATCGACACCGTCGTCCCACTCCGAGTGGGAAGGGAGGTGGTCACATCAACTCGTGCCGCCAAATACCTTGGGGTTATGGTGGACACCAAGTTAAGCTGGAGGGATCAGATCTTCCGTACGGCGGACAAGGCCGCTATGGTAGTCACTTACCTTAGTAGGTTGATGGCCAATGTCGGGGGTCCCCGATCCAGCAGAAGACGTCTGTTGATGTTCGCGGTCCAGTCCGTGCTCCTTTACGGGGCAGAGGTGTGGGCAGGAGCTCTAGATAAGGAGTGCTACAGGTTGCGACTCGCCCGGGTTCAGCGTCAAGCTGCGCTTCGGGTGTGTTCCGCCTACCGGACAGTGTCCGAGCCTGCCGTCCTGGTGGTCGCCGGAGTCATCCCTGTCAAGCTCTTGGCAGGGGAGAGGAAAGCGATTTATCAGAGACAAGGCGAGATAGGCAAGGACCCGGCAAGAACAGAAGAACGCTCCCGAACCTTCCAGCAGTGGCAACACAGCTGGGAGCACGACACCCGAGGACGATGGACTGCGCGACTTATCAAGCAGGTCCAACCATGGGTGGAACGGCGGCATGGGGAGGTGGACTACTACCTGTCCCAATTTTTGACAGGTCACGGCTATTTTCGGTCGTACCTGAACCGGATGGGAAAGACCGGTTCACCGGACTGCATTTATTGCCCGGGTGTTCCCGACGATGCGGAACACACATTCTTCCGCTGTCCCCGTTGGAAAGGGCCCCGCCTGGAGGCCACACAAATCTTTGGTGCATTTTCGGTGGACTCGGTCTGCCAAAAGATTTTGGAGGATGAGGGCAACTGAGATTGTTTGTCATAGTTCGTCCGGGGCATCCTCCTGGAAAAGAAACCCGATCTGGACCGCGAAGTGGCCCAGACCCCTTGATCGAGCGGCTGGATAAGGAGCGAGCCCCACGGGCGTAAGCCAAATTTAGGCCTAACCTGACGTAATGTGATAAACAATTCCAGGTTAGATTCCTAAAGAGTAGAGGAGGTTTTTTAGTGGGTAAACCCGTTTTTAGGGGAGCCCCACACTACAGGCTGGCCACCTGTGTGCGTAATGCATTTTTCCGCCTCTCCCTCAAAAAAAAAGACATAAGAAACACATAAGGTTCATAGATACAAGGAGGTTTAAAATGTTTCGTAATAGGTTAAATTATTGAAAACATGTTTTATAAAATAAACATGTTTTCAGAAATAAAAATAGCCTGTAATGGAGAAATGCGCAGGTCCGATGCGATGAAATTATCATTAGTCTAATACGAAGAGGTTATTTTCTTTTAATGTATTTTTATCATGAAACTCAACTATAAATTGCATTAAGGATCTGGCAAAATAGTTTACGAAACCAGACTTAAGATCAAATAAATATTCCCAGGAGTAATGTGTTCCATTTCAGTCTATCTGTATACAAATATGGAAATGCATGCAGATGGTTAACCCCATAAGATATTGCTTTATTAATCATAGAGCCCTAGAATTAATTGGCAAAATCGTGTAAATTCATAAATAAAAAGCATTCTTATTGTTTACATCTACACTATGACAACTGCTTTTGTTGTATTTTATAGTGCACCTATAGTCATAATAATAAATAAAACCATCACTAAGCATCATTTTTCAAGAGGTAAGTTCCTATTTTAACCTTAATGAGTGTTTAAGACATACATTTGAACCTTAATTTATGATGATTTTTATAGGAAAACTAATTTCCTCAAAACATTTTGTTAAAGACGAACTAGATATAGATATTATCTGAATAATCGAATCAGTTTACTCTTATTAAATTCTTGCCATTATTGTCCATATTTTTTCTAACAATAATTTGCTAAGCAACATGAGACCGAATACAATTTACAGACGCATAACAATGTTTACTCTCATTCATGGTAAAGCTAATTTTATCTCTTCTTTATAAATATGAGAAAGCAAATTAAATGGATGATAGTCCTTCCGTCTCAAAGTTATAACCTTTTCATATTTACAAATACAAAAGCCTGCGAATTTCCTTAGCACAAAGAAAAATATAAATATTAATTTTTAAAATAGATTCACATTTTTAATATTCGTTATATATAAAGCACATTTGTAATTACTTATTTTGCAAATTTCTCCTTCTGTCTTTGTTATTACCTAAAAATACTAAGGCACCCCATAACTATTCGAACCGGCCTCAAGGTTCGGCCTTGTAGCCAGAACTGCACAATTTGACCGGAGTCGTGGTACACTCAAACAGATTTAAGCTTTGTATAAGCCAGAACAAGAACATCGACTTACAGACGCTGTCATTGTGGAGGGTACCTCAGGCAAGCTGGATAGTAACCTGATTCTCTGGCAAGAGGAGAGCCTAGGTCATGATAGAAATGAATAAGAAGAACCATGGAAAGCTGTGGCAAAATCCCAATGGCGGCGATTGCTTAAGTTACATACAACCATTGAATAAAAAACTTAAGTTTGAACCAAGCTATACGTAGTTTGTCTTTCATTTTCGTGAGAATAATGGGCGGCCAAATCTACCTGGCCATCCATGAGAAAGATCCTGGAATATCATCAATAAAATAATCCTGGACGCCCATGACGATAAGGTAGATATGCGAAACCAAATAGGGCTAGGGAAGGATCCCACAGACGGGTGTTCGATCCTTGAGTCGAGGAGATGATCTTCTCAGATAAGAGGGTCTCTGCCGAGGTGAGGAATTTTTCATCGAGACTCCTTTACGGTAGGAGTTTTAGCGGCCTAAACGAGAAACGTTAAGTCTCCGTCGGCAGACCAGACGAGCGGCAATTTCAGATCTCAGACTTCAACCTTTCCGAGGAGGAGCTCATCATTCTACTCAAACACAACCATCTCCGTGTGGGTTCCCGCATCTGCGCAGTGCGTTTGAGGCCCTGGTTTCCAAGTGCTAGAAGTGCCTGGGATACGTACAACGCCACACCGAATACACAGAAAACTATCGATCTGCACTCTCAGCTACAAATGTGGAGAGACGGGACATGACCACAAGTCCTGATAACTGCATCCGCTGCAGTGAACTTAAGGGTGCAGCCCCACCAAAGAACCATGTCTCTGGTTCTGGGGCATGCAAATTGTTGGGGTTTGGCAAATTTATTGAGTATGTCACAGGCGAGTCCTACACGATGTCCGTAAAAATATTCCCTCCTCCTTCTTCTTAGAAAAATGAAATAATAGTATATTTTGTCACTAGTCCGGAAATTGGTCGTTATCGGTGCAAGATCTAGTTTCAGGTACGAGGCGAAGCCGAGTACTTTAATTACATCGAGCACTTTCAAACGAGTTAGGCTAGGCGCACACGAACGACTTTTCAGTCGGCCGACTAAAAAGTCGGCGTAGAGAAAAAAATCGGACCCATGTTGGTAAATACGACCGCGCACACCAGCCGACTGCACCACGACAGTCGGCCGACTGTCGTGGAGCAGTCGGGACGAGATGGGTCATGCCCGATTTTCCCGCCGACTGCTCAACGACTCAACTGTCGTGGCGTATGGGTAAATGCACGGAAACAAGTTGAGATGCGCACACCGCCGACTGTCTGCCACGATAGTCGGGCATGTCTCTTGCTACAGCTGTTGTTTGGGTGTTGTCAAAATGAGTGCGTCTAGTGTTTTGCGCGACGAAAAGATCGACAAATTGGAGAGATTGAGGCAAGGCACGGCCATCTCTAGTACTAGAGATGGCCGTGAGCAAGGCCCCCTCTGTACAAGAAGTCTTTGAAGGAGTACTCAGACATTGGTAGTCAAATATTACAGCTATAAATAGTACAACTTCTCTAGTAGTTTTTATTTATTTATTTATTTATTTTTTAAGGATTGTTAAAAATTTTATTTACACGGTTTTTTACCATAACTTTAATTAAATCACAGGAAATATAGTGTGTATCAATCATTTTATTTTTTATTCTCTAAAAAAAGATATGCAATTTGTAATAGTTAGGGGGTACTATAAAAATTCAAACTACCCCTGAATAAATGCGAGTTTTGAAAAATTTAACTATCTCATAAAGTACTTTGGGTTATGCACATTTACACACATTTACAACATTTACCTAAGGATATATAATAATTTTTTGGTGTTCAAAAATTAAGATTGGATTAAAAATTACCATTTTAATCTTCACCTTTATTAATGAAGATTAAAAATTAAACTAAGAAAAAAAATTGTTAGGGTATTATCTCAGCGTGCTGGCCAAAAGTAGCTCTTCAGCAGGTACAGCCATCCTCATCATAGTGTTTTGATGGGTTATTTTGGGCTGTAGTAATTTCAATAACTCATCGAAGCTGGAAACACTCATTCGTGAGTAGCTGAAAAACTTTTCGGGATATTGTCGTAGATCATTGTATAACAAGTAAAACTGGCCCCTAATATGTCTCGCACTATAAATAGGATGAACCCAGTATTTTCTATTAGGCTTTCGTTTTCTAAACCTTAGCATTAGCGCACATATGACAGCGGTTTGTGTCTTATCCATCGTGGGAAGAGGACTAAACTGTCGTGTGTGTGCGCATCACAGTCAACGACTGAAAAGTCGGGACGACTTTTGTGTCGTCCTCTCCGACTGCCAGACAGTCTTGCCCGACAGTCGGCCGACTGAAAAGTCGTTCGTGTGCGCCTAGCCTTACGAACAGTAATTTTTATCAAAAAAACAGTAATAAATATACAGTTTGGGTAAAAGTTAACAAGTTTTGACCTATATACCGAATCTTACGTTGTAATTGTTTATATTGTATTTGAACTTATTTCAGCTTTTTAGTATCAATAAACATCAAAAGATATAATTAGAGGTTTGTTATTAAATTTGTTTCAAGAATTAAAACAAACATACCTTTGAAAATTGTTCAATGGAATAAGTTACTGTAAGTAGAATAGCAGCGCTCTTGATGTAAAATCTTGAAAGTTTTTTCCACCCTTGTCCCAAAAACCACTGTTTTCCGGCCTAGTCTAAAAACTATTGTTTACAAACACGTTTATCCAACCCTTCGGGAATCAACTAGTTTCGATTACACCTGACTGCTCCGAAACCAACGTTTATTGCAAGGGAATGGTGAAAAAAGAAGAAAAAAGAAGGTTTTTGAAGAGTTTTTACTTAGTTAACATAAAATAGCAATGAATTTAGATCACCAAACTCTGATAACTATTATGCGATGAGCAGTGTAAAAATGTTGCTGCTGGAACAGTTGAATGACCTCTGAGGAATGTGTTATGATGACGTCATGATGACGTCATCAACGACATAACGCCATCATTTGCGTCATCATGACGACGAAAATACTATACTACTTTTACATAACTTAAGTTAAAAAATTAAATCTTTAGCCAATATGTACACATTTCATCAGATTATTGCTTATGCGGGATATTGCTAAATCTGATACGTAACAAAAAAAATGTTTTTCAAATTTGGAATGGTTAAAAATTTCACACAAGTCCCAAGGTCATCTGCGAAGGAACGAAATAAATTATTTGCCACAAAATATTTGCAACAAGGTCAAAGTGAGGTCCAACATGATCGCTTGGTGGAAAAAATAAATGTTTTCTTCAATCTGGCCACTTTCCCCCCACCACCTCCTTATCCTCACTATACTGTCGGGTAGTGGGTATCGGGTAACCTATACAGGATACACTATACAGTCGGGTACCTACGATACCCGGTATGCCAGAGTCAGTCTCGGTCCGGCTGTTGTGCCGTACGCGTAATGCCATGCCCTCTCGTCGGTTTCCCCAGTCAAACTTCGGGTTTCTCGGTGGGTGGGTGTGTAAATATTTTATTTTTCAGTGGGGTTGCTAGGTCAGGTCAATGACCTCTAGTGGTGTTGTGCGTCACAGGTGGTAGGTTTTCGGCCAGGTCACTGGGAAAGAATTTTTTTCACTTTTGTGGTTCCTCGTAAAATTTCGCTCCTTAGCAAAATCCGAGGAATCGCAAATCGAGGAATCGAGGTTATTAGTGACCTCATCGATAATAACGTCATTATTTTTGTCGTCATGACATCACGTGAAGTCAGAGGTGCCCACCCCCCCTTTGGACCAGGACTCACCCCCCCTCCCCCCCCACACAAACGGGCCGGGACCCCCCCCCCACCAAGGCTATAAAATTCGTAACCCCCCCCCCCAGAAACAAGTGTCCTGTTCTAAATACAAATTATTCTTGTGTAAACTTCCTGTAATTAATTTATTAAGAAATTTATTTAAATGTAGGCTTGGCTTGGCTGTTTAATGGTATTAATTTGTAAAAAAAAAAAAAAACTGCGAAAGTGGTTAGGATGTAGGCCTTGTAGTACATTTTAAAACATTTATAGGCCTATATCTTAATAAGTTAGGCTATACAATTGAAACGCTATGTTCTTAGTAACTATTAAACCAATTTTTCATGATTTATGTATCAATTATTAAAGGAGCATGATGAGTATATTTGCAGCATCTATCCTATACCATTGACTTTGTACCTATACTATAATACGAGCTCTGTCTGAGGGGATGTGTGTTCCACGATCTCGAAATATAGCGGGTAGACTTTGCTTAAACTTTGCATTTAAGTGTTTTGGCCCAAAATAAGTTTAGAGACAGCCTCAATCCCAGGAAAATTGAATCTGGTCTAAAATTAAGTTTACAAATCGTAATTTTAACATTGGTCTTTAGGGTATAATGGTAACGAAACAACAACAAAGGTATACAAAAATAAAGGAACATTAATATTAAGAAGTCTTTTTGAAACAGCTGTAAACTATGAAGAGGTATAGATGGTTGAGTTGGTGAAAATTTAATAGCTTTATTACCATGACGCTATAACAAAAGTGCATTAAAACTAACGAGCAAGGCTCGATTAACCTATATATGCCAGGGTTTTTTTCTGTTGAGAACTTCTCTTAAAATTTTCAACGGATTTTCAAGTTTTTGGTGTCGTTGGATAGGGATTGTAGGGATTGGTCTGTAGGTGTTTCCGCCAAAACGAACTGAAAATAAGGGCTATCCACCATTAAAATCTCATAATTTCCCATTAAAATAATATTGGGTTTGAATAAAGCATTTTAAACATCTGTTAATGTCCAGCTGTAAATACGAGTACTTTTGATGATTACAGATAATCACAATATTGGATTGGTGAGATGTCATTGATTTAGAACTTAAAGTAAACATTTAATGTGTTGTATCAACATAAATTGCTCGAGTTCGAGCAACACGTGTACTAGTTTCCTTTAAATACACGATTATCCTTAAGGTTAGCCTACATCATATGTCTTGAAAGTCTTGGGCCAATGCAATTATTACGGAAGATTAAGATTAAAACTAAAATAATTATTAACATTACATATTAAACTAACTTTTTAATGGTTTGGCATAATAGAGGTAAATTCTTAAGTTTTAAAAGTGAAATGTGCTAGGGTCAACGTTTGTCTTTGACAACGTAAATAGGAAATCACGGCGTCTCAAGACTAAACTTGGTTTGATTGTTCCGTTTGTTTTGGTGTTTCGTCAATCATTGGGACACATGAATCTTTGTGATTTCCTTTTTGTGGATGGATTTAATACGATCTAGTTTAATACATTGTCAGCTTTTAGAACAATATTTAATAATTGTCTGGTTTACAGAAACCTTGAATAGGCCTAACTTACAAAGTAAACTTTTTGAGGTTATCACACACGCACAACAGTTTATTTCTGTATCGGGAAATTGCATTGACAAAGGCTATGAAATGCCCTACTTTCCGGACAAAATTACAAACATCTTAATGTGTCTGTTTTTGGTGTTGTTTCATAAAATAAAAACAGATATGGGCAATTCAGTCAACACTTATGCACTGAATTCCGCCGCTTCCGCGGACGACATAGCGCACGCCATTTACACCTACAGCTCGCACGTTTCCATAGCAACTAGGCTTCTAGATTTCGCCAACCTTAGAGAAATGAATACAGAGAGTCACTGTGCTTGTTGATCAACAGTTTGGAGAAATTTATGGTAAATCCTAATGTTTACAGTTTTTGACGCTCATAAATTATTTGTTTATTTAAATAAACTTAAGTTTTAATACTCGTTATAATATAAAAGTATACTTTAAAAAATCGCCCCCCCCATCTCGGACAAAAGTACAATTTTTTCGCCCCCCCCCAAAATTTCAACGACGCAGTCTGCGTCGTAACCCCCCCCCCCCCTGTGGGCACCCCTGCGTGAAGTCACATATTCCTCAGAGGTCATTGAACTGTTCCAGCAGCCCTACTTTTACCCTACTTACATGAACAGTTGTAAATTCAAATTGTTTATGTTGAACAACGCTCAATTGATAGTCTTTTGTGAATATTTATTCTTTAATTTGTCTCCGTTTTTTTCCGGTCCAACTGTAAGACAAATCTTCCTTCATTGTCGCTATATTTTGTGGTCATCATCCCGATTATACAACACTGCCAAACATTATATTATATTTTCCTAACACAGAAGTATTAATTCAAGGACTGGTGTTTTTATTCATTTCAAGAGTAAAGTTATGTGATGTTATCTGATTCAAAAGACTTTATTAATGATTAAAAATGTTTTTGTCCTCAAAAATACTGTACGAATACAAATAAAAACCTTAAAAGACGTAAATATATTGTTTTCTTGATAAATATGATGGAACTATTATAATACTCACGATAGGACCGATATTGTTTATTTCTAAAATGTCTCGTAAGGAAATTAAAAATTTTCCCGAAAACATAAATGGTGGATGGATGTTAGAGATATATTTGTGTAGTAGACGACAAATTAATTGAAAGTACCACGGAAAATATTAAAGGAAAAACAAAACTGAAAACATCAACTTCTATTTGTTTCCTGATCCAGTTCTTTCTTTTGAAGCAATATTTGAACCCCCATTGAAGAGAACATATAATGCGACATTGGAATGGCAGGCTGGGCCAGGTTGAAAAGTAAGAGTGTTTTCCATGGCCTCGTTAGACACTCAATCTGGATGCTGTTAGATGTTTTCTATAGTTGTATCTTAACTGCAGGGCATCAATTTTTATTCTTCAAATAAAAAGTTATAGATTGACTTTCAATTAATAACTAGTTTGTTTAGGATAATCCTTCCTGAGTTCAACAGAATTATGCCTATGACAACACTGCATGCCGTATTATGCATATTAGTAATATTAATTTTAATAGTTCAACTGAAGTGAATGTTGGTCCAAAGAAAATTTATTAATTGGAAGAAAATATTATGCAGTTCCAGCTTGACTTGGTTGACTGAATTGAGGTTAACCAAAATTAAATCGATTTTTAGTAAAATTTATTTTAACGTACAATTTTTTTGCAAACCGATCGTATTCCTTTACAAAACAAAAAGTTTTTTTCTTAAATCATCTTAATATTAATTCATATTCTGTTAGGCAGTGAAAAACAGTAGATAATTGGTGCCAGTGATTGGACAAATATTGCCATTGTAATACCGCCGAAGCAATCACAGTCGTTAAGTGAACAATCACCACTCCCTTTCTCGCCCTATACTTCGAAACAGCGAAATGCAAAATGTTAACCTGTGGACTATAAAAAAAGCTACTGAGTAATCAACCCCTAGTTTTACATATTTTTTCAATTGTGCCTGTGACGTTTCTTCTTGTCAATAAGGACATTTTAGGAATAAAACATTATTAATAATTTTATTAGTTTAACAAACCAAAATAGAATGACACAATGTTATGCATTGTTAATTAAATCTGCAGGTGGAATAAAAACATTCCACAAACAATAATCAACTGAAATTATTTCAGATCTTTAATAATCATCTTGTAATTCTGGTATATTTCCAAAAAATATTTGAATTAACTTCTTCAAATAAAAACCTTAAAAGACGTAAATATAATGTCTTTGTTATTATATGAAATTTAATTTAGCTATCATCAACGACTAATTTCAAACTAAAGTTATTTATTTTGAACAACTACTTAGAGTTTTTTTTTTATTTGTTTTAGAAATCTTTCACATTAAAGCTAACTTCAGCTACTTTTATATTCAATTAACAAAATTCACTTCTTAATATTTTACAATAGCAAGAGTACTGTTTAAGAAAAATTATATATATTTAAATAGGTTTACTTAATTTTTAACCATGCATCTAAAATTATTTATTTATTTTGACTAAATTCAAGTGGCCTAATATACAAGCTTAGTTATACCTTTTTAATTACGTTATTTGACTTAGTTTGCTGATAATTAGTTACAAGTAAAACTTCGATTTTTATGATCAATCAACATAGAAAAGCAATTCTTAAACGAGTCCGTTTATTTAATCAGATTAAAACATAGAGAGGACATTGGAAATATATGACCTCTTGCAGAAATATGGTTTTAAAAAACATGGTTATGGTTTTCAAGTACGTGCATTCTAACTTGGTATAAGAAAATCATTAACTGTTTATAAATATCAGGTTTATAGGGAAGAATTATCAGAGAATGAGTCTGGCTGTGCTTTCATATTACAGTTGAACTTTCCCGTGGGAGTTCTTAATAATGCGTCAGCAGGTGAATGACAATGTAGGCCTACCGTTATATCTACGGGTGGGCACAGCGCGCTGCTACTTACAGCCATGATCCCCTACATCAGGTATTCACGTCAGCCACTGTATGAAAATACCCAGTTATATTCTCTCTACGTGTGGGTGTAGCGAGCTGCTGCTTATACCCTTGATAACTTACATTCACGTCAGCCGTTGCATGGCAATGTCCTTAATATTCTCTCTGCGTGTGGGTGCAGCGTGCTTCTGCTTGTAGCCAGGACCGCCTGTAGCAATTCAGGTATTCACGTCAGCCGTTGCATGGCAATGTCCTTAATATTCTCTCTGCGTGTGGGTGCAGCGTGCTTCTGCTTGTAGCCAGGACCGCCTGTAGCAAATCAGGTATTTACGTCAGCTGATGCATGGCTGTTCCCTGTTCAAACTCCCGTCCCTGTTTTGAATCTCCCAGTTCTGACTTGGGTCCAAGTTCTATCTCCCGTCCCTGTTTTAACTCTCCCAATTCTGACTTGGGTATCAGTTCTAACTCCCGTTCCAGTTCTAACTTCCCTCCCAGTTCTGACTCCCGTCCCTGTTTTAACTCTCCCAGTTCTAACTCCCGTCCCAGTTCTAACTCCCCTCCCAGTTCTGACTCCCGTCCCTGTTTTAACTCTCCCAATTCTGACTTGGGTCGCAGTTCTAACTCCCATCCCCGTTGTAACTTCAATCCTATTTCTGACTCATATCGCAATTCTGACTCCCGTCCCTGTTTTAACTCTCCCAATTCTGACTTGGGTCCCAGTTCTAACTCCCGTCCCAGTTCTAACTTCCCTCCCAGTTCTGATACCTATCCCAGTTCTGACTCCCGTCCCTGTTTTGACTCTCCCAATTCTGACTTGAGTCCCAATTTTTCGCATATCAAACTACAATTCGGGAAAAATTATCAATGTTTTGTGGAATTGGACGTTGCTTTTATTAGTGTCTATTCCACATATGAACTTAATGACATTATTCACGCTTTAATTTCTTAACTATTGTATAGTTGCTTGTGAAAACCTAAACTATATAATAAGCTATGATATAGTATTTAGAAGCTACACTCGCATACTCTGTTCATTTTATTTATGTTTTTAAAACTTCATTAACAATATTAACTCTAAATATCATAAACGAATCCGGCAAAACCAACTAGGGGCATGGTCGAGAAGCCCACATCGAGCAGAAGGTTAGTTTTAACATGTACCTTCACATTCACTTTTTTACCTTTTTGTCTCTATTATAAAAAAATTATGATGTTTGGTGATGATCTTAAAAGACACCCTTATAGCAAGTGCTAAACTAAAAATTTAACAAGGTACAAATTGAATAATTTTAGATCAGTTTTAATTTGCCAATCATTTTTGCCACTGTTAGTTGCACCGAGTATTTACAGACAATGTTCATTATCTAACAGAAAAATATGTAAAATATCAATTTACAGTAGTTATATTTGTAAAAATTAAAATAATATTTTCTACTAATGACACGCCTTTTTTTCCAGCAATAGCTTGAGTCACCTTTAGAATCCTAAATTATTACAGTTTTAGTTTTAATATTTTTAATGAATATAGGTAACCTCTGGTGTGAGAAATAAATAATTCGTTTTGGGAAACATTCATGAAAAGATGGATCGTTTGAGCTCACAAAAAACACTATTCATGGCCTCGTTCGTTAATATCAATCAAAACAAGTGAGAGAGTGCATTTACACCGTTAAATGAAATGTTTGGCTCTTCCCGCCTCCCTTCTCATTCAACGGGCCAACTCGGTCACAACTGAACCGAAATAGTCTACATGAAAATGACTGGCCAAAACTGGATTGGTGAAAACTGGGAGGTTGAGGTAATGTGTAGATCAATGTAAATAAGAACAAGGTCGATGAGTTATCGAATTAATTGATTCATATATCTCTGAAAAAAATTTGTTAATAGGAGTATACATTTTTGGCCGTGTGTGGAATAGTTACTGAAATAATTAGTGTTAATACGATTAAAAATTAAACCTGCATTTCCATACATTGACCGTGATAAGAAAAAAACGTGTTTATTATTAACGTAGAGTAAGATTTTTAGGACCTTATTGAGCTTTGAGAAATGTGAGTACTTTCTGAAAATACCCAGGAAAATATTTTATTAGGTGTACGCAATGAGGTAACCTCTTCACTCAGGGGTTCCCATAACGTCAAGAGCTTACCCATAACGGTAGTTTCAGATTCAGCCAATGCCAATTGAAAACGAGTTAAAAATATGGAAAATAAACTCCGAGAGAAATGTTTAGTCTAGTCGCAACGATAAATTTATATTAACATGACCCCCTGGTATCAAATACGTAAATAAGGTTCTTTCACCATAGGTATGAATTACCACGACAGAAAATAAATAAAATTATATTACAATTTCATTCATTTCTGTTGGACTAACCCGTGACACAGTGACATTTATACTGAAAAATATGATGTTTGTCATTAATGTAACCAGTAGCCAACATACAATAGCCAACAACATAGCCAGTAGCCAACAACATACATACTACAGCAGAATGAATCATCTTATGCTACACCTGTAATACCTGGAATTTACAGCAATACCTGTAATAATGAATAATATGTACAGCACTGCAAAACACCAAAGTGGTGGATATCTGTAGGATTGATCCATTCAAAATAATGGGGTTATTAATGGGGTCACTTTCTGCTGGCACTATCATACAGTCTTTTAGCAGCCTGTTTAGCCCAGACGTCCAGTCGAGCTTTGCATTTACAAGCTCAAGTTAGTGTTTTGTATTGTGCCTTTGAGTGATGGTTAAAGTTTTTTAGTTGCTTTTTGGTTTATGATTGAAAAAGACAGTTGTTCACGGTAACAATTGATACGAAGGGTACATAACTAGTGTGTGACGCATTGCAAATTTATTGAGTGATTATTCGTATTAAGAACCCTCAATTGTTATTATAATCACCAAACCTTCGGTGCTACTTTCCTTGAAGAAGTAAGATCTTTCCACATAATTTTGTTCGTGAAATATAACTCGTAGCGTTAGAATCGCGATAGGTGTTTTGTGTTTTTGTGATAAAGGAACAAATGACTACGCAATAGAAACTTACCAGGTGAATTCATCCTAAACATTTTCAAGGTTTTAAGAGAGTGGGAATAATGGTGAATGAATTGTGTGTTTTTTTTTATTCAATGCAGGTTTTTTACATAAAATTAATATACAAAATAACATAGTTGTTCATTGCCCATCTTTTGAATATTCATCGTGTCCTATTCAGCTACTCATGATTATTCCTCGTGTCAGCGGGAGAAGGGTGGGAGCAGACCGACGCGACTGCCGACCAGCGATCTCTATAACTAGAGATCGCTGCCGCCGACTTGGTTGTTTCATCTTACTGCAACATATAGCGGCATGTTGTATTTCATACTGATGCCAGAGCATGATTTCTTAATCTCGTCCTTATATCTATGAAAAAAATAAAATAAAATACTGGTGTAAAAGAACTATTTTCCATATGTTTCATATTATTTTTCTCTCAGTGCAACGATAATTACAAAAGTAATAGCTATTTGTGTAATAAGAGCGTAAAGTACGTCATTGCCACTCGAGAATTGTAGATGGCCGCACGAAGCGTCAGCTGAGTGCGGCCAAACAATTAGAGAGCTGCAATGACTATTTGCGCTCGTAATACACAAGATTTTTCCTACCAATATAATTTTTACATATTACATGTTTTATTGTATAAAAAATATCATTTAGATTATTTTTTATTTGTTTCTGTCGGAACATAATGTGAAACATAACCTCAAACTAAAAAAGAAGCAATTACCAAACGACAACAATGAATAACAGCTGTAGCATGGTTTGTAAAAACAGCTGATTTAAAATTGCTGTTTGATCTATCGTGCGGTAAAGAATCATTGCCGCTCTAGAGCGGGAAAGAAACGGAAACCGGAAATGAACCTATTTTGCATAGGTGTAACAGGTGTGGCAATGCAATTATTTCCATGCAGTGGTAGGAAAAAGTAGTTTTCGTTCTGCGCACCGTACCTCAACCAAGAAACTTTTATTTACTGCACACTAATATAATGTGTACGCGTAGAGTAAACATGTATTTACACATTTATTTGTTTGAAATTTATTTTATTTGCTCTTTCTGATCTAAACAAACTAATCAAACCTAACCTAATCTATGTTTGTATTTTTAACTTTTGTGAAAAACTACCTTTTGTTAGACTAAAAAGTTTATATTAATAAGATTAGGTTATTAAATTAGATTATGCCATTATAATTTATTAAAAATAGTATTCATTTAGTCCGTATAACATTATCTAAAAATAAGGGTTATAATTCCTGGAATCATCAGGTTCAACGCGTTCAATGTTGGGGCCTATTTCAACAAGAAGTACCCAAATTTGTAATTACATCACAAGGATAGCACGACCCTTAAAGCGCAATGGAATGCCTACAGTAAACAATGGGACATAAACACTAATCATAATGTTATACCCCGCCACTGATATCGGAGGTTTACTGTTAACAATAAACTCCCACCGTAAAGCTGCTTTGATGACATTGTTTTATCTTCTTGCCAAGTGCCTATTTACAGCCCGGTATCAGCAGAAAATATAAACGTATACTTTATTATAGTTTATAAATTACTTTATTTATCTATAATGAAATAGAGCATTCCTATAGGTAACTCATAAGCAATTGAATCGGAGTAAATTACATAGTTATTACATTTATTATATTATTTCATATTTGATAAACCTGGCATATAAGATCAAATTCCGCTTCAACTTTTCTCTAGCTATAAAAAATGTTTAGTGAACTTTATTTTATTTTAAAATAAGTACAATTACTTGTGTGGGATGAGAACGATATTCTTTAATGAATGTATTATAACGATTTTAATAAACTGCAGATTTAAAAATTGTCAAAATCATTATTGCTATATTAAAATACTGCAATTTTCTTTCAGACTACTTTAAAAATTTATACTATCAACATATTTTAACGACGAACAGAAATGTCATAACGAGAGATAGTGTATTATTACCTATATCTAAACGAAACATCACAAAACCTTTTGCATCATGTAAGGGCATACTACCAATATACCAATTTTTGTTTTAGAGCTTACCTTTATTTAAGATAAAAGTCTTAAATATTCATGTTTATTATCTTTATCCTGTGAACATTGCTTAAGTGAGATTTAGCCGCAACCATATAAAGTACCACCAGTTAATGACATGTTGATTCAACCTTCCTGTGAGGTGCGACGGATCAAACACAAACTTAAACTTAGAACTTCCATCAACTCTAAAAGCAGGACACTCGGGTGAATTAATTAGATGTGTTTGCTATGTCTGATCATGCGTACTTTGATGCTTGGTCGCCAATACCAATCCACTATACCTCTCCCCAACACCTGTCGCTACTCATCAGGGTTATTGAGCCATTTGAAATGATTAATAATCAGAATCAGAATTATAATCTTTATTAATCCAAAAGACATATTACATGCATTGATAACGTCAACAGTTTTAACATGTTCTGAAAAGAACATTAAATCATATAGTTACATTGCCTAAATATAGGATTATCGCATGAATTCTTAGAAAAGGATAAAAAAGAAAAGTTAGGTGGTGAGAACATAATCAAACATGTTAAAGTAAAAAATTAAATTGAGAATGCACAAAGCAAACAGAACAAAAAAACCTGTGCAAATGAAAACTCAACTTACATTAAGTTTTTCTTTGAGGGGGTATCTAAAAACTCCCTCAGGTCATAGAAGGGGTGTTCAAGCAACTACTGCAAATTTTTCCTTTCGTGATTTTAAAAGGCTGTTGCTTGATTTCCCTTGGCAATTCATCTAAACATTTTAATCACAAAAATCTATAATTTTACTTAGACTTTTCTAATCTTACAAAGTACAAATCAATTTTCCCTCTAATTCTTTTGTGAAAATTATTTAAGTCGCCTCTAACACAGTAAGAGTAGTAATTCTTAGAACTAGTTAACAGGATATTAAAGATATGTAATTAACAAAAGTTAAACTCTTAAGATTAATAAAAAGTGAGGTGCAATGATATTGGGTATATTGTATTTGCTTTTGCGATGATTCTGATAACCTTTTTTGAATTATAAGTAGCCCACTTCATCTATGTGAGAACCATTGACCCAGAAATTCATCCATATTAGTTCACTCTCTATTACAATGTTATAGTTTACAAAAAGCAGATATTAAGATATAATATTACATATCTTTATACTGTTATTAAGTGATTTTAAACCAATTATAAAATGGGTTACATGTTGCAAACTATAAGAACCAGTGCATTCGAATTGTTCTTTAAATGAACTCGTAAGAAAGCAGAATAAGCTTCCAATAGTTTCTTAAGAAACATTTCTAAACAATTACTCCAGAACTGCAGAGCTGATATCTGGGATGGTTTGACCAAATGAGGTTAATATGGAGTTAAGTATGGAAGCGCCATACAAATGGTGCACACAAAAGCACTGTATCGAAATGGAACTAATGAAATATTAGCTTCAACATTCTCCAAGAACAGAACTTTCAGAATAGTGGCAAAAGATTCCTTTCAGTACGTTACTATAATCATTATTACTTTTCTATTCTTTTTTTATAGTCAATCATTTACCTAAACTAGTAAAAGTGTTGCTCGAAATCGAGCAATTTATTTGAATACAATACAAATGTTACTTTTATCTCTAAATCATTGACGTCCGACCAATTCAATATTGTGAATATCTGGAACCACCAAAACTACACGTTACAGCTGATTATTAACAGATGTTTAAAATGCTTTATTCAATCCCAATGTTATTTAAATGAGAAATTTTGAGATTTCAATGGTGGATAGTGCCTTTATTTTCCGTCACATTCTCATCAGTTTTTGGCGGAAACAACTACAGACCAAGCCCTATCCAACGACACCAAAAACTTGAAAATCGGTTGAAAATTGTAGGAGGAGTTCTCAAGCCTTAGCGTATTAAATAAGTATAGATTTGAGATTCCCCGTCAAAACAGAACGGAGAACTCAGCTGATTACCAAATTTTTTGTTTGTTTAATAAACAAAATATTTTAGTATAAACTTATTCATAATCCTCAATAGAGCATATGAAATGTAAGGAACATAAATTGTAACTTGATTATTAAGTTCAAGTTTAAGTTTGAGCTTAGGACGCCTGGTTTACAAAGAAAGTGGCGAAGTTGTTTGTCTTGGTAAGAATTGAGTTGGCATATGAGTTAATGTATACCTATTTCTGTTTCTCAATGGGTTTATTGAATTAACTTTTATTTTATAAGCTAATACAGTAGTAGTCGTGGTGATAAATAAGCCCAGAACTATGATACTTGTACGTTTTTACGCCCCTAGAAGCAACAGTAAATAAAAATAAATATGTTTACCACGTTATTCTTACAAACAATAAGCAAAACATTGTATCTCGCATGACTTGATAAAATTTTGTATGTACATTCACTATTTAGGTAGTAATATATTTTCTTACAACACCTATCGCAGCACACATACCCATCCCACTTAATATTTATGATAAACATCAAGATATCTCGAAATTGCATTTTAAATTCACCATGAATGCTGCAACGATAGTATTTACATTTTTCTTCCATTTATTAATTTTTAATTTATTTTGCTTTGAAAATAAACTTGTAAACCGATCATATTTCTGAATTAGTTTTCATGCACCAGTGAGTTTATAGTGTTTACCTAATTTTTAACCTCCAGGGGAAATCAGGGTGGTAATTATTATTTATTTCATTCACCCATTTGTTAAATGAAAAATTAAATGACTCGATATCAGTGAAATATGTTTATTAAGAGACTCGAATATTCAAAATACAGTATTTGGGTTTTATTTAATTATATTTTACCATCACACTATTAAGATTTACAATCACCATTACCGAATTTACTAACAGGCAACTCTCCATCAAGAAATTAGCCTTGATGTCAACTCACTAATTAGAACAGTTTGGTTAATCACATATGTCCGTCAAACAGTTTGGTTGAGTAGAAAAAGCACACTCCACCAGTCCTCTTAGGATAAAAATTTGTATATGTTATCTACAGTAAATAATGCATTAGTATGTGAAACCTAATATTTGTTTAGGCCTGTGAAACCTAATATTATTTAGCCCTATTAAAATTCAAGCATACGTGGAAGTGTTTAAAAAGAAATATTTAACCTGGCTTCACTTTCCTAAAATATAAAGGAACAGTAGCAAGTATTTAAACACTAATTAGAAACTATTTTTTACTTGTAGTCATTTAAAAATTTGTATTAAAACCAACACAATTTAAGAGCATCAGTACTGAATCAAATATTTTGGTTGCTATTTTTTAACAATGACCATTACATTTTTATATTACTTGTTGGTTTATTTACCAGTAGTGGTTGTTTAACGGTCCTGAGCCAGTTCAATGACCCCTTGATTACGTCAAAAATACCGTTACAGGAAGTGACGTCACCAAACCGGAAGATTTAACATGAGATTAATTATCAGAGGACGACAAATTTAATTTAAGTTCTTTACTTTCGTATGACCTTAAGGTTCGTGTGATTTTTCAAGCACTATTTGATTTCGTTTGTTCTTTCACAATGATCTTGAAGACTTGTAAAACTAGGGCCTTCAAATTCTTGGTGCTATGCAATCCTCACCCCCGCTGTTTTGAACATGAACGGATTATGAAGGAACGGGAATTGTCATACTGTACAGGCAAAAGACTTACTACTGTGTTATGACAACTTCGTTTGCTGTACCCAATGTCAACTTCGCAACTAGTATAAACCAGTTTTTAAGTTGATCTGGCACAAAATAGAGGTTTTCTTTAAACAAACTTATTTTTATTTTTTGAAAACATCCCATGGTAGAATTCACGAAAATAGTCCGATGAGAGTCAATACATTGTTGCCAAATTTATTCTGAAACAAATTTTTTCACATGGTAAACATAACCAAAAATGACAACATTGCAGGGCGCGAGGGGGCGAGAGGGCACAATTATTAAAATTTCAATCGGACTATTTTCGTGCATCCTACTACAGTTAATTGTACATGCAAAATAATTCAAGTTATCTTTTTGTTTAAGTCATGTTCAAGAATAAGAAGGAGATGTATAGCGTGGTGATAAACGAGATGACACATCTTAATTTTCTTCCGTTGTATGGAAAATTCTTTAATTGCACGCAAATATTTTCAAATTTAATCGGTATCCTCTTTCCTTTGATCATTTCATTTCTTCATCAAGTTTGGCTATTTTTTTATCTCTTTTTAGCTAAGTATAAATAGACTATAAATTACCAAGGTCTAAGTCATCCAAGAATTATTTAAATTTATTGTTCATTTAAATAATATGCATGTATTTTTAAATTAACCTGTTTGCATACACAATCAAGTGATGGTGAATGATGATGGGACCAGTTATTCAAGTAAGTAAGTCTGAGTTCACAAAATGGTTCCTCTTACCAAATCAGCATTTTTTTATTATTTTTTTATAACAAGTGGTGAATAAATAGTCTTACTGGGGTTGAGAGTTTCCCTGGTTATACCTACTACATTTAAAGGACTTTTTACTGTATAAACTCAGAGCTATCTTGAGAGACACTCTTCTTTCTTGTGCTCATGGGAGGACTTTTATCAACAAAAGAAAGTTGTTTCAGTTGACCGAGCAAAAGCTTAGCCTCCAGGTACTGATATACACTATAATCAATAAAGAATTGCTAAACAAACATCTTCCCTTCACAAAACATCCAAAAACATTATAGCGATACATATTTATACATATAAAGTGTAAATTAACAAGATATATTAGGTACAAGATATATTAGGTCCACTCAAAAAACTATTCAAAGAAGTTTTACCTTCCTCGTCTATATATAAAATTCAAAAACCTTTTCGTAGCTCCTATTGATAATAACTGCTTTCACACATATACCCTGTAAAAATTGAACCCACTTAGACGAATGTTTGTGTATTCTGTAAAATATTAATTCTATTCTATATTCATAATATGTATTGGTATTATATGTGAAGGTACAGCTTCCTTCCTAATAAAATCTAGCTATTTAACACACAACTGGTTTTAAAAGTTTTGATAACATGAAAATACTACAAAGCCGTTTTCAAAACATTTCAAGAAATATCATTAAGATTGTCTGATGTCACTTTTACATCATATGTTTACATTTTATATGTTTTAACCAATAATGTTTTCTCTTACTCTGTTTACTCTTATCGCCTTTGCGGTACAGTATACTGTTTGTATATATAATTTTTTTTACTTCACTAATTCGTGTGGAGTTTGCAAATTAAGCGAATTCTCAGTGGAATTTCTGTATATTTTCAAGATAAGTATATTGCGATGTCATATAAAAAATATATACATTGAACAACCCTAAAAATGTTCAACCAAAAAGTTTCGAATGCAATAAAATTATGGTTGAGTTACCTGAGACCATATGCAACATAAGACACATCTCTTAAGTGTGGTTTGTTGAACGATCGTATTATGGAGGCTCTAGACTCTAGAGCCAGTAGTAAGATTTTAGTTAGAACACAAGCGAAGAAAGTGTCTTAATTTAAAGTAAGTAATTTAAATTAAGTAGTAATTTAAACGCTTAAAACAATTGTTGCATACACTAATTTATCTGGAACCAACTTAAATTTTGTAAATCATGTCAACTATTTACAGACTAGGCGGTCACCCATCAAAAACGTAACCACACCTGATGTCACCTGATCTACTAGTCACTCTCAATCACACTAGACCTCACACTTTCGAGGTTAGGCTCATAAAGAAACTAAAACATGAATCGTAATGGAATCATTGTTGTGAAATTTGCGCGATTCTATTATGATATTACTTTCGTAAAATGCCTAGCTCTCATTGGTCTAAAACCTGTATCACAAAGTGACTCATGTATCGTTTTGTATTCATTGTGCAACATGTTTCTATACAGGGTTAGGCAAAAGTCTGGACACCCCCAGTTAACTTTTTAACGCGTTGCAGTAGGAAAACCAAACTCGGCACATGTTTACAACATCAAAATCTGCACTTTTTCATCAACCATACAACTTTGCCCCTGCCCCCAAAATGGGGTATTTAAAGGGGCAGCCCCAAATTTTCAAATGTAAACCCCTATTGAGTAACCCCTCATTTTAAACGGTTTATCAAGAGAAATTGAATGGCTCAAACCGGATGTTGATATCTCATCTCAATGGCAGCCATTTTAAAATTCGAGAAGGGTAAATTGACATTTGTTAAAATCAAATCGGAAAATAGCTTTTTAGAATTTATAATTTCTTGAATTATTTTAGAATTGAACCTAATAGCAGAAATGAACTAGTAGGTTCAATTCTAAAATAATTCCAGATATTCTCAATTCTAAAAAAGCTAATTTCCGATTTAATTTCAACAAATGTCAATTTACCTTTCTCGAATTTTAAAATGGCTGCCATTTTGGTTAGAGATGAGATATCGACATCCGGTTTGTGCCATTCAATTTCTCTTGATAAACCGTTTAAAATGAGGGGTCACTCGATAGGAGTTTACGTTTGAAAATTTGGGGCTGCCCCCAAAATACCCCATTTTGGGGGCAGGGGCAAAGTTGTGTAGTTGATGAAAAAGTGCAGATTTTGATGTTGTAAACATGTGCCGAGTTTAGTTTTCCTACTGCAACGCGTTAAAAAGTTAACTGGGGGTGTCCAGACTTATACTTGCTTGCCCATCTCAAATTTTGAAATGGCTGCCATTTTGGTTAGGGGCGAGATATCGACCTCCGGTTTGCACCATTTAATTTCTCTTGATAAACCGTTTAAAATGAGGGGTCACTCGATAGGGGTTTACATTTGAAAATTTGGGGCTGCCCCTTTAAATACCCCATTTTGGGGGCAGGGGCAAAGTTGTATGGTTGATGAAAAAGTGCAGATTTTGATGTTGTAAACATGTGCCGAGTTTGGTTTTCTTACTGCAATACATGTTACGTGATGTTGTTATATGTTAATGGTAACATATTTTTTCAAATATTTTCAAATTTTAAATTGACAAACAAATATATTTACGAAATGTTAATTTTTACATGTATATATGGGTCATTTCAAATCGGCACCGAAGTGCAGCCATTTAATAGAAAGACACGATATCAACATAGACAGACATCCCATGGACTGGCTTACTTACAAAATCACTTCCCACTTCTTGAATAATCTTTTACAGAACTTATTGGTAAAAAAATTTAATAAACTCCTGGAGAAAATAAAAATTCAGGAAAAATAAAAAATACATCGAAGGAAATTAAAAGCATGTTAAAAGGGCGTTTTATTCTGCCGGTGAGTTATTAAAAATTGAATAATAGATTTTTCAAAATTATTTTTTAAGTAGTTTGTATTGTCCCCCTTATTTAATGTCCCTCTATGGTTATTTCATAATCAGGTTATCTTTAAAGAGTTTTACGTAAATGTAAGTTATCTTGACGTTAGTAATGTATCCATTAACTTCTTATACAAATAAAGAATTATTAATTTTTAACATTATTATTGATGCTTATTGGTGACTGTAGATAAAATAGCATAACCTCAAGTTTCGTTTATCTCTGTTGATAATTAAGAGTAGCACAAAATAATTACAGTAAGGTCATTGAGTCATAAAACGATGAAACGCTGAAGGGTTGTCTGAAACTCCAAATTACTTGGTGGACTAATAAGCTTGGGCGAGTATATCAGTGCTCCACTGCTCACGAACATATTACTCAGCACACGACTCAGAGTAATTGTGACACAAAACAGGTGAGCTCTTCTCTTCTCATTGGTTCAACAGTAATTTACCAACAGTCTTCCAACTGGCGAGCCAATATTTTCCAACCAATTAGGATACTCGTACATGAAGTTTTTACTGTTAATGATTATCATAATACTCTGTGCGCTTAATCGGAAATTGTTAACTAATATCCTGTTGTTCCCCAACTTGTTGTTCCTACCGTTAACGTCCATTCCTTCAAGAAAATGTTGGGTGATAATTAATTATTTTCTCCCGAGAACACCTAAAAAATAAAATAAAATTCTTGAAATAGTTCAATACTGCTGTTATTAAGAAATAGTTGAAAAATCAAATAATTATTATAAATAACTTTCCCTTTGACTTTACAAAATTAGAAAATTGCCTCATTAGTTGGGTGAAGAATAATCAACATTTAAAATGTAATAGACTCGTAATAAATCTGTTATCAGCAGTATTGCTAAAAGCTGTTCATAATTATTTCCGTCATAATTAATTGACACACGTATTTAAAACTGGAATGGTAAACTAATTTGCTCACATCTAAAAATAAGATCATTCTGTTCCAGAACAGTGTTTTTTCAATACCTATAACCTCATTAACTCTAGAAAATTAAACCATTTTTTGCAAAAACATAAAAAATTGTACATTTTAAATAAATAAATGTACCAAATGCCAGCCATGGCACTTATGAAAACCTCAAATAACAGGTCAAATAAATGTAGTATGTAATGCATATCCAGTACACTTTGTCAAAGATGGAGCCATACATGCATGACGGATTATTAGTACTTGTTTAAGACAGCAATTTTCAAAAGTCTAAAAATTATTAAATAATATTAATAACGTGAAAATATAATCATTATATTATTGAAGCTTTTACGACTTTAAAATATACACATGCGTTTTCTGTCCCATGGTAAATTACATAATAACGGCCAAACAATATCCTTTCTGTCAGTCTTAACATTTCTGTTCGGCGTTCCTTGAATTAGAAACACCTACTTTCAGCCAATGAGGCCGCCACACCATCTTAGATGGATAATTGTCTTCTTTTATAAATATTTAACTAACATAAACGTATGTATGTATGTATGTGAGGTCCCTGTCTCAAAATAGTGATTTAGTGATTTTGTATGGTTAATTTGAAGATGCACAACTTCACCAACAATTCGAATACTTTACTCAATGAACTATTTATGTTATTACTGATAAAAGACAAATTTTGGACTTTTATTTTTTACATAGTATTAAAATTTTAAATTTTTTTATTAATTTATTCTTTTTTCTATGAAAAATCAGCAAGACTTAAAAATGACTGTGTACAAATTTTAATTTGACGAATTTCAATTATTAAAATACTAGGCTATATGATATAACCTTGGTGCAGCAGCTGCTAAATAATTAATTTCACGTCCCTTTAATATGTGCCATAATAGTTTATAGGTTGATAGAATTTCCTCCCACATAACTGTTTGTATGTTATAGTTACTACTCGGGGAGCAGTCTACCCATTGTGGTCGTTACACTTCCTCCTACATGTGATATCTGATAGTAACTGTTGTGTGTTGCTACTAACTTACATCAATTACAGAAAAAAATAGATAGTAAGTGGTACAGTAAAATAAGTGCCGATTTAAGGACACATTTAATAGGCTACTCTTACAAACCTTTCACAACATACTGTAACATAATATAGTTAGTTGAAAGATGTACAATTTCACCGACAATTAGAATAATTTACTAAAACGAAAAATTTATTTTATCGCTGAAAAAAGACAAATTGTGAAAAAATCTGCATAAATATAAAAATAAACCATATTTATGAAAAGCTAGGTTGTTCCAAGGCAAAACATTTCACGGGGTTCCATTAGTTTATTTATTTCTTACGGAAACAAATTGTGTACCAAGTTGTTTGTATTTTTCATTTCATTTTTTACATTCACATCCTCATTGCATTATTGATAACATTGTTTTCTTACAGCAATTTGTGTAGTATATCATGAGTACTAGACTACCCGTACTTTTAAAATTTACAGAATTAACTTTTCGTACATACAAATAGTAACTATTTTCACATTCATTATCTCTTAAATGTTCAATGAAATAAATTTGTTTCGTGACAAATATGCCTCAGCCTCTTATTTTAAATGCTTTTATATCACAAAATATTATTTTTGTCATGAATTATTTTACTTTTCTATGATGTTTACAATATGGCGGAGATTATAAAAAATACACAGAAAATTAAAATTAATTATTTATTTTATAGTCGGAATTTTATGATGGAAAAGTTTTTTAAATGAAATTCTAATCCGGTTTAATAGTGTTTTTATACATTTTTGTATAAATTAAAAGTTTCAGAGAGAGTGAATTTAAAGTTTTTCGAATGTTTTTCCTATTGGTAAAAACTAAATTTCCACCACTATCATATTCTAAAATGTCAGGATTGGGGATACAGTGGAAATTTTACAGTTGTCTTAAAATTTCTTATAGAATAAAAACAACATATAAGTGGATGTTGTGTTTCAAATTAATGACTGCCGGTCTAGATACTAGACCTATATTAGCTATTTATCGTACGCCCTGTAATCGAAATAAGAGTTAACTGATAAAAGTTTAACAAATTTTACCAATGATTTCAAATTTCGTTTCATGAAAAAAATAATTTTGTAGGTTTTTAACATTGTGTACAGCTGTACCGATTGTTGATTTAGCTATCATAAAGTGATTTTGTGTTGAATTGCTCCATGAAATTAAGATAACGTTAATAATTTAAATTAAATCATAAATACACCATCATTATGTAAGTTTGAAAAACAATTTTAATCAATGTAACTCTGCTTTTATTTTGTATCTTTTACGGTGGTTTCAACCACAAGTTTAGTTGGATAGAAATAGATTATTTGCTCCTGACACTATGTTCACAAATATATGTATCACTTATACCAATTATATGTATATTTGTTGGAAATATATGTATCACTTTTTCACTTTTCAGTTTGGCTATATTCTGCTCAAACTTTTGTGTAATGTATTTCAATAAATAAGACTACTAACACTAAAGTTTTTAGTCTATTCGTAATACTAACGATTTTAAACTACAGGTATTGTATTAAAAAAAATGGCATGCGGATGCCAACGCTCAAGGTAAATATCGAAATTAAAATAATATTTTACTTAATGTTATATTAAACAAAAATACCGGGTGTCCATAAAATCTTGCCCTGATTTCATAGCTTTGCTGTTTTGACACCACTACAGGAACATTCATCTTACAAATCTTGTTTTTAAGGGCATTTAGTCAAGTTTTTTCCTTCATTAATTTCTTAATACCTAAAGCTCAACTGATTGACCACAATGCAGTTTACATATGTGCACAACAAAATCAAATCGTGATGGCCTGACTAAATTGTGTCGTTGACGACACTTGGCCTCTCTAGATTTCTTGTGTACTGGTTTTTCAGAGACTTCCTTTTATTCTTTCCCGGTACTGAATATAGAAACTCTAAAAAGAGATATAATAATAAATACAGTGACGACAATTACTCATGAAATTTTAACTAAAATAACAAAAAGGTTTTGTAATAAAATTAATAAAAAAAGTCACTTAGAATATTTAGATGTAACCCAAGGCGCACATGTAGGTAGAGTTGTTAGTTGAGTTTGTGCATAGCTGTAAAAAAACTCTAGAAGTCACTTATTAAAACTGTATGTAAACGTCATCCTACCACTAAACGTTTTCATACCATTCGGTTTCTTTATCGGGGCAAGACTTTTTGGTCACCCGGTATTTTTACAACTAAACCAATTGACTGCCTCGACATTAATAGTAAATTTAATTAACATTTCAAATTAATTAACATAACTGTATGATAGTTAAATACGCATGTAAAACATTTTCTTTTTTTAATAGCCATGGGGGAGATAAAGCAGAACAACAGCTTGTCCCTGTGACGGAAGTAACGGTCGGTGAAACTGGTATGACTTGGACGTTCCAACTATCGGCAGTTAGAAAACTTTCACAATACCTTGCCAGCTTCCGGATCACATTTAATGGTAATAAAGATTATTTTTGTTTTGAAAGTTTTGACAAAGGTGAGTCACTACGAAGTATAGTTTAAATTATGTAATGTAAATCAAATATTATTTGTAATGGATAAAGCTCAACTTGTAGGTTAGCAAAACCTGTAACTCACCTGAAATAAAATAAAATCAATTGTATTAACCAACATGATATTGGGTGAACGTCATAATCATCTGCAGTAAAAATGCTATTGTTTATGATGGATCGAATATCTCATAAAATTTTAGGAATATTTTTTACCTATAGTTGTAATCGCTAACGGGAATTTCTTCAGTAAACAAGACGTATTGCAGTAATTTTTAACCCTAGGATTAAAACTCCAACTCTAATCCTTCCAGCTAGAGATCTGTTGTTACTTGGAACATTAACTAAGTTACCATTCAATTTGGTTAATAGTGCACCAAATATAATATTTAACTGAAAAGAATAAACTTTGCTCCAATGCTTTGATAATGTTGAAAATTTTCTTCTATTTTTCATAAACCCTCTACTACACTGTTAAAACCTCTCACAGACCGTATTATGATTGAAAACATATTTTTAAAATTTTTTCAAATAGTATAGTAAATTATATAATGGTCTGTAAAAATATTTTCACTTCTTTTAAACGAATATAAGATTTTTAGCAGGCTATTTAAAGATTTTCTAGACAATCCAATATCTGAATAATTTATTATTAATCCGACCTATTGGCAAAAGATGAGTCTACTTAAGTGTTTCCAATTCTTTTTTCATAAAAGCGACTGATATTTACTTGGCTAAGCCTTAGGTTTCTTTTAAAAATATATACATGTAATATACTACTTAAAAAATAAATAAATGAAAACTTTCAGTTTATTTCGCTAGGGAAATATTAAACAATTTCGTCTTTATTACACAGGACAACATTGACTTATATATGCAGAATGTATTTAATAAAAAATACAACCTTTACTACTACCACATTTAACTTTGTTATGATAAAAACTTAATTTTTAATTCACTGTTTAGGGGGATTAAATTAAGCCCATGCAATAAAGTTGGCTCACAATACATTTTTTTTCTGGTGTTCCAGACCAGTTGTGAATATTTTTGAGTTCAGTTTATTGTTTTCAAAATTCCCTCTTCAAACAATACTGTCCAAATAATTTTAGTTTTTAATTTTGTTAGCCATTTTTATAGATACAAAAAAAGTTTGTTATTAGATCTTATTACTGTATTGTTATATTTTTACTACAGATTTTATTCATTGTTATCTTAAAATTCTAGCTTTGAATGTATGTTAGATTAGTTTTTCTGTTAGTTCTTGACAACCTATTGTGATCTTTTAAGTTGGTGTATTTTTAACTTATCTCTTTTCCCTCAGGGGCAGTGGGCTTTCCACTGTACGGGTGTTTCTTGGCGACCCCGGGGTACCTGAGCCAAGCTGTGAGACCCTCCTCACAGTTCTTCCCGAGCTAGGGCCTTTCTTCTCATCTTTCAGGTCTTAGCTCACCGTCTTTATTCTTTCCTGAGCTAACCTTGCTCACCTTCTTGTTTTCGACCCCGAATCAAGGGTGTCTTTCCACCTTCTTTCGACCGGCGCACGCTGGGGGGTCCTGGGAGTGTCCCTGTTGTGTTGCAGGGACTGATGTGTGCCTCGCACTGCCGATGGTCTCCTCCAGTGTGTCGTCAGAAGCCAGCCGCTTCGGACCTTAGTCAGGAAGTGCGGCATGGATGCAGAGATCGGACTCTGCATTGCCACGGTGCGACCCCCAGCACGTCCGGCACATTTTGTGTATCGGTGCTGGGCAAACGGAGGTTTCGGGCCCCAGAGTCCTGGGGTAGGGGTGTCTTATCTCCTACGGGGGGTAGACCTCCGAGGGTGTACCCGCTCCCGGCCAATGAAGGGCCGCCTCTTGCCGCACGATGCGCTGGTGAAACAAAAGTATGGATTTTCAAAACCAAAACACGAAATTAAAGGAGAATGAGCAGGCCGCCTTTAAGCGCAGCTCAAAACTGCAGAGGTCTCCGACCTCGAAGACTGGGACGCCGACGGGGGGAATTAAAGCCTCCCCTCCGCCGATCCCGTTCAAGGCTGCTGGTGTCGCCGGATCGTCGGCCGTAACCGGAAAGGAGAAGGATGAGGTTAAGCTGGGTATGGGGGTGACTGAGCCGGTAACACCTCTAGCCGGGATGCAAGGAATTCCTCCCAGGAAGAGTCCTCTTCGTCCGGCATTCGAGATGCAAATGCTTCGGCAGCAGCAGGACGATGCCAACGAGGAGGAAGACTCATGTCTGAAGAAAATGAACGATCTTTTGAAGGAGATGGCCAAGGCTCTCCTTATTCAGAAGAACGTCAACAAGGCGATTAAGGACGGAATTCCAAAACTCGAGGATTTCCTTGGCGAAATCGAGGAATGCCGGAAGATCAGGCTGAAGGCAGTGAAGCAGGAGCGCGACGTTATGAACCGAGTTATGTCTGCTTCGCCTCAAGCTCATCTGGCTGAGTCCCAGACTCAAGCCAGAAAGCGAAAGAAGAGGCAGAGCGGTTCTTCGCCGGAAAGCCCTGAGCTTGTCGAGGTGGACTCAGTGCCGAGACCGGTTTTTGTCACTGCGGCATCGCAGACATCTCCTGTCAAGGCTACTCAATCCGCCCCGGGCGCTGTCGCGATTCCAGCGGCTACTCCTGCAGAGGTTCCTGCTCCGGCGGCTAATCCTGCCTTGGCAGCAAACTCTGCCTCAACACCTTTGGGGGGCTGGAAGACGCGCCTGTCTAAGAAAGAAAGGAGGAGGCAGAAGCAAGTGGAGGCAGCTTCGAAAAGTGCGTCGAGGGTGGAGCGGACGCAAGTCTCAAACCCGGTGGGGGAGGCCTCTGGCAAGTCTGTCAGAAAGCCTAAACAACCCAGGCCTAAGAAGCCCAGGACGGAGGCAATCTTGATCAAGCCCTTAGGGGGGCGATCTTTTGCTGATGTTCTGGGTCAGATTAGATCGCAGGCCAAACCGGAAGAGACCGACACCGTTATCAAGTCTATTCGGCGAACCCAGAACGGGGATGTCCTCCTCGAACTGGGGAAGTCGAGTGACAAGATCGGTTTTGCCGCTTCCCTCAAGACTGCACTTGGGGACAAAGGCTCCATCAAGGCCCTAGAACCGAAATGTTCGGTCGAGATTCGGGACCTTGATGCCCTCTCCACCGAAGATGAGGTGACCCGTGCGATCCAGGTGGCACTCCCGGAGATACCGGCTGATGGAGTGAGGGTATGGCTGACAAAGCCTAACCGAAGTCAACTCAGGATGGCTGTTGCTGAGATGGGCGAAAAGCACGCCAATAAGCTGCTTAGCCTTCAGCACCTCAGAGTCGGTTGGGTCAGTTGCAGGCTCAAACGGAGGGTGGTAGTTTCGAGATGCTTCCGCTGTCTCGGTTTTGGCCACTCCTCCCGAAACTGTAACGGGCCCGACAGGAGTGCCAACTGCTTCCAGTGTGGAGGCCAGGGCCACAAACGCAAGGAATGTTCCTCGAGCCCATCCTGCTTCCTCTGCAAGGATTCAGGCTCCAGTGCCCTCGGTCACTTACCCGGGTCTGGTCAGTGCGGTGCCTTCAGAGCCGCACTTGAACAGGCAAAAGGCAGCGGCCGGTAATTCGCATCCTCCAGGCCAATCTTCATAGATCCTGGGGAGCTGATAACCTTCTAGATCAGCTCGCCCGAGAACTTGGTGCTGACGCGCTCCTTATCAGCGAACAGTATCGGGACAGAGACCCAAACATTTGGATCTCCGACAGCCTCGGTACTGCTGCATTTTGGGCGCGTAATACACAGGATGTCTTGGTGCGGAGTCACGGGCGCGGCCGAGGATTCGTCTGGGTTCGGTGTAGGGACGTGACTATCTTCAGTTGCTACCTCACACCCAACGAGGCCGTCCAGGACTTTCGCGACAAGATAGATAGCCTAGAGGAGTGCGTTCTCGGCACCACCGGGCATGTCGTCGTTGGTGGCGATTTCAACGCCAGGGCCGTCGAGTGGGGAATGCCCTCTACCAGCTCCCGGGGGAAATACATCCTGGATTTCATCGCCAGGGCCGGTCTTGTCGTCCTCAACCAGGGCGACACACCTACTTTTCGGCGCCCCGGGCAGAAAGGCACGATCCCTGACGTCACCTTTGCGTCTGAGTCGCTCCTTCCGAGGATCTCTGGCTGGAGGGTTGTCGAGGACTACACTGGTAGCGACCACCAATACATCGTGTTTGACCTGCATGATCAGGCAAATCGTCGAGTTTCCGCATCTCGGGAAGGGCCACGCCGGTGGAACACCAACAAACTGGACGTGGTCAAGTTCACCGAAGTCATCTCTCGGGGAGCGCAGGGGAATCCTGGTGAGGCTGGAGCCGAGGCACTAGTAACATCCACGATGGAACTTATCGTCTCGGCCTGCGACCAGTCTATGCCGCGAAGGAAACCCCGACGCGACAAACAACCCGTTTACTGGTGGACTGAAGAGATTGCGGAACTCAGAAGAACATGTTTAAGAACTAGACGAGCCGCCACTAGAGCGAGAATTCCCGCAGACAGAGTTCGTAAGTCGGAGGCCTATAAAGCTGCGAGAAAATCTCTCCGCCAGGCGATCAACAGGAGCAAGGCGAATAGCTGGAGGAGACTTCGTGACGACGTTGATTCCGACCCGTGGGGCCTGGGTTACAAACTTGTAACACAGAAACTCGGCGCCCGCTCTCCACCTTCCATCATGGAGGGCGCCACCATGGGGAGGATCGTCGCTGCGTTGTTTCCTGAACATACACAGCGACCGCCGGTTGACTTCGGACGGGTAGAGGACGTTCCACTTTTCACTTTCGAGGAGCTGGAAACCTCCGTTCTCTCCCTGAAGAGCAACAAGGCTCCTGGCCCGGATGGGATTCCCAGTGAGGCTTTAAAGAAAGTATTTTTAATCAACGCTGACTTGTTGTTGAGAATGTACAATGCCTGTTTGGTAGAAGGGGTGTTTCCGGCTCCCTGGAAAACAGCCAGGCTTGTACTGATCAGCAAGGGCAAAGGTGATCCCGAGCTGCCGTCGTCCCACAGGCCTCTCTGCATGTTGGACACGGCTGGGAAGCTGTTCGAGAAGCTGATCCGTTCCCGCCTGACTTCTGCCGTGGAAGCTGCCGGGGACTTATGCCCCCGTCAGTACGGCTTCAGAAAGGGACGGTCAACGATCGACGCTGTCACCGAAGTTCAGAGAGCTGTGGAGAGAGCCGAGAGCCACAACCATTTCTCCCGCCGAGTAGTGCTTCTTGTTACGCTTGATGTCAAGAATGCCTTCAACTCGGCGAGGTGGGTCGATATGTTGGATGCGCTTCGCAACACCTTTCGTATTCCTGCATATCTGTTGCGGCTCATCGAGGATTATCTACGCTCTCGAAGCCTGATCTATGACACGAGGGACGGAACGCGGACGGTGGAAACCACTTCTGGTGCCGCACAAGGTTCAATACTCGGCCCGGATCTCTGGAACGTTGCCTATGACAGCCTCGATCCTGAGGTCCGAGATGCCTGAGGAAACCACTTTGGTTGGGTACGCCGATGACGTCGCAGCTCTCATAGCTGCACGCAACGTTGAGCTGGCCCAACTAAAGTTGAACCGAGTCATGCGTGTGGTTAACACCTGGATGTCAGATCACGGTCTCTCGCTTGCTCTCAGTAAGACGGAGATTGTGATCCTCACGAAGAAGAGGATCGACACCGTCGTCCCACTCCGAGTGGGAAGGGAGGTGGTCACATCAACTCGTGCCGCCAAATACCTTGGGGTTATGGTGGACACCAAGTTAAGCTGGAGGGATCAGATCTTCCGTACGGCGGACAAGGCCGCTATGGTAGTCACTTACCTTAGTAGGTTGATGGCCAATGTCGGGGGTCCCCGATCCAGCAGAAGACGTCTGTTGATGTTCGCGGTCCAGTCCGTGCTCCTTTACGGGGCAGAGGTGTGGGCAGGAGCTCTAGATAAGGAGTGCTACAGGTTGCGACTCGCCCGGGTTCAGCGTCAAGCTGCGCTTCGGGTGTGTTCCGCCTACCGGACAGTGTCCGAGCCTGCCGTCCTGGTGGTCGCCGGAGTCATCCCTGTCAAGCTCTTGGCAGGGGAGAGGAAAGCGATTTATCAGAGACAAGGCGAGATAGGCAAGGACCCGGCAAGAACAGAAGAACGCTCCCGAACCTTCCAGCAGTGGCAACACAGCTGGGAGTACGACACCCGAGGACGATGGACTGCGCGACTTATCAAGCAGGTCCAACCATGGGTGGAACGGCGGCATGGGGAGGTGGACTACTACCTGTCCCAATTTTTGACAGGTCACGGCTATTTTCGGTCGTACCTGAACCGGATGGGAAAGACCGGTTCACCGGACTGCATTTATTGCCCGGGTGTTCCCGACGATGCGGAACACACATTCTTCCGCTGTCCCCGTTGGAAAGGGCCCCGCCTGGAGGCCACACAAATCTTTGGTGCATTTTCGGTGGACTCGGTCTGCCAAAAGATTTTGGAGGATGAGGGCAACTGAGATTGTTTGTCATAGTTCGTCCGGGGCATCCTCCTGGAAAAGAAACCCGATCTGGACCGCGAAGTGGCCCAGACCCATTGATCGAGCGGCTGGATAAGGAGCGAGCCCCACGGGCGTAAGCCAAATTTAGGCCTAACCTGACGTAATGTGATAAACAATTCCAGGTTAGATTCCTAAAGAGTAGAGGAGGTTTTTTAGTGGGTAAACCCGTTTTTAGGGGAGCCCCACACTACAGGCTGGCCACCTGTGTGCGTAATGCATTTTTCCGCCTCTCCCTCAAAAAAAAAAAAAAAAAAAAAAAAAAACTTATCTCTTTCATTTTTCCTGCTGAGTGAAACTACGACTGTTTTAATGAACTTAAATGTATATTTTAAACATTATGTTGTATTTTGAAATTGTACCTACCTGACGATACCTATACATTTTTGTAATGTTTTCGGCAATATAAAGTTCAGAGTTCATAAAAGACTACAATTTTTAAAGTATTACACAATACGGTGAAATAACTATAAATATTTGTAAATATAGAGATAGTTAAAAATAGTTTTAGAGTTAGGTTATAAAATAGAAACACCGTTATGAACCTTTTAATTATTCTATTAAGGAAACTTATTTAATTTGAATTCAATAAAATATGGTTAGCGGTACTGAAAGTACTAAAATTTATCGGGGTTAAGGCAAAAATTTGCCATTAGTATAATCCTAGCACCAATCCATCAAGATAGAATTGTTTGAATAAAGGACTGTCTGTTTCAGTCCGTTTGCCTTCCAGCCCTGTATGTCTCAGGCTGCCATCAACTGATCTTGAATACCAAAAGTACATTCGGATTTACATTTAGTTTTTTTTTTTTTTTTTTTTTTTTTTTTTACTGAGAGAATATTATCAGAAAGTCATAAATATGTCTCAACTTTTTCTTTTGTTTAAAGAAAAGTTTTCCTCGTACAATCTGAAAGTCTGAGACACCTAGCTGGCCTAAAAATTTGCTTCTTTGACTCCACAAAACACCTTGTTTTTTTAGTGTATATTAAAGATCATGTAAAATTATTGAAAATTAAAAATATAGGGTACCTTTAAATTGTTAGACATTTGGTAATTTAAGTCTGTGCTTCAATGAGCACATGACTCTAAAATGGAGTTTTAAAGTTACGATTGTATCTACCACAGTAGGTATCTCACTGTCTAAAGATATTGTTGATAAAATTTCGTTACATAAATTGTCACTAAAACGTCGTCAAATGATTATTATACAGGGTGTCCCGGAACTCTCTGGAACCCTTTTGTATATTTGTTCCTTGCATCGAGACAAGAAAAAAACATCATACAAATAGGGGTCTAAAATCCATCGTTTAGCCTTTAGCCGCCATTTTGTTTTTTTCACGTAATAATTTTTATTTCCGTAACGGATGGTTGTATTCAGTTCATATTTGGTATGAATCTTTATCATACTAATGTACATTTTCAGGAAAAAAATTAATTTTTTCCACTGTTTATTTTCAAAATGGCGGCCATTTTAAATTTTCAAACTAAAATATCTCAAATTTGATAAATTTCAAAAAAATTTTACTTTGTACAAAAAAGTTGCCAAATTTAATTATCAAACCAACGGTATCAAGTTTGTAAGGATCTGATTACAAATAACGGAGTTATTGCGATTTTTCTGTGAAAATGGCCATAATTTGCATTAATTATAATGCAAAATCAATGTTTTTTTGGAGAAAAATCGCAATAACTCCGTTATTTGTTATCAGATCCTTACAAACTTGGTACCGTTGGTTAGATAATCTAATTTAGCAACTTTTTTGTCGAAGGTAAAATTTTTTTGAAATTTACCGAATTTGAGATATTTTAGTTTGAATATTAAAAATAGCCGCCATTTTAAAAATACACAGTGGAAAAAATTAATTTTTTTCCCGAAAACGTACATTAGTATGATAAAGATTCATACCAAATATGAACTGAATACAACCATCCGTTACGGAAATAAAAATTATTACGTGAAAAAAACAAAATGGCGGCTAGCGGCTAAACGATGGATTTTAGACCCCTATTTGTATGATGTTTTTTTCTTGTCTCGATGCTGTAAAGTCGTGTAGGCTACTGAAATTTAATATTTGAATTAAAATGATAAATAAATAAAGGGTAAACTAATCTTGACTCGCTTGGCTTAATGCAAGAGGTTAAGGATCGGGATTGAACAAACACAAATGTAAGTAAAACATATGTTTAATATACACCATAAACTTAACCTAATAAATGAAATTGCCCTTTCAATGATAAAATACGTATAATATTATTCAAAATCTCACAGAAACACTGGAGTCCTTTGTTATAGTTCAAATCACAAATCGTAGTTTCACTGGATCCGGATTACCGAAAGTCTTTACACCTTTTGTCTCTCAATGAGCACTTTGGTCGAAATATTCGTCACCAGAAATTCAAAAAGACAATATTTATAATTATATTTATATTTACAAGTGATCTATGGAGTTCAGAGTCCTATGCTTTAAATCAGTTTTATTACTTAGATTATATTTACAACCGATCGTTAAAAATCAGTAATTAACTATAATCATCAAATAAATTGATTCAATTATTCTGATAAGGATCCCAATAAAAAAAATGTTCATTAAAATATTTAGGACCTCGAAACCAGTAAGATACACATTTATTTGAGTTAGATAAATAATGGAAATAAGGATCTAGGGTAAATAATAAAGTAATCTGTACAAGAATTAATGTAAGCTATATATATAAAAGAAATATTTACAAATGAATATCCCGTGAGCTGTTTCTCCCTATGTTCAAACCCTAAAACTCCTTTATTTAATTAGTTTAATTACACCCTAATTATATCCTCTTGTTTGTTTTAATATTTAGCAAGGGGTAAATAGAATCGAAATTAGGTTTTTGTGTTTAATTTACTGTTGCCTTTGGTTAACTTTGTCTTGGGCCTTTTCTTATAATTTGGAGGGCACATACCCTATTCATCCGACGGGTGTTTTCCTGGGCGCGGCGACGTTGTCCACCAAGGGATGATCCTCCGGGACGGTGGTCTCGAAGATGGAGCCCCCTGGTGTGGTCGTACGGCTGCAACAATGGTCCGTGGATGGGGTGTTGGTAGGCCGCCTCCGCTCCTGGGTGGTCCTCCGGGCCGTCTGGTGATGTCCTCTTTGGTCCCCGAAGTCCGTGTTGTGCAGTGGGATGCCGTCGAATTTTGGGAGGGAGCAGGAAGATTTGTCTCCAAAGATAAGATGAGAGTTGATCTCCGTGTTTCAGTTTCTTCGTTGAAGTACTTGATGTTTGCAGTCTTCGTTGTTCGGGGTGATGGATGTTGGAGTCTTGGAGATAGGTGGTTCGGATGCTGGGGGTGGCTTACTACCTCGTCCCGCAGGTTGATCCTCTCCAAATCCTAACTTCTTCCAGACTAAAGTTCTCTTCTCTTCCTTTTCGGCCGCTCGGCTCTCGCTTCCCCTTCCCTAAAATTTTGTCATCCCCCACGAGACATCACATTAGCCAATCAGTTGATTTTCTGACCACGCCCCTTATTTTGATTTGCCGATGATGTCGTCACCGTTAGTTGCTCCCACGGGTGACCATCATGGCGGCGTGGTGCAGCGTTGACAAGTTTCTGGTTTCGTTCTCGTGGGAATGAGGGTATTGAACTTATATCGTGGCGCATTTTATCACATGCCACTCCTGTTACAGTTCGTGGTAATACGCCATTTTGGTTCCCAGCAACAGTATACCTAATTTTTATGAAATGTGATTTGCTTTGTCGTTGTCTGGGTCTGTGCACTAACTAACTAGAATTATAATTTACATTTGAACAAATACTTTACAATGCAAGGAACAAATATACAAAAGGGTTCCAGAGAGTTCCGGGACACCCTGTATAAAGTGATGTAATCAATGAATTATCAATTCAAATTTGCAACTTTTGCTTTAATTTTGTCTTCGTCCATACACTAGGAAATCAAAACTTACTTTCAGTTAAGACACACTACAAATCTAAAGTATATATATATATATATATATTTATTTATTTATTTATATATATATATATATATATAATGATAGACACAAAAAATACAGATAATTTTTACGATTTTAAACTTTCCGAGATATTACTTTAATATTACGGAGAGATGTAACTGACGGTGAAGTCTACTTTGGGTCTACACTTAACATAAATTCCAGTTCAACGTATCTTGTCAACTTTAAGCCACGAACGGCCCACAGGGACCTCTAAGTTAATATACTTGGCCATTTCCCCGGGGTGTGTCATGTGTGTAAAAGTGCCGCAGTAACGGTTAAGTAATTCCTGGAAGCTTTTCCAATGTCCATTTCGTTTAATGTTCTCTAACGTTATAAAATTAACGTTTACGGTATCAAAGCCCTTTAGGAATTTTTACGTGCACGATATACGCATTTTATATCCTACACGCTTCCTTTAAAAAAATATATATATTACAGGGTGGTTATAAATTATTGGACATATAATATTCTTTAAATAAATAACCAAACAACTTAGAAACTTGGGAATTGCTTTATTAAACAGAATATTAAAAACAATTTTCATCTCGACACAATTAAAAAATTCTGTTAAATTATTATTTTTAGATGTAAACTAAAAACGTTTCCACTTGCTGCTCATGGGTTGCATGCAAAGTTTGCAGTACAATTTCAACCTCAGACTATGTTCTTCTGAGCACTGCTAGAGTTATGCCTCCGATAACGTCTCTAACTCTTTTCTTGAGTTCCTCAAAGTCTTGAAACTTCTTTGCAAACATTTGACCTTGCCTTGCCGTAAGCCCAGAAAACCCCCTAAGGGTATAATGTATAGTGAAACTGATCGCAATTTGACCACTTTACAGGCTTTTTATAGTTACAATTTTGTAACTTGAATATTTATATTTTATCTATTTACTTTAGAATACTGTTTTAAAATGTTATTAAATAAAAACTCCCATGTTTTTAAATTGCTTGGTTATTAATTAACTAGTCTGAGGTTAAAATGTCTGGGGAACGTGAAGTCAAAAGAATTATACCATTTGACATGCTTTTGATTATAACTTTTTTATAATTATTGGAATATTCATAATTTTTTTTCTTTTTATTTACTGTATGAAACTGTTTTTAATGTGCTATTTAATACAGTAATTCCCATATCTCTAAGTTGTTTGGTTGTTTATTTTTTAAATCTTAAAATGTGTCCCATAATTTATAACCACTCTGTATATGCACATATCAGTGAAATTTTAACATACCTAAACTTCTACTTATAACATTTTTGACTGATTAAGAAACTATACATACTTGCTAATACAAAATAACTATCCGTTGCTTGAGATTTATTATGCACAACCATGGCGTATTGCGTTATTTGGCAGGGAAAGAAAGTTCCCTGATCTGATACGGGTTGTTATTAATATTGTACTAGCTCATTTTTTATTTGTCAGAGAAAAAAGTAATACATTATTAAATAATAAAACGATAGAGTGATTCAAAATTTAGTGGAAGAATACATTTTTATAATATATACCGCATTTGTTTACATGGTACATAAGTTTGTAATACAATTTATATTCTACAACATAAAAGAATTCTACAAACAAATAGATGTGGAACGAATGAGGTAAAAGTTAGTGCGTTGTCCCGGGAGCCTAAGGCATTGTTTGCAATTCGTGTTTCTGTCCTCGGGGACTTGAGATAAATAATTGACAAAATTCGTGGTACGCTGGGGATAGCTTAACCCCCAAAATTCTCTTAGGACCATACTCTTTTTTTCGTGGGGCATAGTTGGGGAAGGAGGTACTAAGTAGTGTTTGTATGTGGGAAATGAGGTCTGAGATATCATAACTTAAAAAAGTTAGTAGTGGGGTTTGGCCGGTCCTGGCTCAGGTCAAGGTCAGGCGGTTGTAACTGTTGTAGGGGTAGTAGAGGCTGGGGTTTTTTGACAATGATGGATGGGTTTAGGAAGTGGGTCAAGGTCATCCAGAGGGGGTTTCTTAAAATGTATTTATTTAATAAAAACTTATTAGTGATTGGAGAATTGCTTTGTCATTATTTGTAGCATTAGTAGTTAGTTATTTTATTACTCTGTATGGGGTGGGAGTAAGTGGTTGTTGTAAGTATGGAAGAATCATCTGTTGGAAGTGCAGTATTATTAGCAGTGGAAGTTATATAAGAAGATTGTATGGGTGAATCCTGCTGCGTGTCCACAGTTGCAAAAAAAAGGAGAGGTCCTAGGTGCTTACAGTGTGAGTTGATAGAGCAGAATGAGACATGTGTCTGAGGAAGAATGATGATATAAACCTGGTAATATAGTGAAGAAGAATAATTGGATAGGATTGTCAATAGGTGTAACAAGATTGAAATTGTGATATTTCAGCATTTCAGTTAAGACAGCGTGTAAAATAGGATAATTAGAACAAGTATTGCAAAGGTTAGGTCTTGCAAAGTACAACGGGTGAAAACTGAAGTATTTCTTAAGCTTACCCAATGTAGTACGCGGTTTTGAAATTGTGGAGTTAGATTGTTTCTGTAAAATGTGTTTCGTGCGTAAAAGTTTTAAATGTAAAGTGTGCGAAGCCATTATAATATTTAAAGGGGAGATGTGTACTCTCCAAAATTCAGCGAGTATATGACCGGTGCCCGCGAGTGTGTCTGAATATATAGAGACTAATTAACATAATAAGCGCAAACATGTGTTAGAGTAAGTTAAAAAATGTTTGATAGTGTTAGAGAATTACGGATAGATGTTTACTGTTGCCCTATCGCCATTATAATGGCGCACGCGCGAGGTACCGATGCCGCTTATATAGGGTTGTGTGAACCCCCCTAACCCCCTCCCCTATGAGAATAAGATAAAAGGGAAGAACTTTGGAGATTTCAATTCTTTGTCGGGGCGGCGGCGTCGCGAAAGGATCTAGCAGGGGAAAAGAAATAGTTAATACATTTTTGTAAAATTTTTAAAAATTACCGCTAGTGGTAGAAGTTAGTTAATTATTTTATAAGGGTTTAAGAACTGTGTCGTAGACGATTAATCGCAGTTATATCTAGCATTTGTACAGGTAAAACTTGCAGTGTAATAATTATATATTAATATATGGGTGTTAACTGTTTATAGTCCAAGTAGTTTAGTCTAGCAGCAGAAGTTAGATAATCATTCTGTAGGGGTTAACTTGTATAATAAGTATAAACTAAAATAAAAATAGTAACGCGAGATTATTTGATATATTATATATAAAATAAAAGTGTATTTTTAAATGTTAAGAAATAGTTGAAAAAATAAATTACAAAAAAAAAATAGCAAGCTTAACAGGTGTAAGTTAAAACAAAGCATATGTAACATTACTAGGTGGTAGAGACTTACAGATTAGTTGTAGCAGGTGTGGTACCTGGGGAGTGAATGGCGGACGCGCGACCGCGTTGCGGCTTTTTTGTAGAGTAGATGGTAATTATGTTGAACTTGAAACACCCCCCCCCCCGAGTAAAAGTGCTGACCCCCCCCCCTGAGTGACTTTCACTTATCAAGATAAATTAAGTTGATAGCGGTTATGCTTGTGTAACACCAATTTAGGTTTAATGTTGGCAATAGCTAATAACTATAGTTAAGCGGCAAAAGAGGACAGATAATTTTCTGCCATTACTCAGATAATAACAGGCAACAATTATGGTGTTACGCGATGGGGAAAACCGCAGTGAAGCTCAACGGCGGATTAAACCAGGTGTTGCCTAACGTTAATTGCAAGGTACAACGCTCCACCTGCATTAGCGGCGACTACATGTGATGAATAGATCATTGGAAATTTCCACTGACGTTGGACGTTCTATCCCCCTTAAACCCCTATGGCTCCCCACCACTTTGTGAGCCGAGAACCTTTTTGGCGACTATCGCTGAGTTAGTTCGGAACAATTCGTCGGACGCGATGGTTGTTCCGAACTCAGACGGGAACTCAAATGTATAAGCGGCCGATATATATTTGAGTTACTCTTGCTGTTAGGGTTTTAATATTAATACTTGTTGTATGTGTGTGTGTGAGTGCAAAATGTTATTTTTAGTTTTAAGTTGTGTTAGTTTTAATCTGCGCAATGCGATGTTAGCATTAAGGTGTGTTATGGTATTGTTGATGTTTGGAAAATGTGTTTTATGCGTTTTTAATGTTGAGTGTTGGTACAATTATTGTATATGTGTATGTACTAATAACCTTTCACAGCTAGCTGTTAGGTGGGTAGATTAAATTTAACTTTAAATTATTGAAGTTCTGTTGAACTTCATTAAATATGGGTGGGACATGCGCGTTGTGCCGGAGGTAGCGCATATTTTTTATTGCTTTAAAATGTTTAATTTTTGTTAGGAAATAATCATATTTGGGTGGGTCTAGATTAAGGGTGGGAGGTTAGAGTTGCGTCTTGCATTAGCTGTTCCAGAGTCCCCATTGTAAAATTGGAATGGTCAGGTCCAGTGCCCAGGCCCGAGGCCGGCCACCCGTATCACAGCCCACCAAACTGGATCGCCACGTGCGTGCGGGCCAAAAATTGGGATCCCTTGTAAGACGTAACTATGGCGGGTTGGGATTTGGGGAAGTGTTAGGCAAACAGAGTGGTGGGGATGGCTACGGCCGTCCCCATCACTTTGGTAAATTATAATTTTTTGGTGACCTTGACCTCAATTAGGTTAATTAACCCCCCCTCCCCCTCCCCCTCCCCCTCCCCCTCCCCCTCCCCCTCCCCCTCCCCCTCCCCCTCCCCCTCCCCCTCCCCCTCCTCCTCCCCCTCCCCCTCCCTCTCAAGGTGAAAATGTTGTAACAAGAATATTTGTGGATCCGAATTTACCAATGGATATTATAGGAAGGTTTTTAATTGAAGTTGTGACATGGATAGAAAATGGAAGATTAGTAAACATAGGATCTCCAATTTTGGTAGATGATAGACACACCTTTGGTGTATATTGGAGAAACATAGATCTGTTATGGCTGTGGGCGGAGGCATATGTGGAGTATTTGCAATTGGAAGAAAATATAGGCTTTAATAATTACTTTTCAGCTTTAGTGTTAAACTACTAATTCTAACATTTCACTAACAAAAAAAAACCTTACAGATGTGGTGGGGGAAGCATTATATAAAGGGAATAGAAGAGAGAAGCATTTCATTTCCGTGCTAAATTTCAAAGAGTAAACATCAACACGATGCATCAATGTGAAATTTGCTTAGAAACTTTTCATGATAATATTCTACTAGAAATACACAAAGAGTTATTCCATAATAATAATGAAGATGTAACAGAAACCGAATATGAAGATTTAAAACTATATGGAGAAGAACAACAAGAAGAACACAAGATGCATCAATGTGAAATTTGCTCAGAAACTTTTCATGATAATATTCTACTAGAAATACATAAAGAATTATTCCATAATAATAATGAAGATGTAACAGAAACAGAATATGAAGATTTAAAACTATATGAAGAAGAAGAACCAAAAGAAGAAGAACAACAAGAAGAAGAACCATTAGCAGGACCATCTAGTGAAATACCGAGTTTAAAGTATTTGCTTTAGAAGGTAGAGTAGTAATGCACCACAAAATTCAAATTGAAAATTTGGAATTGGATCAGTTTTTTAAAGAAGTAAGAACAATTGTAAGTAAAACACTCACAGAAGAATTAGGAAGACTAAACTTTATTAAATTTGGCATATTATTAAATGCTATGTTTACTAAGGCCGGCCGCACACTGGAGGAGCAAACTGCTTGAAGCAAGTGTCGCGAGTCATTTTGTTTCCACGATCTTGTCGGACACCTACTTCTGAGTGTATTTCAATGGGCCGGCGTACACGGAGGGAACGCTCGTTTCGAGACGCCTCGCGACGTCGCGAGTCGCTTGAAACAGTGTCGGACGCCTAGTTGAAATTTTATGTCTCGCAACAAACGTCGGAAACAAACTTCGCATGCGCATGCGCAAGACGGCATAACCTCCAATCCGTGTATTGTGCGGCCGGTCTAGGTTTGTTTGTGTTGTCTAATGTTACGTGTCCCGTTCAAAATGTCAACAGCAGAAGGTCAAGATAAATTAGTAGATGTTGATAAACTGTTGGGTATAGCTGGTCTTCAACTATCTTCAACAGTGCCTCAAAACTCCTTACACTCATCCTGCAGTAATTATAAAACTTGTTTGGAAAACTTTTTAGTTCGGATATAAACGATCTAATATCCCTCTTTTCGTTAATAGGGTGGACCTAATGACCTAATGGTTCCTTTTCGGAGCCATATCCAACATTTGCACAAACTGCCATAAGCACACAGCAACATTAACCTCTTCTTCAGCATTTGCACTCATGATGTTACCGGTGTGAGAAGAACGGGCAACTTTTTCTTTCTCGAGTCACTCGAGTCAAAATGTATCTTTGTCGCGAGATATCACACACTGGAGGAGCAAACTGTCAAAATGCTTCCAACAAAATGGCTCGCAACACTTGATTCAAGCAGTTTGCTCCTCCAGTGTGCGGTCGGCCTTATGTAGAAGGAGAAATGTCGCCAAGAGGATTCATGACAAAAAACCAGACCATTATGGCAAGTTCAGATATTAATTCAATAGTTGAAGATTGTTTGGAAGAAATATTAACAAAAATTCAAGAACATGAAGGAAGAGGATCTGGTTGGAGTTTGGTTAGTATTGAGGGTATGGATGTTAGAGTTCATAAACACGGCTATGGATTAAGGGGTAGCAGTTATATTCCGCTCTCAAAGAAAATTTCAGACACCAAATCATGTATAAATGTTCAAAATGAAGATATGGAATGTTTTAGATATGCAATGACAGCAAAATTTGTACCACCTAACAATGCAGTTAGACCCAGTGAAGAATATGAAACACACAGATTTAGATATAATTTCCAAGGATTGACTTACCCAGTGGCTTTGAAGGACATCCCAAAGTTCGAAAAACAAAACCCTGGAACATCTGTTAATGTTTTTGGTTTGGACAGTTCGAATAAAGTGTACCCATTGCGTGTGGTGAAGAATGAACTCCCAGATCATACAGACTTATTACTACTTACAAAAGGTGATGTTTCCCACTATGTATGGATTAAAAAATTTGAAACTCTTGTTAATAATCAATTGTTTAAAGCTGAACATAAGACGATAATTTGTAAACGATGTTTTAATTTTAAACAAGAAAGAAGAGGAGGAAAGGAATGGTTACAAGAGCATAAAAAACTATGTAACAACAACTATGAAGCAAAAATTATCTTACCGTGTCTAAGTAAGGCAGAGTTAAAATTTGAGAAAATCTCCCATCAATACCGGATTCCTATTGTTGTTTATGCTGATTTTGAATCTACACTAGTGCCTATTGAAGATAATGATGGCGATGTAGCAAGGAAAAGTGTTAAGTATCAGATACATGATCCAAACAGTTTTTGTTTAATGGTTAAATCTACTCTTTCTGAAGAACATCTAAATAGATTTAATTTAACTTTAAAACCTATTGTCTATCGTGGTGTTAATGCTTCTAAAATATTCCTTGATCAGTTGTATATAATAGCGGAAAGTGTTGAAAGATTGTACAGTGATATTATACCGATGATACCTTTGGATGAAGAAGAAGAGATTCAACATAAAAATGCGACTTATTTTTATTTATGTAGAAATGAATTTACAGTGGAAAATCACAAGGTTCATGATCATGACCATCTGACAGGGTATTTTAGAGGTGCTGCATGTAACAGCTGTAATATCAACTACAAGATCCCTACAAATATACCTGTAATATTACATAACCTTAGTGGTTATGATGCGCATTTTATCATTCCGGAATTAGGAAGAGATAATGGAGAAATTGATGTCATAGCTGAAACCACGGAGAAGTTCATAAGTTTTACTAAAAAAGTTGGAAATATGAAGCTTTGGTTTTTAGACTCTTACCGTTTTATGCCATCTAGTTTAATGAAGCTTTCTGAAAACCTGAGAACAGAAGATTTAATAGAAACCAAGAAGATTGTAAGTAATGACAAGGTTAATTTAGTTCTTCGCAAAGGTGTTTTCCCGTATGATTATATAGATAGCTTAGAAAGATTTAATGAAACATCCCTTCCACCAAAAGAAGAATTCAAAAGTAAACTATATGACACAGATATATCCCATGAAGATTATGAACATGCGTGTAGAGTATGGAATGAATTAGGATTTAAAACACTTGGAGAATATTCGGACTTTTATGTAAAACTAGATGTAACTTTACTTTGTGATATAATGGAAGAGTTTAGAAATGCATGTTTTAAGGCATATGGATTAGACCCTCTGCATTCTTGTACATCACCTGGACTAGCTTGGCAAGCAATGTTAAAGGAAACAAAATGTAAACTCCAACTTCTTACAGATATAGACATGGTGCTGATGTTGGAATCAGGTGTTCGAGGGGGACTAACTCAAAGCGTAACACGACATGTAAAGGCGAATAACAAATATTTGCCCAATTTTGATGCAACAAAACCAAGTACATATTTAGGTTATTTTGATGCAAATAATCTTTATGGATGGGCCATGTCGAATCCTCTCCCGTTTGGCGAATTTAAATGGGTAGATCCTGATTCTATTGGAAACATCATGGATATAGCAAAACATGGAGATACTGGTTATATTTTGGATGTAGATATTGAGTACCCTGAACATTTGCATGACCACCATTATGATTTACCTCTACTGGCCAAGACAGAAATATCACCAACCGGTAGATGGCCTAAATTAATGATGACTTAACCAACAAATCAAGATATGTTGCTCATTATTGGGTAATACAACAAGCCCTAGAATTAGGATTAAGAATAACAAAAATTAATAGAGCTTTACAATTTTCTCAATCCTGTTGGTTAAAGTCATACATTGACAATAACACAAAAAGAAGAACTGCAGCTACATCTAATTTTCAAAAGGACTTTTTTAAATTGATGAATAATGCGATATTTGGAAAGACACTGGAAAACAAAAGAAAGCATAAGAATGTGAAATTAATTAGTGATCCGGTGAAACTACAAAAGCTGGTACAAAAACCTAACTTCGGATCATCCATAATAATCAACGAAAATCTTGTAGCTGTTTCCATGAACAAAATTTCAATTATAATGGATCGTCCTTTATATGTGGGGATGTCTATTCTAGATATTTCAAAGACCCACATGTATGACTTCCATTACAACAAGATGGTTAAATTTTATGGAAGAGAAAACATCGGCATTGTATACATGGATACGGACGCTTTTATTTATTGGATAAGAACTGAAGATATGTATGAAGACCTACGCTGTTTTATCTACAATAACGACTTTGACTTTTCTGATTATCCACAAGACCATCCCAACTACGACAATGGTAGAAATAAAAAGGTATTGGGAAAGTTCAAAGACGAAACAAATAGCGTGCCAATGGAAGAGGTTGTTGCTTTAATGTCTAAATTGTATTCATTTAAATTGTACAAAAATGAAAAAAGAGAACATGAAATCGTGAAGAAGGCCAAAGGTATAAAAACCTCATACCTGAAGAAGAATGTACAGTTTGAAGAATACAAGAGATGCTTATTTGAAAATGTTGAGACAACAGCAACATTTAACACCATAAGAAGCTTCAACCATCGTCTCTTCAGTGTAAAGCAAACCAAATGGGCTTTGAGTTGTAAGGATGATAAGAGGTACATCCTGGAAGATAATATAAAAACTTTACCATTTGGACATTACTCCTTATACCCTATCGACCAATAAACCTATTCTTCGTCCTTTACCTTCTTCCTTTTTCCTTTCCGTAAAGAAGAGGGGACATGACAAGCTCAATGTCATGTTCCCTCTTTTTTACACCAATGTAATATGGCCTTGACCTATAATCTAACCATATAAAAGAGGATAAACCATTTTAGAGATCAGTATTTTTACAAGCGGTGTGGAAGACACAACTGAAGATGGAAGATTTAAGGAACAAGATTGTAAATGAACTTCATAAGCCGGCAAGAAGAAAATTTCCTAGAAGAAATACAATTATAAAAGGAATGAATGCTCTTTTCCAAGCCGATCTTATTGAAATGATACCACATAGTAAATTAAATAAAGGATTCAAATACATTTTAGCGATTATAGACTGTTCTACTAAAGTGGCTGATGCTTTACCGCTAAAGGACAAGACTGGTAAAAGTGTTACAAAAGCTATGGAAATGGCTATACAAAAAAATAATTTCAACATCAAACATCTACAAACTGATGATGGAAAAGAATATTTTAACAAAGACTTTGCAGCTTTAATGAAGAAGTATAAAATAAATCATTATTCTACAAATTCTGAAGTTAAAGCTTCAATAATAGAAAGATTTAACAGAACGTTAAAAGGAGCAATGTATAAAACATTTTCCAAACGAGGATCATATATTTGGTATGATATATTACCACAACTTATAAAAGAATATAACAATAAGTATCATCGAACCATTGGTATGAAGCCTAACGAAGTAAATAGTGCCAATGCTAAAATGGTATTAAAACGTATTAAAAATAATACTACTCCTAAACGTGAAAAAATGCAGCCCAAAACATTTAAAGTTGATGATAAAGTTCGTATAAGTAAGTACAAAGGAGTATTTAGCAAAAGGTATCTGCCAAACTGGACTAATGAAGTATTTACAATCTATAAAGTGCAACCAACAATACCTGAAACCTACATTTTAAAGGACAACAAGGGTGAATTACTTGAAGGTGGATTCTACGGACATGAATTGCTAAAATCATCAGTTGGCGATGTATATCTTGTTGAAAAAATTTTACAAAGAAAAAAGGATAAGGTGAAAGTACGTTGGTTGGGATTTGATAAAAGTGAAGACTCTTGGATCCCTACAAAAGACTTAGTGTAGCAATTTATGAAGTCATTACATGTTTAACCTTTACACAAGATGGAGATTGTGCAACAAAAGGATCGATTTTTTATTAATAGTATTGATGAATTAACAGTTGACAACGACAAGTTAAATCATGGAAAACATGGTGAATTACTGCCAAACACAATAAGATGTTTAATAACTGGACCATCAAATTGTGGAAAGACAAATGTGGTTTTTAATTTAATAACAAATCCTAAGGGATTACGTTTCAACAACATTTATATCTTTTCCAAATCTTTGCAACAACCCAAATACCAATTATTGGATAAGGTACTCGCAAGTGTGCCTGAAGTTAATTTCTACAAGTTTAATGCTAGTGAAACTATGATGGAGCCAAACGAGGCTAAACCATTTTCTATATTTATATTTGATGATGTATCTTGTGAAAATCATGACACTATTAGAAGTTATTTTGCCATGGGAAGACATTACAATATTGATAGCATTTATATTGGTCAAACTTACAGTAAAATTCCAAAACAACTAATAAGAGATAATGCAAATCTACTTATTATCTTCAAGCAAGATGAAACAAATTTAAAGCACATATATAATGATCATGTGAATGCAGACATGTCATTTGATAAATTTAAAGAAATGTGTGGCAAAGCATGGGCTGAAAAATATGGATTTCTTGTTATTATGAAAGAAGAAGCTATAAAAAATGGAAGATATCGTATAGGGTTAGATAAATTTGTATTAATCCATTGAACAATTGATGATGCGTTTAGTAATAGACTGGTCTTCGCAGTGTAAACATGGTGAACCAAGAAAAACTATTAAAAGAAATAAAATCACTGAGTGACTCGATTAGACTTAAAAATCGAGCATTAAGAATGGGTTTGAATGAAAGAGAAGAATTTCTGGAGACTACATTTAAGCCTATTACAGAACCTTTAAAACAGATAACAGAAACTATTGGTAAACCTCATTATGAAGGAGATGTTTTGCTACCTGTTTCTAAATTTGAAGTAAAAAGTTTAAAAAAGGAAGAAGATGATGATTCTTACACAAGTGATAGTGAAGTTTCTCAAAAAGAAGAAGAAACAAGACAAGAAGAACCAGAAATAAATATTGAAAAAGAAGAAGAACAAGAACAACATATACCTGAAGCAGAACAATCAATTCCAAATCTAACAAAATTAAGTAGTGATATATTGCAACAAGGACCTCTTGGAAGAAAGTATATCATGAAGATGTTACATGAAATAAAAGATAACCCAAAATTACACAAGTCACATGTATATGGTGCGAGAATTGATGGAAATTAATTAAAAATAGGAGATTCAAAAGTATATTTGACTGAAGATGATGATATTGTTATTGGTGAGCATAAATATAAAGGAACAAAAGGATTATTTGAACTGATTTTTAAAAATATACCTATAAAATATACACTACAAGATTTAAATACTTTTAAAGAAATTTTGCAAAATACTAATGCTCATAAGAAGAATTACTCCAAAGATTCAATGATAAATAGAACACGCGCAACTAAATATACAGTTGTAATAAAAAGATTGTTTCCCCTGAGAAAACTACCAACATTACGAACTGCGCCTGCATTGAAGAAACCGCTAAAGAGGAAATCTTTATCACTTATGGACTTATCACTTATGGATGAATATGGTAAAAAGAAAAAAGGAGAATCTTCAACGTCTGGTAAAGGTTTAATGAAAAACCTATATAATACAAATGTGATTTACTATAATGATATAAACAAATTGGTCGATAGAATGAGACTATTACATGAAGCCATGGAAGCTGGTCATACAGGTTTAAATAATGAATGGGTGGCTTTAGTTGACGAACTTCGAAATCGTGGAATAGTTGTATAAATCATTACGGATATATAAGAGAGCTGTGAGTATACAGTGGATCAGTTCAATCATGAGTGTCGACAAGTTCGGACGGTACTCCAGGCTAGGAGTGCAAGGAGGAGAAAACAGAAAAAGAAGTGGATTGCCGCAAACACCTGAAGGTGACTATGATATGAGTAACAAACGTTTAAAATTTGTTAAAGACCCAGAAGAAGATACTGATGGGGCAAATTTAAAAACAGTAAAAGAAGCAACTTCAACATCATTGAAATTAAACAAGAATACTTACGATGTTAAATCACATAGAATAATTAATGTTGGTAAACCAACTGACAGTTCTGATGCAATTAATAGAGAGTATTTATCATCTGAACTTTCAAATACTTTAAAATTGCAGTGGGGTAACAATTTAAAAGATGGACAAACATATGATGCTGGAAATCATAGGATAACCAATGTGGCAAATCCAAAAAATGATAAAGATTCAGTTAATAAAGAATATTTACATTCTATAATACCGGAAAAAACTCAACGAGGATTTTCTTTTTATAAGTTTATTATAAATGACATTGGATACCCAAAGGAAGACGGCGATGCTGTAAACCTAAAATACATCAAGGACAACTGTATTTTACAAGATGCTGATAAAATCGATTGTCATGGAAAAGCATTGTCAAATGTAAAATTTGGTTCTCAACCAAAAGACGCTGTTACTATGGAACAATTATCTAAAGAATTAAAAAGGGGAACATCAAATTTTGTAAAACATGAAGATGCCGTGCTAAAGCGAGGAAATACATTTATACATGGAAATGAAAAGTTTGATTTAATGCAAGGAAGTAATGATGAATGGGATGCGGGAGGTAAAAGAATAACAAATGGAAGATTTGGTCAAAAAAGTTCGGATGTACCTTTGATGGCACAAACATTAATTGCGGGCGGTCCTTTATTAAGCACATATGAAGGTCATAATAGAAGAATAAAAAATATAATACCTGGTTATGAAGAAAATGATTGTGTTACAGTGAAATAAACAATAACTTGGGATAAACGCAATGGAACCAAATTTGATGCTAAAATGAAGAAAATAATTAATATTTCACCAGGTGAAGATTTTAATGATGCTGCTACTATTGGACAAGTCATAACAACATCAAAAAGTGATTCAACCGCTTACACGTGTAATGATAAACGTATTATGCAGTTACATGATCCTCAACATCCGAAAGATGCTGTAACTTTAGATTGTTTAATAAGAATAGTGGGCAATTTACTTATTGATACCCACAATCATATAGCTAGTACAACGAGTCATGTGATAATTCAACCCGATGAACGAGAAGCTTGGATTAAAAATAGAATCATAAATCAGTATGTAATTAATTTGAATAATTAAATATTTAAATATAAAAATTGTGCATAAGGTATTCATTTATGTAAAGCAGCTCGTGGAGTAAACACGCTGGTTATATAAGACGACATAATGAAGACCGCACCGCTCAGTCTTCGTCAAGACAGCGGCAAGAAAGGACGTGGTATTACATCAGCTGCGTTATCCCTGCTCAGACAGATTCCTGTTGGTGCTGTTCTAAATAGAACAATAGACGCTCTACCATATGAATTTCATCTGCCCGGAGGTTATCAATATTGTGGACCTGGAACTAAGTTGGCAAAACGTTTAGCAAGAGGAGATCCTGGAATTAATAAATTGGATCAAGCCTGCAAAGAACACGATATAGCGTATTCCAAGTTTGCAGATTCAAAAAATAGATCGATAGCAGATAGAGTGCTAGCGGAAAAAGCTTGGCAAAGAGTTAAATCAAGTGACGCCAGTATTGCAGAAAAAGCATCAGCTTGGGCAGTGACAACAGCCATGAAGACGAAAGCTAAGTTTGGTGGTGGAAGACGACGCGGGAGAAAACCTAGTAAAAAAGAAGCTGCAAAGAGAGGCGGGAACATTAAAAGAAGACGTCGCACCAACCCTAAAAGGAAAGTCAAGAAAACATATATATGGTCAATGGTAAAAAACGGATCGGGTCTTTACTTAAGACCATACCGTGTGTATTAAATGAGAAGAATAAATTGATAATTCCAAATGAAGCATTAACAAACTATCAATTGTCAAAATATGTGAAATGTTTAAGAATACCATTCTTCAGAGGAGTTTTTATGAAAGATACATTACCAAATAGAGTGTGGAAAAATGAAACTGGAATAGTAAATTTAGACTCTAATTATGGACCAGGTACTCATTGGGTATGTTATAAAAAACTTGGAGAAAATGTTTACTACTTTGATAGTTTTGGAAATTTACCGCCACCAAAAGAACTTCAACATTATTTTCGGAACTGCAATAATATATTCTACAACTACAAAAGAGAGCAACCTAGCAATACGGAAATATGCGGACATTTATGTTTGGAGTTCTTAGCGAAGAGCGTCAGTCAGCTTTAAGATGTCATCGTATACAGTGTCGCTGAGTGGAAATTCATCAACATTGAAAAGTACACTTTTCCCAGCGTTACGTTTATCTACGGACAAGCTATGGGAAGCAGCATTATTGGATTTGACTACATACAATTCAATTCCCAATGTTACAGAAGGAAAAAATAATTTACTACATTATTATGAAAGTAAAGATGAAAAAGGAAATTATTCACAATTAAAAATAATTCCATTATCTACAGGAGCATATGAAATAGACGATATAAACCAAGTATTACAAAAGAAACTTGGAGAAGAAAATATTTCTATAAAAGGTAATAATAATACATTAAAAGCAGAAATAACTTCAAAGTATTATATAGATTTTAGCTTAGACCACTCAATCGGCAATTTGCTCGGATTTTCAAAGAATAAAGGAATTTTAGCTCCTGGAAATGATTATACTGGCGATACAACAGTAACAATATTAAAGGTGAACAGTATTGATGTAACATGTAATATTATACACGGATCATATAGAGATGGAGTAAATAAACATATATTACACACATTTTACCCAACAGTAGCTCCTGGTTTTAAAATAGTTGAGAAGCCACAAAACCTGATATACCTACCGTTAAACACCAGTTTCATTTCAGACATCGTACTGAACATATTGGATCAAGACGGCATTAGTGTTGACTTTAGAGGAGAAACAATAACTATACGGTTACATATCAGAGCAGCAACATAAAGTCAACATGGGATTATCATTTAAACCACAACAGAAGAGTCGGGAGCTCAGTAGCTCCTCAACATTCGACGAGTTAACACCGGACAACATACGCTTCCTACAGAAGATCGGACTAAAACTTGCCAACCATGGATATACTGGATATAGCGCAAGGACCGACATTCGACGAAACCCTATGGGAGAAGGAATATCACACTCACAACCCTTACACTTCATCAAAATTAAACAATAATGATGAAATAAGGATTCCCATTCAACAACAAGATATCTACACATTACCATGTGAAAGTTATTTATATATCGAAGGAAGAGTAACAACATTGGATGGAAAATCTGGTTCAACTGTTCCTTTTATAAATAACCCTATGGCATATCTGTTTGATGAAATTAGATATGAGATATCTGGAGTAACAGTTGATTCAACAAAAAAAGTTGGTATATCAACAACTTTAAAAGGATTGACTTCAATAACACCCCATGAAAAGAATTCTTTAATCTCAGCTGGATGGGTGACTCCTGATAAAGACACTATTACTCCTAATTCAAAAGGTTACTTTGATTTTAATGTACCTTTACGATTGCTTTTGGGATTTGCAGAAGATTACAAGAGAATAATAATAAACGTAAAGCAAGAACTGGTACTGCTCAGATCTTCAACAAATAAGGATGTAATACAAGCGCCAAGTGGAAGATGCCGATTTGGAATGGCAACTTCAATTGGATAAAGTTGTATGGAGAGTACCTCATGTCAGATTGGCGGATGAACATCGAGTATTATTATTGAAAAAATTAAAATCTGACCGTGATATTGTAATACCATTTAGGAGTTGGGAATTTCATGAATACCCCATATTGCCTCAAACAGAAAGACAAACATGGACTGTTAAAACCTCTACTTATTTAGAACGGGCAAGGTACATAATAGTCGGTTTTCAGACTAAACGAAAAGATGTTATAACTGCGCACGCTGGTCAATTTGACCATTGCAAGATAAAGAATTGCAAAGTTTTTTAAACTCTCAGTTCTTTCCATATGACAGTTTAAATGTTTCATTTGACAAGAAACGTTATTCCATTCTATATGACATGTATGCAAGATTTCAATCGTCATATTATGGTAAGACAAATACACCACTTTTATCACCAGAACAATTTTATTCAAAAGCTCCAATTGTTGTAATCGATTGTTCAAAACAAAATGAATCTGTAAAATCTTCAAGTGTAGATATAAAAGTTGAAATGGAATTTGAAGATAAAATACCAGATGGAACTTCAGCATACTGTTTAATTCTACATGACAAAATAGTTACTTACACACCGCTAACAGGAATCGTGAAGAATGTACTTTAAGAAGGATTAATACAACATCTGCACGATTTGTAAGCTTTTTACAAAAAATCATTAATATCTAGGTCATCTGCGAGTATAAAAGTGAGAAAAAAGAGCTGGAAATTCATTTCATCTTTGATTGTCGTATGGGTAACATCGTCCACAAGATGAGTTCTACTACATCAAGTGCTAATGAAGAAACTACACCTTTTATGGCTGACAATAGTTTGGATATAGAAAGACAAGTTGAACAGGAAATGGATGAGTTCCTCAAGTTTAAACATAAGAAGACAGAAGAAGAGGAAGTTGAAAAAGAAACAAAGAAAAGAAAAATTGAAGATAACATTTCCACCAACATCTTAACGGAAGTATTTCTTCGAATATTTTATCCTATTTCTTCTTGTATGACAAAGACTGTATCTGCTGGAGTGATGAAATCATTGGATTACTCTCCTACTGTTATTTTAAATCATGGATCTAAAATGGTAACCTTCACTGAAACTTCTTGGGAATCTTTTATGAAACATATACATCTTTTGGAATGTTATCTGAGTAACAATACATTTGGAAGAAAAACAAAACTAGGTTTGTTGGAATCAAATATTGAAATCGATATTGTTAAACAACGTGGTCAACAACTAGTTCGATTTAGAGATTTAACTAAATATAATATAAAAATACATTTGACTAAAGAAGAGTTTTACACTTTAACTTGTGCTACTGGTCCTATAACAAGATATTTAAAACAGCTAATATTCTCAAGTGCAATTATCAAAGACTATTTAATTGATGCATTGGATAAACAACCATATGTTCCAATCCTATATGGTCCAGTAGATACTTCAATCTTCAATAGGATACCACATGAAGTAGATATGTGGAGACAGTTACACCACTATCAAACCAACTTTAATTTAGATGAAGAAAAGCAAGAAACCAAGGAAAACAAATCAAGTTTCAACAATCAACAATCGGCAACAAATTGAACAAATAATGAATATTGTAAGTAAAAAGAAGAATATTGGGGGTATAAAAGGTTGTCAATCTAGATTAACATACCAGTTGCCTACTGAACGTCATCATGGATAAACAAGTTTCATTCTCTAAGAAGATAGAATTAATGGAAGTAAAGCAAGGTATCATAGAGTTTCAAGCATTCCGTGGTAATAATGGAAATTTTATAATTAAAGAGTTAGTGGTACTAGATATGATAACATCTGTTGTTTATCACTTTTTATTTATGCCTCCTTTACCATTCAATAGATTAACAACCAAAGCTAAAGTAACAAACAAATGGTTGATGAAACATTTTCATAATCTAAGATGGGATGAAGGTTTTATAACCTACAATATGATGAGACACATTATGAATCATTTCTGCAAAAAGTTCAAAACTATTTTTACAAGAGGATTGGAAAAAGCAAATTGGATACAAGCATATACAAACCATGAAGTAATAAATGTGCAAATGGAGAAAGATTTTTATTGCTACTTTGATAACATCTGTATTTCATCTAAAAACTTTAAACATCAACAGTCTCAATGTGCTTTAAAAAACGCATATCGTTTAAATGTCTATCTCCAGCAAAGTGGTGGGGGAAACGAAGGGTATAAAAGCGAGAGCGGCACTAAGACAATGCATCAGTATTACTCGAACCTCCGGGGAGTCAACACCTCTGACGCGCAAACACAAGAAGAAGAAGACAAACAATAGCAAGAAGAAGATAATGGCGTCACAAAATTTTCTACAATCGCTTGTTGATCAATTCAACAAACATTCTAAATCTACTATACTACCGACAAAAAAATGTTCAGAATTGAAGGAAGAGAAACATTATATTATTCACACTATTAAGAAAATGGAAACATCAATTGGAGACGCTATCAATTGCACACTAAGTGAAGCACCCTACACACCTGGTGATGAACCAAAATTTCAAGTATTTCTTCCCAAACGCTTCGTTCAACTGCTGTAGAATGAAGATTTACGACTGATTCACCCCGGCGCACTCTACTTAGCATCTCACGGTCCTAGTGGAAGCAACTCTACTGAACTTACACTTCATGTTATGCCTACTAGCAACTAATCTGTAGTTTATATATACTGTTGTACATGTGTGTAACTGATTATAAATAAATAAAAAATAAAAATAAAAATATAAGAAAAGGCAACATATCGATAGTGTTTCTGCACTATCGATATGTTGCTTTTTTAAAAACACGTTTGGGTGACCTTGACCTAGTTTCGAGGGTATATAAAGGCCGTAATTTTCTTGATGATCTCATCAGTCTACGACTACCTTTCGTGCTGTACACATCTCTGTTGGCTCTTCAGTTATTACGAATAACAACATGTCTCTTAAGGTTAAGTGTGCATCATATGATACCACCACCATCACAACTTTTGAAGAACTCGACGATTTTACTAATGAATTGCGAGTGTTACTTGCCGGTGGTTATCGTTTAAATATTGATGTTTACGCTAACAACATGAGGATGTTTCCTAAACAAAAATTCTGCAATGAAGAAGTATTTGTTTCCACACAACCTTCAACTACAACACCATCTACTCAAAGTAATGTTAAGTTCCAGAAATATTACTGATGTTGAATAATATTGAGTGGTCACTGTAGCATCTATAAAGGGAACGCGTAACCTAAACAGAATCATCATTTGCTTCCCAACTGACGCAGCGAAAACAACTACCACTACCATGTTGTACAGAATGATGATTGAATTCAATGGAAAAATCTACGGAAAAGACTATCAAAGTGTAGAACAAATGACGTCCGATCTTCAAGTATTGACTAAAGAAGGATTCCAACCAAAATTAATTCTAAAATTTCCTGAAGTACATCCACTATCCACTGAAGATCTCATTGCTATGGCTAAAGAAGAAAAAGAAAAATACAAACAAGATATAAAGGAAGAAAAAGAGGAAGAAAACTCACTATCTTAAATAAATACATCTTACACTTGTAAGATGTTCTTTTTTAAAACTCCATTTGGATGACCTTGAGATTACCCCCACCACTTTTCTAGTCTATAAAACATGCTATCCTATACTATACACCTTCATTTCTTGGCTAAACTTAGAAGCGTCAACATGGAAAACAAGAAAGACGAGTACAAACCACGCTATTGTTGTGAACAAAAATTTACCGATATAGGAAGATGGATGGTAGACGGATTAGCTTGTAGAAAATGTGAATTCTTCGGATCTTGTTACTGCAAATGCAAGACAAAACAACTACCACCACCAGAATTGCGAACCTTCAAGATTTATAAATCAAGATACTTCCACACTTGCTGTCCCCAGAGATGTATCAAATTTCATCCAGAAAAAATTGTTAATTGCCGAGAGTGTAATGCATGTTATAAAGACGACTTTTGTACATGCATCATAAATGCGTGCAAGTACAGATCTGATTGGTCTACTGATCCTGTTGAAGCTTCAGATGTATAGCTGTAGTCACTGACTGCAGCCCTTTTTTAAAACTCCATTTAATTGACCTTGAGATTACCCCCACCACTTATTTTTTACAACATATATTCTACGGATCATTCGATACGCTTCTCATTCTTATTTCATTACTCGCACTGACAACAACATGGATGATAAATTCATTTCCTTTCAACATTTAATTACCGACAGAGAAGAGATGGAAGCCCTATTCCAAAACTTACTCACACTCATTGATAACTATCCTTTAAGATGGATCAACATCACAGTGCAATACGTCAATCCTACCAAAATATTTTCATCCTCATCATCTTCTTCTGCCACCTCCATGTCTTCATCGTCGCAAAGTGCAGAGGAAGAGGAACAGACAACTAATGGTGTTAAAATTGTTGAATTAAACGACGAGGCACAAGAAATGCAAGCTCTGGTTAAATATAAATTTAATATTTAATTTATATTACAGCTAATACTTATTTCTACACACCACCCATAACCTACCTAAATGGGATTTTGCGGCAAAATGCTCTGGCCGCCGGTTCGCATATGGGTATATCACCCTTCCCCCACCACTCTACCACCCCCACCCCTCTACTTCCCCCTCCACCGCCCTTGCCCACATATAAGCAACCCTCTGACCATCGCTCACCATTTGTTTGCCAACTTCCGAACAATGAGCTCCTCTCCTTTAACAACAAGTAAATGTACTTTTCTTATTCAATCACAAGAAGACTTACAAAATATTTTTCAATTTTTAAGTGATATAATAAACACTCCAAATAACACCATTACTATCACTGTGGAAGTTTCCTACAATTCTTCTGATTACGAAAACATGGAAAGCGAAGACGTCGAAGTTTTACAGCTGCCAAACAATAGTCTTCCATCTTCCAAAGCTGCAACACCCGACACAGCTAATAATGATGTTTAGTCGACTACAATTATTTTCTTTACCCCCCACTATTTTTACAGTAATATATAACCTGTCCCTATCTCTGTTTCTCATTTCATCGCCAACTTTCTCACCATCAACACCGCTCCCATTTTTACCTGCACACATTTAATACACGAAGATGATGGATGATTTTTCATTTACGTCACAATTGGAAGAGAATAAACTCAAACTCGAAATCAACAGACTACAGTTAGAAACAAAGAATCAACAAGAAATGATTCGGCTTTTACGACTATTCAAATGCGTACTGTGGATAGTATGTTTTTATCTTCTCATCGCTATCACCTTTGGCATCTACCACTCCATCGCCAGTAAACAACACTCCAACACTTCCTCAAATAAAACCACTACTTTTCTTTGATTAAATAAATTTTTACCCACCTTCAATCTAACCCCTCGTGGCTCACCTTTTTTAAAAACCCCTCCGGATGACCTTGACCCACTTTCAAAACCCACCCATCACTGTCAAAAAACCCCAGCCTCTACTACCCCTACAACAGTTACAACCGCCTGATCTTGACCTGAGCCAGGACCGGCCAAACCCCACTACTAAAGTTTATTTTGTATATTCGAGCATGGAAATAAATAAATATAACGCTCAAACCTAAACCAATCCTAACTTAGCCCGACAATGTATAATCTAAAGTAAACTACAAACTAAAATGTACAGCACACTGCGGTGTTTAAAAGGGTTTTTTTGTGTGTGTTTTACTAATATTGGTAATTTTGTATTATTTTATAACAAAACTTTGAAAAATCGATATATATACAGGATTACCCAGAAAACAAAGTATTATTTACACAATAGACAAGTTAGTAAATTCACTATTTTTCATTTGTTTAGGCTAATTTAAGTTTTAAATATATTTAAACTATTTAAAATTTAACTTTAAATTGACTTGTCTTTGTTAAGTAAATTTTTCCTCAATTTGAAAACGTTTGGTAGTGAAATAATAGAAAAGATCTTTAAGTTGTTTTCTTTTGTTTGTTTGTTTTTGTTGTTGTTGTTGTTGTTGTTGTTGTTGTTGTTTTTATTATTATTATTATTATTATTTATTATTTTTTATTTTTAGTGTTATAAAAATATTTTGATAAGATCGAAAACCAGTAGTGGGGTTTTGCCGGTTCTGGCGCAGGTCAAGGCCAAGCGGTTCGAACCGGCAGTTGTGGTTGACAGTGATGGGTGTGTTTTGTAAGTGGGTCAAGGCCATCCGGAGGGAGTTTTAAAAAAGTGGGAGCCGCAGGGGCTCAGTCGGGGCGGGGACTCGGGACGGGTCGGATCGGAGCGGGAGCGGGCGGGCCGAGGGAGGGGTTGTTTTTTATTTTTTCGTTTATTTATTTTTAATGAATTTAAATTAAAATCGTGTCGTTGTTGTTGTGCAGAGAGGCGTTGGAGCGTCGTACACCGGTGACGCAGTAGTAGACGCCGAAGGTGATGGCGAAAAGGAGGTAGACGCACAACATGCACAGTACGCATTTGAACAGTTGCAGCAGGCGGACCATTCCTCGTTGGTTTGCCGCTTCCAATTGCAGCCTGTTGATCTCCAGTCTGAGTCTGTCCTCTTCCAATCGTGATTTGAGCGAAACGTCGTCCATCATCTTTGTGTGCGTGTTTTTTTTTCTTTCGTGGTGGGGCAAAAACGGGAGCGGTGTTGACGGTCGGAAAGTTGGCGATGAAATGAGAAGCGAAGACGAGCGCAGTGCATATTCATTGTAGAGTGGTGGGGGGTGAAGAAGAAGAAGAAAAAAAAAACAGTTGTTTGCGATTAAACGTCATTGTCAGCCGTGTCGGACGCTGCAGCCTCGGAAGGTGGAGGAGTGCTGTTTGCAGGTTCGATGTCCTCGCTCTCCATCTCCTCGCATTGTGGACAATTGTAGGAGATCTCCACAGTCATGGTGATGGTGTTGTGTGGAGCGTTGACTACGTCATTCAAAGTTTCAAAAATATCCCGCAAGTCTTGTTGCGACTTTACGGTAAATGTATTTGTACTTGTCGCTAAAGGAAAGCCGCTCATCGTTCGGGAGTTGGCGAACAAATGGCGAGCGGCGGTGAGGCGGCCGCCTATACTCGGTAGGGGTTCCGTGGTGGGGGGAGAAAAGAGTGGGGGGAGGCCAGTGGTGGGGCGAAGCCTGAGTGGGGAACGAGGGAACTTTGGTCATCGCAGTTCGCCGCGAAACGCCGTCGGGATAGGTTGTGGGAGCCGTATGAAGATAAGCGCTAGCTGTAACACAATGTAGAAAATAGTAATACTTTGTTTGTAAATTAAATATTAAATTTATATTTAACCAGAGTCTGCATTTCTTGTTCCTCGTCGCTTAATTCAACAATTTTAACACCATTATTTGTCTGTTCCTCTTCCTCTGCACTTTGTGACGATGAAGACATGGAGGTGCCGGAAGAAGATGATGAGGATGAAAATATTTTGGTAGGATTGACGTATTGCACTGTGATGTTGATCCATCTTAAAGGATAGTTATCAATGAGTGTGAGTAAGTTTTGGAATAGTTCTTCCATTTCTTCTCTGTCGGTAATTAAATGTTGAAAGGAAATGAATTTATCATCCATGTTGTTGTCAGTGCGAGTAATGAAATAAGAATGAGAAGCGTATCGAATGATCCGTAGAATATATGTTGTAAAAAAGAGTGGTGGGGGGTAATCTCAAGGTCAATCAAATGGAGTTTTAAAAAAGGGCTGCAGTCAGTGACTACAGCTATACATCTGAAGCTTCAACAGGATCAGAAGACCAATCTGATCTGTACTTGCATGCACTTATGATGCATGTACAAAAGTCGTCCTTATAATATGCATTGCACTCTCGACAGTTGACAAGTTTTTCCGGATGGAATTTGATACACCTCTGGGGACAGCAAGTGTGGAAGTATCGTGATTTAAAAATCTTGAAGGTTCGCAATTCCGGTGGCGGTAGTTGTTTTGTCTTGCATTTGCAGTAACAGGATCCGAAGAATTCGCACTTTGTACAGGCTAATCCGTCTACCATCCACCTCCCTAAATCGGTGCATTTCTGTTCACAACAGTAGCGAGGCGCGTCCTTGTTTTTCTTCTCTTCCATGTTGCCGCTTGTAAGTCTAGGCGAGAAATGAAGTTGTATAGTATAGGATAGCGTGTTTTACAGATTAAGAAAAGTGGTGGGGGTAATCTCAAGGTCATCCAAATGAAGTTTTAAAAAAGAACATCTTACAAATGTAAGATGGTTATTTTTATATATTTATGATGCAGGTTTGTCCTTTTCTTCTTCTTCAGGTTCTTTCTTAATATTCTGTTTGTGTTCTTGCTTGTTTGCTCTAGCCATAGCGATGAGTTCTTCAGTGGATAGCGGATGCACCTCTGGAAACTTCAGGATCAGTTTTGGTTGGAACCCTTCTCTAGTCAATACATTGAGATCGGAGCTCATCTCTTCTACGGTTCTATAGTCCTTTCCGTAGATCTTTCCATTGAATTCAATCATCATTCGGTATAACATGGTACCAGTAGTTGTTACCGCTGCGACTGTTGGAAAGCAAATGATGATTTTGTTTGAGTTGAACACTCGTTTTATAGCGAAATTTCACAGCGACGAGTTGTAGTTGTTGTTGTTATTTTGCTTTGACATTTAGTAGTATTTGTGGAACTTCACATTAGTTTGAGTAGACGGAGTGGATGTTGTCCCCGTCTGTGTGGGAAAGAACACTTCATCATCGCAGAAGTTTTGTTTGGAAAACATCCTCTTGTTTGTGACATAAGTGTCGACATTCAAGTGATAACCACCGGCAAGAAGAACTCGCAATTCATTAATGAAATTGTCGAGCTGTTCAAAAGTTGTAATGGTGGAGGTATCGTATGATGCACACTTGATCTTGAGAGACATCTTGCTATCACCGACGATTGCACAAGCAACGGAGATGTGTACAGCACTGAAGGTAGTCGTAGACTGAGGAAATTCCCACGGACATTGCTCCATTTATATAGTTTTTGAAACTAGGTCAAGGCCACCCGAAATTGTTTTTTATATAAAGCAACATACCGATATGTGTACAAACACATACCGATATGTTGCTTTATATTTTTTATTTTTTTTTCTTATTGTCGTTTATTCAGAAATATTTGACAAAGGTGTACAAGAACAATAGGAAATTACAAATTAACTGTTGGCAGTGGGCATGACGTGAAGTGTGAGCTCTGTAGAATTGCTTCCGCTTGGACCGTGGGATGCCAAGTAGAGAGCGCCGGGGTGGATAAGGCGTAGATCTTCGTTCTGCAGAAGTTGGACAAAGCGTTTGGGAAGAAAGATTTGAAATTTCGGTTCATCACCGGGCGAGTAGGGCGCTTCACTCAGCGTACAGTTGATGGCGTCTCCGACAGTTGTTTCCATCTTCTTGATGGTGTGGATGATGTAGTGCTTTTCTTCTTTCAATTCTGAACATCTCTTGGTGGGTAGGATGGTAGACTTGGAATGTTTGTTAAACTGATCAACAAGTGATTGTAAAAACGTCTGCGATGCCATCTTTACTTCTTCTTTTCTGTTGATAATATTCTTACTCTTGCGAATCTGCGTGCGAGGTGTTGACTGCTCGGAGGCTAGAGTAATACTCATGCTGGGTCATGCCCGTCCCCTCGCTTTTATATCCTCCCCATCCCCCACCACTCTGTTGGAGATACGCGTTCAAGCGATAAGCGTTCTTTAAAGCGCATTGGGATTGCCGATGTTTGAAGTTCTTCGATGAAATACAAATGTTTGCAAAGTGACACTGGAAATCCCTGTCCACCTGAACATTTAACACTTCATGGTTTGTAAACGCCTGTATCCAACTGGCTTTCTCCAATCCTTTTGTGTAGATAATTTTAAATTCTTTACAATAATGATTCATAATGTGCGGCATCATACTGTAGTGTATAAAACCTTCGTCCCATCTCAAGTTGTGAAAGTGTTTTACCAACCATTTGTTTGTCACTTTCGCTTTGGTGGTTAACCTGTTGAACGGTAGAGGCGGTTGGAATAAATAGTGATAAACTACAGATGTATCCATATCTAAAACTACTAACTCTTTTATGATAAAACTTCCGTCGTTACCGCGGAACGCTTGAAATTCAATTATACCTCGTCTTACCTCCATTACTTCCGATTGGTTGGAAAACGAAACTCGTTTATTCATGACGAAGGTTGGTAAACGACTGTTTGTAAAACCGTGGTGGACATCCTTTTATAGTGGAGGTTGTTAGTTTACTAATTGTTGCACGAGTCTTCTTCATTCATCTCTTGGGCTTGTTCATCTATATTAAAGTTAGTTTGATAGTTGTGCAACTGTCTCCACATATCAACTTCGTGAGGTATTCTATTGAAGATGGACGTATCTACAGGACCGTATAGAATCGGAACATACGGCTGTCTATCCAATGTATCGGTCAAATACTCTTTTATAATCGCGCTTGAAAATATCAGCTGTTTTAGATATCTTGTTATAGGACCGGTAGCACAACTTAGACTGTAGAATTCATCTTTTGTCAGGTGTACCTTCATGTCGTGCTTGGTTAAATCTCGAAAGCGAACGATTTGTCCACCTCGATGTTTCACTATATCGATTTCGATATTCGATTCCAGCAGACTTAATTTCGTCCTTCTTCCAAATGTGTTGTTACTCAAATAACATTCCAAAAGATGTAGATGTTTCCTAAACGATTCCCAGGAAATTTCAGTGAAGGCCACCATTTTGGATCCATGATTTAAAATAACAGTTGGTGAATAATCCAATGATTTTATAACTCCGGCGGATACGCTCTTTGTCATACACGAAGAGATGGGATAGTAGATCCTGAGAAATACTTCTGCCAAAATATTGGTGGAAATGGTGTCGTCGATCTTTCTTCTTTTTACTCCTTTTTCAACTTCCTCTTCTTTTTTCTTGTGTTTAAACTTGAGGAACTCATCCATTTCTTGTTCAACTTGTTTTTCTATATCCAAACTATTGTCAGCCATGAGAGGCGTAGTTTCTTCTTCGTTAGTATTTGCAGTAGGCGAGCTCATCTTGCGAACGATGCTTCCCATACGACGGTCAGAAATATAATGAGATTTTCATTCTTTTTTTTTCCCTTTTATAACATTCGCATCAACCTCAAAACAGTTTTTTACAACACATTTTTAACGATTCCCGTTAATGGAGTGTACGTCACTATCTTGTCATGTAAAATCAGACAGTATGCCGAAGTTCCATCCGGTACTGCTTCTTCAAACTCCATTTCAATTTTTATATCCACACTTGACGACTTTACGGATTCATTTTGTTTTGAACAATCGATAACGATTATCGGAGCTTTTGAATAAAACTGATCCGGTGATAATAGCGGTGTATTTGTCTTTCCGTAATATGACGATTGAAACCTCGCATACATATCGTATAAAATGGAATAACGTTTTTTGCTGAACATTACATTTAAATTGTCATAAGGAAAGAATTGAGAGTTTAGGAAAACTTTGCAATTTTTTATCTTGCAATGGTCAAATTGACCGGCGTGCGAAGTTATAACATCTTTTCGTTTAGTCTGGAAACCGAGTATTATGTACCGTGCCCGTTCTAGATAAGTGGACGTCTTCACAGTCCATGTTTGTCGCTCTGTTTGAGGTAGTGTGGGATATTCATGGAATTCCCAACTTCTAAACGGCATGACGATATCACGGTCAGATTTCAACTTTCTCAACAATACGATTCTGTGTTCATCGGCTAATCTGACATGCGGTACTCTCCACACGACTTTATCCAACTGTAGTTGCCATTCCAGTTTGGCTTCCGTAGTTCCAGGGTCTGCAAGTATCAAGTCCTTGTTAGTTGAAGATCTGAGTAATACCAATTCTTGTTTGACATTTATTATTATTCGTCTGTAATCTTCAGCGAATCCCAAAAGCAAACGTAAAGGGACATGAAAGTCAAAATGACCATTGGAATCCGGTGTTATAGTGTCTTTATCGGGAGCAACCCATCCGGCGGTGACTATTGAATTTTTCTCATGCGGTGTTAATGATGTTAATCCTTTCAGTGTCGTTGTTAGACCGACCTTTTTTGTTGAATCAACCGTCACTCCTGATATTTCATATCTTATTTCATCAAAAAGATATGCCATCGGGTTATTTATAAATGGAACCGTTGAACCGGTCTTTCCATCCAATTTTAATACCCGTCCTTCGATGTACAAGTAACTTTCACACGGTAACGTGTAAATGTCCTGTTGTTGAATGGGGATCCTTATTTCATCGTTATTGTTTAATTTTGATGAAGTGTAAGGGTTGTGCGTGTGATATTCCTTCTCCCATAGTGTTTCGTCGAACGTCGGTCCTTGAGATATATCCAGGATATCCATCGTTGGTAAGTCTTAGTCCGATCTTTTGCAGGAAACGAATGTTGTCCGGTGTTAACTCGTCCAATGTTGAAGAGCTACTGAGGTCTCGGCTCTTCTGTTGCGGTTTAAATGTCAATCCCATGTTGAACTTATGACACCGCTCTTATGTGTAACCGTATTGTAATGGTTTCTCCTCTAAAGTCAACACTGTTACCGTCCTGATCCGATATGTTCAGTACGATGTCCGAAATGAAACTGGTGTTCAATGGCAGGTATATTAGGTTTTGTGGTTTCTCAACTATTTTAAAACCGGGAGCCACTGTTGGATAAAATGTATGCAAAATATGTTGGTTTACTCCATCTCTATACGATCCGTGTATAATATTGCATGTTATATCAATACTGTTCACCTTCAATATTGTCACTGTGGTATCGCCTGTATGAGTGGTTCCAGGATCTAAGACTTTTCTTTTCTTGTTTGAAAACCCGAGTAAACTGGCGATCGACTGTTCCAAACTGAAGTCTATATAATACTTTGAAGTGATTTCCGCTTTTAAAGTATTGTTATTTCCTTTTATACTGATATTTTCTTCTCCTAGCTGCTTCTGTAATACTTGGTTTATATCGTCTATTTCATACGATCCAGTAGATAAAGTGATTACCTTCAATTGTGAATAATTTCCTTTTTCGTCTTTACTCTCGTAATAATGTAGTAAATTGTTTTTTCCCTCCGTGACGTTGGGAATTGAATTGTACGTAGTAAAATCCAATAGTGCAGCTTCCCACAGTCTATCCTTGGATAAACGTAGTGCCGGGAAAAGAGTGCTTTTCAGTGTGGATGAATTTCCACTCAGTGACACTGTATACGATGACATCTCAAAGTTGACTGACACTTTTCGCTAAAAACTCCAAACATAAATGTCCGCATATTTCTGTATTGTTGGGTTGTTCTCTTTTGTAATTGTAAAATATATTTCTGGAGTTCCGAAAATAATGTTGAAGTTCTTTCGGCGGTGGTAGATTGCCGAAACTGTCAAAGTAGTAAACGTTTTGTCCGAGTTTCTTATAGCATACACAATGAGTTCCTGGACCATGAGTGGAATCCAAATTTACTATTCCAGTTTCGTTTTTCCATATATTATTTGGTAATGCGTCTTTCATAAAAACTCCTCTAAAAAATGGTATTCTTAAACATTTTACATAATTTGATAATTGATGATTTGTTAAAGCTTTATTTGGAATTATCAATTGATTGTTCTTATTTAGTACACACGGTATGGTCTTAGGTATAGGCCTGCTCCGTTTTTTACCATCGACCAAACGGAAGTTTTCTTCGCCTTTGTTTTACGAGTTCTACGACGTCTTTTTTTAATGTTTCCACCTCTTTTGGGAGCTCTTTTCTTTGCAGGTCGTCCTCTACGACGTTTCCCACCACCGAATTTTGTTTTCCCCTTCATGGCTGTAGTAACTGCCCAAGCGGCTGCTTTTTCCGCAATGCTCGCGTCACTTGATTTCACTCTTTGCCAAGCTTTTTCAGCTAGCACTCTATCCGCTATCGATCTATTTTTCGAATCTGTAAACTTGGAATACGCTATATCGTGTTGTTTGCAGGCCTGATCCAATTTATTAATACCGGGATCTCCTCTTGCTAAACGTTTTGCCAACTTAGTTCCGGGTCCGCAATATTGATAGCCTCCGGGCAGATGAAATTCGTATGGTAAAGCGTCTATTGCTCGATTTAGAACAGCACCAACAGGAATCCGTCTAAGCAGGGATAACGCAGCTGATGTTATACCACGTCCTTTCTTGCCGCTGTCTTGACGACGACTGAGCGTTGCGGTCTTCATTATGTCGTCTTATATAACCAGCGTGTTTACTCCACGAGCTGCTTTACATAAATGAATAACACATGCACAATTTTTATATTTAAATACTTAATTATTCAAATTAATTATATACTGATTTATAATTCTATTTTTAATCCAAGCTTCTCGTTCATCGGGTTGAATCATCACATGACTCGTTGTACTAGCTATATGATTGTGGGTATCGATAAGTAAATTGCCCACTATTCTTATTAAACAGTCTAAAGTTACAGCATCTTTTGGATGTTGGGGATCGTGTAACTGCATAATACGTTTATCATTACACGTGTAAGCAGTCGAATCACTTTTCGACGTTGTTATGACTTGTCCAATAGTAGCAGCATCATTTAAATCTTCTCCTGGTAAAATATTAATTATTTTCTTCATCTTTGCATCATATTTGGTCCCAAAGTGTTTATCCCAAGTTATTGTTTGTCTTAATGTAACACAATCATCATCTTCATAACCAGGATAAATATCTTTTATTCTTCTATTACGACCATTGTATGTACCTAATGTACCACCACTCGCAATTAATGTTTGCACCATTAGAGGTACATCTGTATCTTTTATACCAAATCTTCCATTTGTTATTGTTTTATGTCCTGCATCCCATTCATCATTATTTCCTTGCATTAAATCAAACTTTTCATTTCCATGTATAAATGTATCTCCTCGCTTTAGCACGGCATCTTCATGTTTTACAAAATTTGATGTTCCCCTTTTTAATTCTTTAGACAATTGTTCCATAGTAACAGCGTCTTTTGGTTGAGAAGCGAACTTTACATTTGACAACACTTTCCCATGACAATCGATTTCATCACCATCTTGTAAAATACAGTTGTCCTTGATGTATTTCAGGTTTACAGCATCGCCGTCTTCCTTTGGGTATCCAATGTCATTTATTATAAATTTATAAAAAGAAAATCCGCGTTGAGTCTTTTCCGGTATTATAGAATGTAAATATTCTTTATTAACTGAATCTTTATTATTTTTTGGATTTGCCACGTTTGTTATCCTATGATTCCCAGCATCATATGTCTGTCCACCTTTTAAATTATTACCCCACTGCAATTTTAAAGTATTTGAAAGTTCAGATGATAAATACTCTTTATTAATTGCATCAGAACTATCAGTTGGTTTACCAACATTAATTATTCTATGCGATTTGATATCGTAAGTATTCTTGTCTAATTTCAATGATGTAGAAGTAGCTTCTTTAACTGTTTTTAAATTTGCTCCATCAGTATCTTCTTCTGGATCTTTAACTAGTTTTAAACGTTTATTACTTATGTTATAGTCACCTTCAGGAGTTTGTGGTAAACCGCCTCTTTTTCTGTCTTCTCCGACTTGCACCCCTAACGCGGAGTACCGTCCGAACTTGTCGACACTCATGTTAGAACTGATACATTATACGCTTGCAACTCTTTTATATCCGCGGGCAATTATACGACTATGCCGCGATTCCTAAGTTCATCAACCAGAGCCACCTATTCATTATTTAATCCCGTATGACCGGCTTCCATGGCTTCATGTAGTAGTCTCATTCTGTCAACCAATTTATTGATGTCTTTGTAGTAAATCACATTTGTATTGTACAGATTTTTCATCAGTCCTTTACCAGATGTTGAAGTATCTCCTTTACTCTTTTTGCCATGTTGTTCAAGAAGTGATAAATCCATAAGTGATAAAGATTTTCTTTTTAGCGGTTGTTTCACCGCCGGTGCGGTACGTAATGTTGGCAGTTTTCGAGGAGGAAACAGCTTTTTAATAACGATGTTATATTTCGTTGCACGTGAACGATTAATCATTGCATCCTTTGAGTAATTCCTTTTATGAGCGTTGGTATTTTGTAGAATTTCTTTAAAAACATTTAAATCTTTGATTGAATATCTTAGTGGTATGTTTTTAAAAATTAATTCATATAACCCTTTTGTTCCTTTATATTTATGCTCACCAATAATGATGTGATCGTCTTCAGTTATTTCAAGTTTTGAATCACCTATTTTTAATTCATTCCCATCAATCCTTGCTCCGTATATGTGTGATTTACCTAAATTCGGATTTGCTTTCATGTCATGTAGCATTTTCATTATGTATTTCCTTCCAAGAGGTCCATGCTGTAATATATCGGTACTCAATTGAGTTAGATTGGGAATTGATTGTTCTGCTTCAGGTATCGGTTGTTCTTCTTCTTTTTCAACAATTGGTTCTTCTTCTTCTTTTGTTTCTTCTTGCGAAAACTCACTAGCACTTGTATATGAATCATCATCGTCTTTTTTTAACGTTTCTACTTCTTGTTTAGAAACTGGTAGTAAAACATCTCCTTCATAACGAGGTTTACCAATGGTTTTTGATATCTGTTTTAAAGGTTCCGTAATAGGTTTAAATGTAGTCTCTAGGAATTCTTCTCTTTCACTTAAACCCATCCTTAATGCGCGATTCTTCATCCTAATAGAATCACTGAGTGATTTTATTTCTTTCAATAGTTTTTCTTGATTCACCATGTTTACACTATGAAGTCTGATTCATTACTAGACGTACTGCCATTCAATTAATGGATTAATACAAATTTGTCCAACCCTATTCGATATCTTCCATCTTTTATAGCTTCATCTTTCATAATGACGAGAAAGCCATACTTTTCAGCCCACGCTTTGCCGCACATCTCTTTAAATTTATCAAATGTCATATCCGCATTCACATGATCGTTATATATATATGTTTCAAATTTGTTTCATCTTGCTTGAATACTATCAACAAATTAGCATTATCTCTTATAAGTTGTTTTGGAATTTTACTGTAGGTTTGACCAATGTAAATACTGTCAATATTATGATGTCTCCCCATTGCAAAATAACTTCTGATTGTATCGTGATTTTCACATGATACATCGTCAAATATAAATACAGAAAATGGTTTAGCTTCATTTGGCTGCATAATTGTTTCACTGGCATTAAACTTGTAGAAATTTACTTCTGGTACACTTGCTAACACTTTATCCAACAACTGGTATTTAGGTTGTTGCAAAGATTTTGAAAAAATGTATATATTATTAAAACGTAGTCCTTTTGGATTAGTTATAAGGTTGAAAACAACATTTGTTTTTCCACAATTTGAAGGACCGGTTATCAAACATCTTATGGAGTTTGGTAGTAATTCCCCATGTTTACCACGGTTTAACTTGTCACTATCCACCGTCAATTCATCTATGTTATTAATATTAAATCGTTCCTTTTGCTGTACAATATCCATCTTGTTTAAAGGTTCAACACATAATGAATTATTAAAGTATTATACCAAGTCTTTTGTAGGAATCCAAGAATCTTCACTCTTGTCAAATCCCAACCAACGGACTTTAACTTTATCCTTTTTTCTTTGTAAAACCTTTTCGACAAGATATACGTCACCAACTGTTGATTTCAATAGTTCATGCCCATAGAATCCGCCTTGAAGTAGTTCACCTTTGTTGTCCTTTAAAATGTACGTTTCTGGTATTGTCGGCTGCACCTTGTAGATTGTAAATACTTCGTTAGTCCAGTTTGGTAGATATCTCTTACTGAAAACTCCTTTGTATTTACTTATACGCACCTTATCGTTTACTTTAAACTTTTTAGGTTTTAATTTTTCAATTTTGGGAGCAGTATTTTTTTTAATACGCTCTAAAACAAGCTTAGCATTGCCGCTATTTACTTGGATAGGTTTCATACCAATAGTGCGATGATACTTGTTATTGTACTCTTTTATAAGCTGCGGTAATATATCGTACCACACGTACGATCCTCGTTTGGAAAATGTTTTATACATCGCTCCTTTTAATGTTCTATTGAATCGTTCTATTATCGAAGCTTTGACTTCCGAATTTGTAGAATAATGATTTATGTTATATTTTTTCATTAATGCCGCAAATTCCTTATTGAAATATTCTTTTCCATCATCAGTTTGTAAATGTTTGATGACAAGTTTATTTCTTTTAATAGCCGTTTCCATAGCTTTTGTAACACTTTTCCCACTCTTGTCCTTAAGCGGTAAAGCGTCAGCGAGCTTGCTAAAACAGTCTATAATAGCTAATATATATTTAAACCCTTTATTCAATTTACTATGTGGTATCATCTCTATGAGATCGGCTTGGTATAGATCGTTCATTCCTTTTATAACTGTATTCCTTCTTGGAAACTTCCTTCTTGCCGGTTTATGAAGTTCATGTACAATCTTATCCTTCAATCCTTCCATTCTTAGATGTTGTTTCCACGCCGGTTTAAAAAATACTAATCCTCAGACTGGTTTGTCATCTTTTATATCATTAACAAATATGGGTCAAGGTCAAATAATAGCTGTGTAAAAAAGAGGGGGCATGGCATTGGGCTTGCCATGCTCCCCTCTTTTTTACGGAAAGGAAAAAAAGGAAGTAGGTGAAAGGACGAAGAACAGGTTTTATTGGTCGATAGGAGTTAATGAATAATGTCCAAAAGGAAGAGTGTGTATATTGTCTTGCTGGATATGCCTCTTGTCATCCTTGTAGCTTAGTGCCCATTTGGTTTGTTTAACACTGTAAACTTGATGGTTGAAGCTTCTTATTGTATTAAAAGTTGCTGTGGTTTCTATATTTTCGAACAGACATCTTTTAAAATGTTCAAATTGTACATTCTTCTTTAGATATGATGTTTTAATGCCTTTTGCCTTCTTTACAACTTGATGTTCTTCTTTCTCACTTATGTATAGTTGAAATGAATAAAGCTTGGACATCAAAGCCACAATCTCTTCCATAGGCGCACCATTGGTCTCATCTTTGAATTTTCCTAAGACTTTCTTGTTTATCCCGTTGTCGTAGTTAGGGTGCTGCTGCGGATAATCAGAAAAATCAAAATCATCTTTATAAACAAAAGTGCGTAGATCTTCATACATATCATTGGTTATAATCCAATAGATGAATGCGTCGGTGTCCATGTATGCAATTCCAATGTTCTCTCTTCCATAATGTTTCACCATTTTATTATAATGAAAATCGTACATATGAGTTTTTGATATATCTAAAATAGACATTCCGACATAAACAGGGCGATCCATCTTAATTGAAATTTTGTTCATAGAAACGGCAACAAGGTTTTCATTAATAATTATTGAAGATGCAAAGTTTGGTTTTTGCACCAACTTTTGTAGTTTTGTTGCGTCATTAACCAATCTTAAATCTTTGTGATTCCTCTTGTTTTCTAATGTTTTACCGAATATTGCATTATTCATCAATTTAAAGAAATCCTTTTGAAAATTGGACGTTGCCGCTGTTCTTCTTCTAGTGTTGTTATCAATATAGGATTTCAACCAACAGGATTGAGAAAATTGTAGCACCCTATTAATTCTGGTAATTTTCAATCCCATCTCTAACGCTTGTTGTACTGTCCAATAATGCGCTACATACCTCGTCTTGTTGGTGAGTGTCATCATTAATTTCGGCCATCTACCAGTAGGAGATATTTCTGTTTTTGCTAATAGCGGCAAGTCATAATGGTGGTCGTGAAGATGTTCCGGGTACTCAAAATCAACGTCAAAGATGTAACCAGTATCTCCGTGTTTAGGGATATCGGCGATGTTATCGATCGAATTTGGATCAACCCATTTAAAATTATCATATGGAAGGGGTTTTGACATAGCCCATCCGTATAGGTTATTTGCGTCAAAATAACCTATAAATGTACTTGGTTGTGACGCGTCATAGTTGGGGAGGTATTTATTGTTGGCTTTTACATATCTGGTTACACTTTGCGTTAATCCTCCTCGGATACCAGACTCTATCATCAACACCATATCTATATCGGTTAGTAGTTGAAGTTTACAGTTTGTTTCTTTTAACATGGCCTGCCATGCCAATCCGGGAGCTGTGTACGAATGAAGAGGGTCTAATCCGTATGCTTTTAAACAGGTATTCCTAAATTCTTCCATTATGTCACATAATAGTGTCACATCCAATTTAACGTAGAAATCCGAATATTCTCCCAAAGTTCTCATCCCTAGTTCATTCCATACCTTACAAGCGTGTTGATAATCTTCCTCACTGATGTCCTCTTCGTATAATTTACTCTTAAAAGCTTCTCTAGGTGGAAGTGAGGTTTCTTCAAATCTTTCCAAACTGTCGATATAATCGTAAGGGAAAACACCTTTGCGAAGAACTAGATCCAATTTATCGTTATTCACAATCTTTCTTGTTTCTATTAAATCTTCTTTCCTGAGGTTATCTGAAAGTCTCGATAAACTGCACGGCATAAACCGGTACGAATCTAAAAATCGTAATTTTATATTTCCAATCTTCTTACTAAAACTTATAAACTTCTCAGTTGTTTCCGCGATAACATCAATCGCACCGTCATCTCTCCCCAATTCTGGTATTATAAAATGACCATCATAACCGCTAAGGTTATGCAGTATTACAGGTATATTTCTAGGAATCTTGTAATTGATGTTGCATCCATTACACGCTGCACCCCTATAATATCCTGTAAGATGATCATGATCCTTAACTTTGTAGTTATTCAAAGTAAACTCATTTTTAACAATGAGTTAACTCATTTGTAAACAATGGCTGGCATTTTCATGTTGAATTTCTTCTTCTTCATCCATAGGTATCATTGGCACAATATCGCTATACAAATTTTCTACATTCCTAGCTATTTCATATAGATGATTAAGAAATGTCGCAGCAACATCTTCACCACGGTACACCACAGGTCTTGACGTCAATCCGTACCCATTTAAATGTTCTTCAGCCAATGTGGATTTAACCAATAAACAAAAACTGTTAGGCTTATGCATTTGATATTTTATACTCTTCCTTGCTTCAACGTTTTCATCTTCAATAGGGACAAGTGTTGATTCAAAATCAGCATATACCACTATAGGAATGCGATACTGATGGAACACCTTTTCAAACTGTAAGTATGATTTATTTAATGGTGGTAAGATAATCTTTGCTTCAAAGTGTTCATTACACAGTTGTTTATGTTCTTGTAACCAATGTCGTCCTCCATTTCTTTCTTCTTTAAAACAAAAACATCTTTTACAAATTACTTTTTTGTGTTCATTTTTTGATAGCTGCTTGTTGACAAGTCTTTCAAATGATTTTATCCATACATAGTGTGACACTTCATCCTTTGTAAGTAACAACAAGTCCGTATGATCTGCAAGCTCGTTCTTCACCACTTTTAAAGGAAAAACTTTATTGGAACTGTCCAAACCAAATACGTTAACTGATATTCCGGGATTTTGTTTTTCAAATTTTGAAATATCCTTCAACCCTACCGGGTAAGACATACCTTGAAAATTATATCTATATCTGTAGTCCTCATATTCTTCGCCAGCTCTTTGCGCATCGTGTAATACAAATTTTGAGGTCATAGCATATCGAAAACATTCCATATCTTGATTTTGAACATTTACACATGATTTTGTATCTTTGATCCTTTTCGGAAGTGCGATGAAACTGCTGCCCATCAGCCCATAACCGTGCTTGTGCACTCTTATGTCCATACCTACTACGCTAATTAGACTCCAACCTGATCCTCTTCCTTCGTGTTCTTGAATTTTAGTCAAAATCTCTTCAAGACAATCTTCTATTATTGAATCAATATCCGAATTACCCATGATGGTTCGATTTTTTGTTATAAATCCTGTTGGTGACATTTCTTCTTCTACATTGATAAACATGGCGTCTAGAATCAAACCAAATTTAATAAAGTTTAATCGTTTTAGTTCTTCTTTTAAAATCTTGATCACAATTGGTTTAGCTTCTATAATAAATTGCTCTAACTCCAGATTTTCGTTTTGAATTTTGTGATGCATCACCACTCTACCGGGTAATGCGTGAATACTTAAACTTGGTAGTGTATTAGATGGTCCTGCTGTTACTTCTTCTGAAGATATGTTTTCATTTCTGTTGTGATACAACTCCTTATGAATGTCTAACAATATTTCATCTTCGTAAGTCTCTAAACATATCTCACAACGATGCATTTTAGCGATGTTTATCCTTTGAAATTTAACAGGTAAATGAAATGCGGCCTCTTCATACCGCCTTTTTATGCTGTCTTACCCCCACCAATTTTAATCTTCTTCTTCTTCTTCGCTATCTGATGGGAATAATTGTCTTGCGCAGAAAACCAATCTTTGACGTATTGATTCTACATCAGGATTGTGACTAGATGTTGGAGTTTCATGATGGACATCTTCAAATTCCAATGGTGGTGGTGGGTATTCATTCTCTGTCAAGTCTATTTGTACATCTTCATGCGCCTCACTTGTTAATTCTTCTTCCATACTGTCAACACTTTCCGCTTCTAAGTTGTCGTCATCCGAATCTTCCATGCCGAGATCTTCTTGTTGAATTTTATATAATATTTCAAAAATAGGTTTCCTACGATAGTCAGTGTTATCCACGGGAGCCATTCCGAATGAATAAAGGAGGCCCTCTTGTGTAGCTACTTATATACTACTATTTTAATAGGTCAAGGTCAACACACCTAAAGCGAGAATGGGGAATAGAGCACTAAGTGGCATGTTAGTCCATTACCACAAAGTGATCTATTCCCCACTCTCTAATGTAAGTCCAATTAGTAACCAATTATTAAATGTCAATTTTTTATTGTTTTTTAACCTTATTACTGTTTATATTAAGTCCAATTGTTTTTACTAACACATAAAATTTTAAATAATTTTGTAGCTTCTTCCACTTCTTCTTTATTCACTGTCTTTCATCACACAGTTCATAGGTTCTTCATCTTCTTGTAGTAGAATTCTTTTGCGTTCATATTCCAACTGCTGTATTCTTTCATTCTTTATGGCCAACTCGACAAGTAGTTGATTGATGTAGTCGGCGGCCATATCGATAGTTCTAGTCCTAACTTCTCGCAATCGCACTCCTGGTATTAGCCTTTGCAGTTTGTAGTATTTTTGTCTTATTCTCGCCTCTCTTGCCTGAGCTGACTCTTTAAAATGACTTTTCTGGACTTTCAAATGTTGTTGATCCTTTTTTGTTGTACTAAGGTCCAAAACATTGTCTCCACTTGCCATGATTCTGGTTCTACTGCGAGATGTGAGAAACAAGAATATTATGAGCGAAATGACTACAACAACGCGTCGAACCTCTTTTATCCACTTTCCCCCACCAAAACGCTTTCCCCCACCATGTTTTTATAGGTCAAGGTCAAATAAACTTAACGCGAGAACGGGGAATAGAGCACTAAGTGGCATGTTATTCCATTACCACAGAGTGATCTATTCCCCGCTCTCTATTCTACATCTAATTTTTTTGTATTTTTCTGTTTTATTTTTTTTAAATATTTTTATTTTTTTTTTTACCCGTCATTATTTACACAGCAGGAGCTTCATACTTTATAGGAGAGTCTTCATCAGGTTCATTAAATGCATTCCACGCATAAGTATCAGGAAGTTCATTAGGTTCCATCTTTAAAACAGGAATTTCACTAGGCGGATTCCATACACCAGTAGTTTTATTTGTCTTCAGTTTGTTTTCTAACACTTCAATTTTGTCCAACAGTTCCAAAATATATTTCTTTGCACCGATCAATGTTTGTATCCTGGTATTGCCAACAGTCAATGAAGGCACTATAAGTTGCAATTGATAGAACGCCATTTTTTCTTTCCTGCACCGTTCCTTACCTAAAGCACTCAATTCCGGATGTGTTATTCGTTTTCCTTTACTTGAGAAATGTAAAACTTTACTTGTTGATGGAGTTGAATCTTCTACTGGTTCAGCCATTTTTCTTGCAATGTTCTTCTTAAGAGTTTTAGCAAATAAATGAAACTCCTACTGTGTTTTAACCCTCTTTTAAACACAATTCCCCCACCATTTCAATTTTTCCCCCACCATGTTGTTTAAACAAAAAACCAAACTTCCACTTTTGCATTCACATTATTGTCTTTTAGAAATTTAATAAATTGTGAGCTGGATGACGATATTTGCCTGTTTGATAAATAATCTTTCACCACCTGTTCATCTTTCCCTTCTAATATGTAGCAAAACACTTTCATCAAACTTCCATCATCTTCTTTTGATCTTATAAAGTTTGCAACAAATGTCCATTCTTCATCGAGAATCTTAAAAGTTTTTATTTCCATGTTAAAAGACATCTTTACTCGAGTTATTCTGTGACAGTAATGAAATCAACCTTTACCAAACAACATTTATAACCAATACCCCCACTACTTTCCCCCCCCCCCCACTACTTTTTCCCCCACTTTTTGTTAGACCTCCCCTCCATACCGTTACTCTAGTATGTTCTACACCTAATAAATTTACATAAGACCTGTGCACAGATTGTGCATCTTTCCCGCATAGCTTCAAATCTTATTAGTGGTGCTTTAACACGATGGTCAACGTACCCTCCTTCAAGTTCAAATTCGTCCCAATCATCTATAGCCACTCGTGCACAATCTGGACAAAGCTGGGTCCCATCTGCAAATTTATAAGCAACAATAATGCCGAATCCATAATGTTCTCTTCGATACTCGTGTATTGCATTTCTAACCGTATTGGGAATAAGACATTCTCCTGATCTTATTATGTGATGAAATAAAAAGTCATCACAAATTATTTTTCTCAAACAAATAACAAAAAGACTCTCCATCGTGTTGTAGATGAGAGTAACATTCGTACTAAACTGTTTTACTGCCTACCGCCCGCTTAAATAACTTATCCCCACTACTACTTTCTAGGTCAAGGTCAAACAATATTAACGCGAGAACGGGGAATAGAGCACTAAGTGACATGTTATTCCATTGCCACAAAGTGATCTATTCCCCGCTCTCTATTCTACCTCTACTTTTTTTACATTTTTAATTTTATTGTTTTTTTTAACATTTTATGTTTTTTTTTTAACTTAAAATCCTATAATTTCATTTCCTTCTTCTTCGCCTTCTTTAACCACACCTTTGTTACTACACACATTTTTCAAACGTAACAGTTCTTTCTTCATTTTCCAATTGTTTAATTTTTGATTTTTTTTCTTCCAATAGTAGTTTTAGATATTTAATGTAACTACCGGCTACGTGGACAGTTTTCATTCGGTTTTCTCCAAGTCGCATTCCGGGGATTTGAAATTGAAGTCTGTGATATTCCATGTTGATATTAGCCTGGGTTTGTCTTGATTGTTCACTTCTTCTCCTTCTGGTCTCCTCTTCTGCATCAGAGGTAAGCGTATGATACAAAATTGGACGTTGCATCGTAGTCGGCTGCTATTGTAAAAATAAAACTAAATTCAGTCCAACATCACATTTATCCCCTTTCCCCCACCACTTTGCCGGTTGTCCCAAAAATGACGAATACATATTTCAACGGTCACGCTAGCACCATTTGTAACAAGATGGTTATAAAGAAAATAAGGATAGTCACAAGATTTAAGATCTTCATTTGCCAACATGAAATCAAATGCTAATTTCCTTGAATATTCATTATGAAATTTTTCATGAACACTAATTAGAATTCCAGCCTTTTCAAACTTATAACCAATGTCTGGGATTTTCTTACAATCATCTATGTCCAGAATTGGAAAATAATATGTGAAGGAGTTCACCGGTGGTACCCACACTCTATCACACTCTTCACAAAACACTTTGTACATTCTCGCTCGCTCATCCATTTTGAAATGATTTTTACTCATGCCAGACTACCGTTTAAATAGCCTACTACCTCATCTTTCCCCCCACCATTTTTATTCCAAATTTGTTTCCTCATGTTGCGGAGTATCAATAACATGGGCAGCGGCATTCCAGAGTTGTGACTGCTGTTCTTCTTCACCTTCAGATTCTGTTAATTCTTCCGGTTGGTGCATAAAGGATACATTTGAATTTGAAGCGGGTCCAATATCATTGTTCATTTGTTCATTTAAATTTAAAAATTCTCCAACTATTTCTTCCAAAAACTGTCCAAACGTAATATTTACCTCTTGCTCTACTTCTTCATCTTCTGCCATCTCACGATCTATAACAATTTCAGTGATGTAAATAAAAGTGGTATCTCTCGGAGACATGGTTTAAAAAAAAAAGAACATGTGGCTCCAGTAACAGTTACACGAAAAATGAACAGGATTGTGTGGAACCCTCGCTTATATAGGAGACTGGAAAGGGGGGGGGGGGTTAAGTCAATTATAAAAATTTGTAACTTGCCTTGCTCTAATTACTCTTCCGCAGACAGCTTGTATTGCATTGCAACCACTTCCACCTCTATCTTCATGCCTTCTACAAGATTAAGTACGTGCAGCATCCATGGAAACAGTATTTCTAAAACTTCAATCCTTACTCGACATGCACACAATACTTTGTACGCATCACGACGGTACACAAACACACTAACCCCCATGCCCATATCCCTCATTATGTTTTGTTCAATTTTCAAAAATAACCTATACAATAGCGGCCAAACTTCTGTGTGCTCAGCAAAAAACGAATCCAGTCTCTTATACATGTTTAACGTATAGCAACAAGACAAATAATGAGCAAACACATGTGATAGCTGCTTTTATAACGTTCGCCAGTACAGTAAAAATTTATGGGGGGGGGGGATATGATTTTTTAGTGGGATGTTAAAAATTAGTAGTTTAAAACCAAAGCCGAAAAGTAATGATTAAACCCTATATTTTCTTCTAATTGCAAATACTCCACATATGCCTCCGCCCATAGCCATAACAGATCAATGTTACGCCAATATACACCAAAGGTGGGTCTATCATCAACTAAAATTGGAGATGCTATGTTCACTAATCTTCCGTTTTCTATCCATGTCATAGCTTCAATTACAAACCTTCCTATAATATCCATTGGAGAATTAATATCCAAAAATATTCTTGTAACAACATTTTCACTTAACAAGGGCACTTCAATTTCTTCATTGTTTTCTTCGTCGTTTTCTTCGTCCACCTCCAATACTTCTCCAATCTTTGTACATTTATTATAAAATATTGGAACATCTCGGGGAGACATGTTCGCTCTAACTATTATTAGCAAGGAATGGCTCCAACACAAACCGCCACACTCTTATATAGCCAAGTCAATGAAAAATCAGTGGGGGGGGGTTCAAGTTCAAGGTCACACAGGAGTTTGACTTATGTAGTGACCACTCATGACTAATCTTGCGTATGAATCTTACAATTCATACGCCTAATCTGTGTATTAGGTGGCCCTGAAAAGGACCGTTTTTTTTCGGGTTTTCACAAACCCCTCCTTAGACTAACGTGATGTTAAACCAGTTATTATGCTCTTCATTCCCCCTGAACTCATTAAACGACTCCCCCCATTGCCAGATGAATTCGGCAGTGTCCGGCGTAATGTACACAATCGGGCTTCCAAGGAACAACATTGGAGATATAATCACGATTGTTCTGCCCGACTCCAACCAATGTACTGCTTCCCAGATGTACGGGTCAATAGTGTCGTCCGGTTCAAGTTTTATACATCTAAGTTTTTCATCAATCAGTTGTTCTTCTTCTTCATCCGATGTCTGTTCTTCTTCCTCTTCCTCTATTTCCAAAACTTCTTCGGACTCAGTACATTTGTTGTAAAATGATGCACCATCCAGTGGAGCCATGTTCGCTGTACAGTGGGTAGGCGAGCAATGTTCCAACAGCAGGTGTGCGACTGTTTATTGAAAGTAGGTCAATGCAAAATAAGAGAAAGTTGGCAGGGGAAGGATGTTTGTGACGTACGCCGGGGGGGGGGGGTTCGTCAATGTCAAGGTCATATGAAAGTAGGTCACGGGACTTAGAGCGGCCAAAAAATAATGGGAGAGAAACGCAGCGCACTTATCATAGCGCTGGTTTCTCTCCCATTATTTTTTGCCAACAATTTGGAATTTGGAAAAAAGCTAAGATTTTCTAATAATTACTTCGCCCCCACCTAGTCCAACCATCCTCACCTTTGAAGAGAAAGTCTTTCGCATCAAGTGTATTGATCGCTTTTTTGGTTCTTAGAGGTACGGAGAGCTTTATTACCCACTTATAGCCGTTACACCCTATTACAATTCTATTGCTCTTATCCGTTCTACTTACAAAAAAGTACCTCAAACCTTCCTTCAATCTCTTCAACCTGGTGGGAGGGTAAGACTTGTGGGAGACCACAGTCAGTTGTGGCGCAGAAATGTGTTTCACGACATGTAAACGGCAATACTTTTCGTTTAAAACACATTTCTTACCACCAACTGATCCTTTTTTAAGACCCTTACAGAGCACTTCAGGACATTTACGCGGATTTTTAAATGCCCTGCGTCGCTCTTTCATTAATAATTGATAACGCTCTGAAGGAGCAATTTTGAAAAGCTTCTTTTTTCGCTCTAAAACAGGAATGATAGGACGAGGAGGGGTAGATTCAGAAATAGGGGTGATTAGTGGTGGCAAGGAAATATAAGGACGAATAAAATTGAGAAGTGAAGGTGTATCAGGACGAAGAGGCTCAACAGTTCTTGCCACATCCGTCACTTTCTTCTGCGGTGGTGGTGCCATTACTGCAGATCCATCTTCTGACGGCTGCTCCTCATGGATTGGTGACGGAGGTGGGGAGAAGATGCTCCCAAGAACTGTCATCGCTTGCAGAAGAATGTTGGCCGGAGCTGGACTTCTGGATGTGGAAGGTGGTGTCTCCATCTGCTGCAGCATGTGCTCCGGCACATTCTTCAAACGGAGTCTCTTCGCTGGTGCGACAGGTGGTGAAGTGGTAGTGGTGCTGGTAGTGTTGGCAGTGGTACTGGAAGTAGACGACATGGCTCTGATGCGGCAGCGTTGGCGGCTGGAATCAGAATAAACAGACCCGTTAGTCGGCCTCGCTTAAATAATCACACAGCACACGCAACAAGTGAAAGTGACCTCGGGGGGGGGGGGGTTCCGGTTCCGGTTGAGGAAGGGGGGGGGGGTTATGCATGAGTGAATTGAGGTCAAGGTCACCAAAAAATAATAATGATCCAAGGTGATGGAGGCGGCCAGGACCGTCTCCACCACCCTGTGTTCCTCAAACACTCCCAATCCCAACCCAAAAAGTTACGTCTTGCTAGGGATCCCGATTTTTGGCCCGCACGCACGTGGCGATCCAGTTTGGTAGTCTGTGATACGGGCGGCCAGCCTCGGGCCTGGGCACTGGACTTGACCATTCCAATTTTACAATAGGGACTCTGGAACAGGTAATGCAAGACGCAACTCTAACCTCCCACCCTTAATCTAAACCCACCCAATCATATTTTTGCCTGACCAAAATCAAAAACAAAAATCAAAAACAATAAAAATATGCGCTGCCTAAGGCACAACGCGCATGTCCCACCCATATTTAATGAAGTTCAATCGAACTTCTTTAATTTACATTTACATTTTAATTTAATCTACCCATCCTAACAGCTAGCTGTGGAATATAAAAAATTATTAGTACACAGATGAACACAGACATGGACAGACACACACACACACACACACACACACACACAATAACCCAATACTTAAAATTAAAAAACACATTTCTTAAACATAAATAATACCATAACACACCTTAATGCTAACATCGCAATGCGCAAGTTAAACCTTACAACTAACACATCTTAAGACTAAAACCAAATAACGCTTTGCATAAAAACCATAGACACACACACACAGACACAACAAATATTAAATAGTAATAGCCTAACAACAAGAGTAACTCAAATATATATCGGCCGCTTATACATTTGAGCTGCCCTCTGAGTTGGGTCGGACTGCCGCGTCCGGAGTTCCGAGCCCAACTGCTGCGGCAATAGTCGTCGGGGTGGTTCTCGGTTCGCAGAATGGTGGGGGCAGCGGTAGGGGTTTAAGGGGGGTATGGAACCTTCCAGCAACGTCAATGGAAAATTCCAAACGGATGTGCTTTGTTACATGTGGGTCGGGCAAAACGCAGGTGGAGCCTTGTATCTCTCAATTTGCATTAGATAACATCAAATTACATCCGCTGACAAGTAGGAGCCTTGTACCTCTCGATTTGCATTTGATAGCATCAAATTACATCCGCAGCTTTCCCCATCGCGTAACAGCATAATTATCGTCGATTGTTATCCACCCTCTTCCGACACTTAATTATAGTTGCAACGGAAGTAAACCTCCGGTACACGCAACTTGTTTTTAACATACAATAGACTATTGTTTGCAAATGCACACATAATCCTTGGCCTGGTCGGTACTTCTTACACGCTACACCTAAGACGTTGTGACGTCAGAGCGGGGGGGGGGGGGTTCCGGTTCCGGTCCGGAAGGGGGGGGGGTCATGCATGAGTAACCATCCGCGTGCATATAAACGAAGGAAAGCTCGCGCGCCGCCCATATAGAGGGCTGGCACCCCAGCGGTAAACAACAAATCCGTGAGTTTATAGCACATAGTACTATAACATATGATTTATTTTTAACACTTAACATTTTAATTTTTTTTACACTATTTCTTAACACTACAACAATGATTTTATAAATCACACTTTTATTTTCGCGTCTATTTTCCATTTTTGTTTTAACTAAATATGCTAATTAACATCGCGTGCAGGCAACTCACACTGATTAATTGCAGGTTCCATTCTTACACACCTGTTTCCTCCTTACTATGCAAATTACTCTCTTACTTTAGCGACACTTAAACTCTAACCGCTACTTCTCGGTCATATTAATATAGTTAGTGCTACGCTATAGGATTTACCTGTGCAATGGTGCACGCGATGTTTCCTGCACATCTGCTGGTAATACACCTTACACCCGTCTACTATTATACTTATTGCTACATTACACGAGACATTTCTTGCACGCCTGCAGATAATACACTTGCTAACCGTCTACTATTATAATTATTGCTACAGTACAAGAGACATTTCTTGCTCACCTGCAGGTTATACACTTTACAACCGGCTACTATTATAGTTATCACTACACCATAAGATTAAGCCGTACACATGGCTAATGCAATCCTACTTCATCGTGCACGGAGCATTTCTTGCACACCTGCACCTTATACACTTTACTACCGTCTAATATTACAATTATTGCTATGATACGGTAGTTACCTGTTCAATCACAGTTGCGGCCCCACTTGCTTATCCACAGGCCGATACTCGCAATCCTACAACTGAATAATTAATTAATTTACTTCCGCTATTACCGATACTTTTCTTAAACTATCCGTCTCTTCCTCCGACTCTTGTGACCGTAGCCGCGGCCGACTGACAAATAACCGAGCTCCCGCAAACCTCGCTCTTTTATGCGGTTTTCTCGGGGAGGGGGTTGGAGAGGGTTGGAGGCGCGTCGCACGTGACTCATCGATCGCATAAAAAGGGGGGTTGCCGTCGCGCCCGTGCCATTTCGGTGGCGGCATCGGTCGGGTGAGGTACTATCCGTAGGTCTCTGACGCTTTTATAACTAACGCTTATTACTTTAAAATGTGTTTCCGCTTTATATGCTAATTAGTTTCTATATATTCAGACACAATCGCGGCCGCTGACCATTTGCCGGCTTACTCTCAAGCGGTTCACATGTAAAATCATGGCTTCCCACACTTTACAGCTGAAACTTTTGCGCACAAAACATATGTTACAACAGCATTCTACACCTGCAGTTTCAAAACCGCGTAGTACGGTGGCTAGACTTAAAAAACGGTTCAGGTTTCACCCGTTGTATTTTGCACCACCTCAACTTGACAACGCTTGCACTATTGATACTATTCTACAGACAGTCTTGACTGAAATGGTTAAGTACCAACATTTCCCTCTTGTCACGCCTATTGACGGCCCCGTCCAATTCTTCTTCTTCACCGTCTTACCGGGTCTATATTATCGGACATCCTCCGACTCGTGTCTCATTGCGCTCTATCGCCTCACACGGTAAACACCTAAGGCCTCTCGTCTCTCTCTCTCACACTCTCTTGCAAGCATGGACACACAACAGGGTTCACCGGTGCAGTCCCCTGACGTGACTTCCACTACGGATACTACTGCACGTCCGACAGACGGTTCCGCCACGCCTACAACGAACGCCGGCTCCCGCCCGGTACAGAGCGATGCGGTGACCACTACTACTGCAAACGACGTGGAGGCTATTCTACGATCACTGATGGGGTTCGATTAAAATAAATAAACGAAAAAATAAAAAACAACCCCTCCCTCGGCCCGCCCGCTCCCGCTCCGATCCGACCCGTCCCGAGTCCCCGCCCCGACTGAGCCCCTGCGGCTCCCACTTTTTTAAAACTCCCTCCGGATGGCCTTGACCCACTTACAAAACACACCCATCACTGTCAACCACAACTGCCGGTTCGAACCGCTTGGCCTTGACCTGCGCCAGAACCGGCAAAACCCCACTACTAAAACCAAACTTATAATCATATCTTATTGACTTCAGCATTCATAACACTGAATAAAAGCATTTACGGGTCTATTTATTGAAGAAAACCTTTGGTCTGGTCAGCTGGTGGTAAAGTACAATATGGTACTCGGCTAAATAGGATATAAACATTTTAGAATGCTATAACCGTGGTGAAAGGGGTACCTTCCTTTTACTTCTTACTTTCTTTGCTACACTATCCCATTTGAAGTGCACAGTATCTTTTGTATAATTGGAATAGTTTACATAAAATAAAAAAAGTTCTAAAGTTTACTTCAAATGTTACGAATTTCACTCGAAATCTTTAAGAAGATAATTTAAAATTAATTCTCAATTTAATTTTATATCAGTAGAGGCAATAGGTGTTTCAGGCACAAAAATCAATAAGTTAAATTTTGAAAGGTAAGGGGACTTAGCGTCCTGGACTTAAAGACGTCTTTGAGAAGTAGTGTTGTGACGTAGTTTCTGACGTCAAGAGGTTTAAATGGCCAAATTTTAAAAGGGAGGCCTGAAAAGATCACCTTTATAGAGCAAGTGTTGAAAAAAATATTGGTTCTAATGTAAACAGTGAAAATAAAATAAAACGCATGCCAATAATGTATTGAGACACACAACTAAAACACCTACGAAAATTTTCGTTACGCTCTTGCTCATTTGATTTACACTTGAAAGTACTATAAGAAAATAAGTAGTACGTTAGTATAACAACATAACCTTTTGTTGTAATTTTTTGTTCACTATCTTACTTCCCTTCTAGCATAACCCTGAATCTCGCTTAGTTATCGACATAACTTGAACAAATTTGGTGTATGTGAAATCATTAGGTACGGTTTAACTTATATTTACTTACATCATTCGTATGGCAGAAAACCTACCTACTCACTCCCATCGGGTTTATGGGGGGAATGAAAAATACCATAAATTGATACAATTTGGTATGTACGTGCACTGGGAGGCTTGTCTCTACTAACAATACCCCCATGGCAGCAAAACTACATCCTCGTTTCCATGGTGTTTATGGCGGAAGTTGAAAAAATACCGAAACCTGTTGGAAATTTCGCTGGGTACGCAGGTCTGCTGCAACGGGGGTATTACTTTGTTTTTTTCCAAAATCCTGAAACGTTTTTTTACCTGACACAAAGTATAAGGATTTCACTCCGATACGTTCATAAAAAATATAAAGATTTTTAAACAATATACTTTTTTATATTACCTAACCAATAAAATGGAACTTTCTAAAGGAGAATTAAAGTAAAATAAATTAAATAAAACGTAAAAGAAGAAGTTTTTAGTAGGTCAGTGGAAATTTGTGAACAACAAGACTTTACTCCTGTGACTTGGTTGATATGAAACAAGTTTAAATGGGCCTGGCAGGCGGTGTGGGGCTGCAGAGCTCACACTGTTGTGTTGTGAAACCAGCTCTGGAGGAAATTTACATTTTTGCCTCTTTTATGTGCCTTGTGTGCTTTATAAATTTGCATTTTATGTCCACATAATTCAGGAAATCGACTAATAATGTTAACCTACGGTCAAGAAAGCTTCATATCAGCAGGATTAAATTAAGTGTAAATCCTTTCCTGTAAGTCATTTAAGGAGTTACAAATTTATTACTTTTATACCTTAATTCGTGTCGATACAATTTTTTATAGTTTTATATAATTAAACTGAAAAAATAAATTTTAAAACAAGTTGTATCATTAATTGTAGAGTTATCGTACGGTGGTATAGTATTTTCAATAATAGTACAGTTTACAATTACATAGGAAAAGCTCATCTTTGTTTACAGGTATTTCCATTGTAAAGTTTGGCTGTAAGTACTCCCCAGCCCGAGTTTGACAGCAAAATGCAATATAATATAATTGACTTTGTTATCAGGTCAGCAAATCATTATAGTCTAAACTTCTTCACCTTAAACACCTCTACACTTGCAAGGTCATTTGGTCTTGAATACATCATTGCCGGTTGAATTAATATATTCATGTTTTGAATTCTTTATTCCGCAAGGTTTACTTCTCACTCTGTAACTGTAGATGAATGACTTTGTAAGTTTGTAAGTGTCATTCATCACCCTGTAAACGTAATATTCAGTCAAAAATGTTTTATTATGGTTCATATGCTTATATATTTACTCACTAACTAGTCGCTTGATTCTTATTATTGTGTTGGAGATACCATTCTTATAGTTATAAAAAGGAAAAAAATTAATTATATTTACAGTTTTTCAAACTATTCTGTTATGTGTTGGAAACTGAAAAAATCACTGGTAAACCCTATAATGGACATGAATTTTAAAAATAATTCTGTTATAAATATTTGAAACAAGGTTTTGTGAAACTGCTTAGCGCTTTTGGATGAAAATGTAGGAAAACACCTACAACACCTACGTTATGTAGTATCCAAGAATCCACTTTAAATCATAAATGACTTTCGAGACAAAAGAAACACGCGTCGTTGAATAATGTAAGACAAGAAACAAACAGATGTTTTATTTCACATTCATGGATTCCTTAAAATCTTTCAACCTTTACTATTGTGGCAAATAGAAATGGATGTCTTTGTCAGATAAACCGTACAAGAAAAGTTTTCTTTACATCACATTAATGACTAGTGTTTATGTTTTCATTAGTAATTGTAAAGATCGTTTTGATTTTTAAATATAATCTATATAACTTAAATAATATTATAAAATAAAAAAGTTTTTCTAAAAAATTACTGAAATGCATATATTGTCACTCCCACAGATATAGGAGATTAATAAAAGTACAATTTACTTCGGACTTCGGACAATTATTGTTTCTAATATTTAATTACATATCGTATCACATATAGAACAACAAGTCAGGGTTAATTGTAAAGACTTTCTTTAAAGCCTTGCTGGGAATCCCGTCCGGGCCAGGAGCCTTTTTGCTCTTAGGGAGAGAACGGATGATTCCAGCTCCTCGATTGTGAAGAGTGGAACGTCCTCTACCCGTCCAAAGTCAACCGGCGGCCGCTGTGGATGTTCAGGAAACAACGCAGCGACGATCCTACCCATGGTGGTGTTTTCCATTATTTAAGGTGGAGAGCGGGCACCGAGTTTCTTTGTGTTACAAGTTTGTAACCTAGGCCCCATGGGTCGGAGTCAACGTCGTCACAATGTCTCCTCCAGCTGTTCACCTTGCTCCTGTTGATGGCCTAGCGGAGAGATTTTCTCGCAGCTCTATAGGCCTCCGACTTACGAACTCTCTTGTGGCACTCTTCTAGGTCTTAAACAAGTTCTTCTGAGTTCCACAATCTCTTTAGTCCAACAGTTAACGGGTTGTTTATCGTGTCGAGGTTTCCTTCTTGGCATAGACTGGTCGCAGGCCGAGGCGATCAGTTACATCATGGATGTTACTAGTGCCTCGCCCCCAGCCTCGACAGGATTCCCCTGCGCTCCCCGAGATATAACTTCGGTGAACTTGACCACGTCCAGTTTGTTGGTGTTTCATCAGCGTGGCCCTTCCCGAGATGCACAAAATCCACTATTTGCCTAGTCATGCAGGTCAAAGACATTGTATTGGTGGTCACTACCCGTGAAGTCCTCCACAACCCTCCAGTCAGAGATCCTCGGCAGAAGCGACTTAGACGCAAAGGTGACGTCGGGGATCGTGCCTCTCTGCCCGGAGTGCCGAAAAGTAGGTGTGTCGCCCTGGTTGAGGACGACAAGACCGGCCTTAACGATGAAGTGCATGATGTATTTCCCCCGGGAGTTGGTAGAGGGCATTCCCCTCTACGCCCCCCCCCCCCCCTCTCTCTCTATTGCCCTGGCGTTGAAATCGCCACCAACCACAACGTGCCCGGTGGTGCCGAGAACACACTCCTCTAGGCTGCCTGCTGTCTATATTGTCGCGGAAGACCTGGATGGCATCGCTGGGGGTGAGGTAGAAACTGACGATAGTCACGTCCCTACACCCACCCCAGACGAATCCTCGGTCACGTCTGTGACCCCGCACCAAGACATCCTGCGTGGTACGCGCCCAAAATACAGCAGTTCCGAGGCTGTGGGAGATCCCTCTATCCAGAGGGCTTGAAAAAACCTTAATAACTCCGCTATTTGTAGTTATATCTTTACAAACCTAGTATCAATGATTAGATAATTTGATCGGTCAACTTTTTTGTCCATTAAATTAATTTATGAAAATGAAAATTGCTTTGATTATGGGGGTTCAAGCAAAATATTATTTTAATACAATGATCCGTTAAGGATATAACGATTTTTAGTGTAATAAATGTATTGGCGGCTAGTGACTTAACGAAGTATTTTAGAATAAATGTTAATAGAAACTGTTTTGATTATTTTTATGTGAGCAATAACCCCTTGATTTATGTTAATGTTTTCACTCTGTATAGTGCGTGCCCCAGACCACCCTACACCCCTTTTAAATTTAAATTATTGAGTTTTCACAAAAAAAAATAGGTAAAACGGTTACGCTATTTCAATTAACACTAATTGCAATGTACAGGGTGTACAAAAATTAAACTACCTAGACCTTAAGCTGCTAATTTTTCATGCAAACCCCCATTTTTATGAAATTTTTTACTCTACCCGTAATTTTAAGGTAACTTAACGACTTCAATGTGTACCCCTAATCCTAACAGTTCAGGAGATAACGGCGATTGAATTTAGTTTTTCCTCATAAGAATAACATCGGGAAAATTTCACATTCATTATCTCTGAACATTTTACGGTGAACAGAACTGCCCTACCTTGAAATATTTTAGAACCTCATTAGTATTACTTTTCCATTCATTTTAAATAGTCTCCACTATGATGTAAATGTTATGGAAAAAAAATAATTTATGACAAAACAAATAATTCGTGATGGACAATATTTAGAAGGAGAGTATTACACATTTTTGTGCTGGGACATGTTTGTTTTGCCGACAATGTTCAGAGATAGTGGATTTGAAATGTGTTCTTTGTTATTCTTATTGGAAAAATCAAATTTTCAACACCCATTATCTCCAAAGCCTTTATGATTATTGGTACTAATTACATTGTAAACTGTCTTAAAAATACGTGTAGAATCAAAAACAGCATTAAAAATGGGGGCTTGTATTTAAAATTAGTGACATTTGGTCTGAAAAGGTGACTGCTGGTACAATCTGAACATTGGAGTCACTGTCAATGTATAGAGCGGCACCAGTTTCGCCCTTATGGCACAATTGGTTTTTGTTAAAAATTCATTCCGTAAATTTTAAAAGGGTGCACGGACGGTCTGGGACACCCGGTGTATCATTAGAAAAATATAAATAATTTTAATTACAACAAGATAAACTTTCATAGGTATAACTGTTATTTACACCTAAACTGAGAGTAAATAAATCTTAAATAATTTTAAACTAGTATTAAATATTTATTTAACCTTAATATAAATTAAATATATAAATTAAATATTTATTTATATTTATTTATGAGACCTAATTTTGATTCTTCGAAACGTATGGTGTACATAAATGCAACAAAAATATCCTTAACATAAAATTACACTTTTGATAACATGTAAACCTGTCTCGAGCTACAATGTCAACCTGACGTACAGCAAACATGGTTAAAGTGAACGTGGCAAATACAAACATAATCAGTTGAATACATACTTGGAACCGAGAGCAAGCAGATTGTAAATATCCACAAGAGTTTGGGTTGAAACCGTTTACATGATACCTTATTTATCCAAACCCCAAAATATACATATTTTAGGATTGAATAGTATTACAATAAATAACCCCCTTCACAGCATACTCAGCGAATTTCCAAATTAGTAATATTCATTTTGACCAGATGAGCCTCTAAACAAAATTTCATCACATGTTCATTAATAGGGAAATTAATGTCCATTCTCCTTATGATAAATATAGGGAAAGAGTATGCAGGTATGCTGCCATGGGGAACACTGAAAGTAGGTATTTTTATCAAGAAAAATATATTTCGACTATATGAAGCCATATAACATGAAGCTAAATAACAAGTTTCATAAAAAATATTGGTTAATAAGTGCAATATTAACACATACTTAATCTCCATATGATTAACTTGGAGCCCCAAAATACAATGTACTGTTTTTTTTTTTAACATCTCGGTAGCCAATGGAGATAGAGCAAAGCTTCAAAATACTAAATTGTGTTTTTTATGAGCTAAATACAGTGGTGAAAATAAAAATTTAAATGTTTTTAAATTACGTATGAAAAATGCGAAAATCCCATTTTTGAGGTACAAAACCCAGCAAAACTACCTTTCCCGGTAGGTCGATATATGGTTTACGAACTCTGAATAAAGGTAGGATTACACATCTCTACCAAATTTGGTCTCGATTGGACCGTTTTTACGAGAGTTATCATGTCCAGGGACCCATACATACATACATATATATATATTAAACCGAAAAAGTAACACCTCAAACCGAAAAAGTAACATGGTCATGGGCTTAGGTCTTACCATGAGACCTACGGTAATAGCTCATTCCCATGGGAAATTTTCCAAAACAAAAAATTGTTTAGGCCCAAACAGTTTTAACAGTTTTTAATATATTCAATTCATCGATTTGAATTGTGTAGAAAAATATCATAAAATCATACTATGTTAAAATATACCATTTAGGCTCTTTAATTACTGAGCTTTCTATGTCAAATGCATTCCTTTATGAAACCAAATTTAAACAATAAAAAAATAAAGTAATTGCTCAAGAGATGTATGCTACTAAAACCTTTCTGATCGAAGTGGGGTGGATAGTTGGAAGGTGAAATAAAATTATAAACATATTTGTTAGTCAGTTTTAATCTGCCAAAACTTATTCTTAAAATAAAAACATCAAGCAATATTGTAACAATTTCTCTAAAACTACAACAATATGAATTTGTAAAAAAATGAAGTACTTTAAATAAATATTGTACTGTGAACGCAATGTAATATTTACACCATTGATTAAAACAACAACGAATTTCAAGTGCGTATAGCAAATTGAAAGCATAGTGAAATCGTAGAGTAACTAATTAAAATTTGTAAAATTATGTGTAACACCCATAAATTTAATAACCTCTCTTTCTATTACATTTAGCAATTTTGCCTTCATTTAATATCATGCTCTTAACACTTGCATTGTAAGAACAAAGTCACTCAATAATCAGTAATTCTCTAAATGCGTATTCACTGTAGGGCCAATATAACCACTTAAGTCCGTCAGGTCAGGCCTCTCTCACTTCGGTTAAGGTCATGCTCATTGCTGACTCCCAGTGTTTGAATTCTATTTTAAGTCACCAAAAGATTGTGTTTGCCAAATATTTCGGTATTTATATTCACAGCATTATTATAGCATAGATGGATTATAGTATGCATATTTTATCTGGCTAAAATATATGTTTTGCTAGTCCAACGACGGCAGCTTCCATATACTAACAATAACTATTCTATTGCTCCAGATATACTATCTGTAATTAAAACTGTTACCCTCCTGTGCGGATTACATTTTACTTTTTTACTAAAAAACTTTTTTACCAAGGAAACATTTATCTTCGATTTATTGTTTCCTGTAGAGTTGTACTGCTAGAGGGGTGTAAATTCAATACAAGGATTACAACAATTGTAACTAAATTTCACGTAGTAATTGTACACAATTAATGCTTAACACCGAACTCATAAAACGATAATACAGTACTGATATTGCAATGAGGGTTGTAATCTCAACACACACACACGCCAGTTCTCATCTCATGACAATGGTGATATTACAAGTCCGTTGAAATTATCTGAAGTATAACGACAACAGTAGGTAGACTACACCTCGAGTAGTCTACAAGACACTATATTGCCTAGTTATACAACAGTTGTTATAACTGTTGTTATACAACAAAAAGGTGTTGCATTGAACCGTTGCCTCTGTGTTGACGCCTGGTGAACAAATTTTGTTAAACCATAAACTACAGGCTGTCTTGAGGCAACCGGACGAATTTTAAACAGTTGTTATTTATATCTTAATTGTACGAGTTAGGGAGTTTTGTGTTATGTCGTTGAGTATGTCTTACCATTTTAGTCTAAATGTATAACCAATCAATATAGCTCATTGTTTTTTATATATATACAACGCCTTTGTTAGTTTTTATTTTATATCTTATATATTCATATAGTTTAGCATATATCTTGAATATTCAAGAGTTAGAGAGAGGTCCGTCTAAATGACACCCTTCTAAGCCGAAACTCATTGTTCAGATTAGTTTTCAATCATTCAAAACAACAGTAACTTTAAAAAATAAAGAGATAAACGTCCTGTAGGCTTAAACAGTGAAAACACCCAAAAATGTGGTATTAAAACTACTGCAAACAGTCGAACAGCACGCCACACAAACACGGAAGCCTAAGCTTGTGTTTACTATTCTTAAAGGACCGTTTGGCTTTTTATTTGAACTGATCCTGTTGTTCTAAAGCGTGAAATTCAACTTCACAATGTTTTTGGCTTAGAAGTTTGTCATTTTATTGATCTTTAAATTTTGAATAAATAATTTTGAATAAATAAATTGTGAATAGATAATTATTTTCGCTTTGCTGTGATAATAAATTTACAACTTTTAACAACACATTATTGATTTAAACTTAAACTTAAATGTCAAGATATACTCAGACAAAGACATAACCCAAATTTGCCTAACTAGTGCAATAACGATACTGAAACTGTTTCAAATTCGGCTGGTTCGAATCGAAGTCACCCTTATACATGTTATATGGCCGTTGGATTCATCAGAGCGGGGAAGCTGATATGCGACTGCACCGTTGGCCTGATAATTATACAACTACTGAAATTATTGGACTCAATGTTTTAGTAGGGCAACTTGAACAATATTAAATTTTGGATACCTAACTAGAGTTTCTCACCTAACAAAATTAATATAGTTTTAAAATCGATTATATAAATGTGTGTAAACCAAATTAATGTTTTTTTTTGTTTTTTTTATTCTATGGTTAAACTTACTGTCAGTAAATTTTATGAAAAATTAGAAAAAGTAATGGATGGTGATAAATAAAGGATTAATAACTGTCAGTAAAAGACATAATTAAAGTAAATATATATATATATATATATTTAAGAGGATAATTTTATATACCCAAGTCGACGTTGCACAACATATTTTTTACAAAAGGAATATTTATTATTAAAGGTAGGACAAACATAAATGTTAACGAACCATATGAGGAATATTGTTTGACCGTTAAATCGGCTTTGCTTCTAATTATATAAATGTAATATGATTTTAATTTTTCTAATGGATTTTGTAGTGTGTTAAAACTTGTCATGGTAAAATAATTCACTGTTCCAAAATATGTTTCCCAAATTTTTGTATTTTTATTACAAAGAAACTACCTTAACATTCAAAATAAAATTAATTAATTTAATAATAATCGACAAAACAATACTTACATGGAAATAGAATCAGGATTTATTCTAATCTCTAGGAACATATCTGACATTTAACATTTTGATAATTTATTGCTTTTTATTGCACTATTACACTATATACATATCTAGATATCTTAGAACTTTTTAATGAAATTTGTCTAATCTAAATAATAATTTAAAAATTAAATATAATTTTTTCAACAATTATGTTTACTATAAATGTACGTCTCACAATAAACAATACACTAAACTAAACTGTTGGTGAAGAACTATATTGTAGAACTATAATATTCCTAGACTGCCGAGACTACTGAAATTGGTTTGGAAGAAGGACAAAGTCCCACATACCTTTTCAACAGTGAACCTACTTTATCTTTAATTAGTTGTACAATACAATAATATGACATGATAAAGTAATGAATTATTTGAAAACGGATACCTTAAATTAAGACACTATGCACACCAATGCAACGTTTGTCTTTTACACCAATAATAATCCAGGTGGAATGGTGGAATGGGAATGACAATTACGCCGCGGTGTTCATCGCGTCGGGGACATTACAAATTCAATTGTTATTTTAAAACTGTTTGATAGTCATCCAGTAATATAACTGATAATTAAAAACTATTGTAATTTTGTTTTACTTAGATTAAACTGCAATAAGATGTCAAACGACCCTTTGTCATGCTCGACATGTTTCGGACGGTCCGTCTGGTCATCTTCAGCTGCAATAAGGTACAAAACCACACACTTAAACACATTGTTCAATGCTTGTAATAAATAAAAGGACATACACATACAAAAAGTTACACTAATGACACCACTATACATGATTACGCTGCGTGGTCCACTAACGATGATTTTAAAATCTCGTTCCAGCCGTTGGGAGTCTGTAGGCCTAAAGTTGGTTTGGAGGAAGGACAGAATCCAAATTAGAGATAACTTTTGTTACTAAAAATATACAGTTAGATGAATGTTGGGATGCCTTCAAGGACACATTGTAGGGAGTTATTTTATAGATTTAAATATTTTAACTGTTTAAGTATTTTAACTTTAAATATGTTTTATATAAAATCACAATCATTATACCAGAATACCACCTAGAATATAAGAATAGTAATCAATGTTTCAAAATCTACTTTCCACTCAAAATAAATTTGTTTATATATAAGAAATCTCTTTATTCTGACTTAAAAGTTTTTCAAAGACTACCTGGCTCAATAAAAAAATCAACAAATTCAGTTTAAGTTTAAGAGCAGCCTCAAAAAACTTTTGCTCCAAAGTGCATTTTATTCATTGGAATTTATTTATTTGCAGCCAACATTACGGAAAGTTCATCTAACAACCCATTTTTTTCATATTCATATTCGTAATTTGATCCACCAAGACCGAAGTCAAGGGGGTTCCCACTCCTGATGGCGCCGGGTACCTACCTCTTGGCATACCCGACGGTCTGATAACAGAGAACCCCTGCAAGAACATGTCATTAAACAGGGAAGCCCCCCAGACAGGGAACTTATAGAACCACGAGAGTCCCAAATCACATTAAGGCGGATTAGACCCCCACAAAACCCAAAACCCGAATTCACCAGGCCTGTGGTACTCAACCGGCGGTGAACCCAAATTGACCATCCGCTGTGAGTGACAGTGGCAGCACTACCCATGCTACTTCTCAACTGTCGTCTGTGAGCAACGCCCCCAGTTGAGGCTGGAGGGCCCCCCACAGCCGAAGCTGAGAGAGAGAGAGAGAGAGAGAGAGAGAGAGAGAGAGAGAGAGAGAGAGAGAGAGAGAGAGAGAGAGAGAGAGAGAGAGAGAGAGAGAGAGAGAGAGAGAGAGGAGAGAGAGAGAGAGAGAGAGAGAGAGAGAGAGAGAGAGAGAGAGAGAGAGAGAGAATAACTTTTAATCAAAATCATTAAGATTTGACAGGCGTCAGGCTAGTGTTTTTGTTACAATGTGGTGAAAGTGGTGTGTGTTTGTTCAAAGCACAAAGTCTCTCCAGTTCATAAACTCATCAACCGTGTAGAAGGGACGCTGAGACAGCCATTGCTTTCAGGTGAGACTTCAGTTTGTCAGGGCGCGCAGACTTCAGCTCCTCGGGTAATAGGTTATAAAACCTGGCACCAGCGTAAGCAGGTTTCCTCTCAAAGAGTTTCCTGTGATGAGTGGGCAGGTTGAAGTCCCCAGCATGCCTGGTGTTGTAAGGGTGGAAATGGCCATTTCTTGTGGGGCTTCTGGAGCATGCCGAATCTACAGCCGCAAGGACGTATACACCTACCACTGTGAGAATTCCCCATTCCTTGAAAGTCGCTCTGCAGCTGTCCCGCCGACCTAGTCTTGCCATGGTTCGTAGAGCTTTCTTCTGGAGTAGTAAAATCCTTTTCAGATTTTCGCAGGACGAGCTGCCCCAGAGCGCTATCCCGTATTTCATGTTACTCTCAAAGAGGGCATGGTAAGCGACTCTCGCTGTTTCTAGCGTGCTTATGGCCATGATTCTTCTAATGGCGAATAGGGCGCTGCTTAGCTTTTTGCAGAGGGTATCAACGTCGGGGTTCCAGGTAAGGCTGTCATCGATGATCATCCCCAGGTGGTTGTTGAGCTTACGGTGCTGAGGTCTGGTAGGCCAGTAAATGGTTTCTTCCCAAAGATCATTTGCTTGGTCTTGTCTTGACTGAACACTAGGTTGTTGTTATGACAATAGTCCAGCGCAACATTCAGAGCGATGAAGGAGTTGAGTTCTAGAGCTTCTAAGGTCTTATTAGAGGAGACAATGACAGAGTCATCCGCATACATGTAGCACTGTCCATATAGGCTGACGCAGGTGGGCAAGTCATTTGCAAAGAGTATAAACATTACTGGTCCCAAGACTGAACCTTGTGGGACGCCTCTTGAGATGGGAAGTAGACTGGACCTAATTACCTTTGACTCATGTCTTTCCGTCGGTGGATTTCAACTACTTGCTGCCTGTTTGTAGGGTAGCTAGAGAACCACTTTAGGGCTATGTCTTGAATTCCAGGGCTTTTAGTTTCGACAGGATCAGCTCATGACCTAAGCAGTCAAATGCCTTGCTTAGGTCAATGAAAATTCCAGTAGCGGTCTCCCCTTCTTCCAGGCAGTCGATAACATATTCACAGAGGTCCACCAGAGCTGTCACAGTTGAGCGTCCTTTGAAAAAGCCATGCTGTCTCTTAGTCAGAATGTCATTAGTGATCAGATATTGAAATAGCCTGATTAAGACCACCCTCTCAATTATCTTGGACACTGTCGGCACCAGTGATATTGGCCTGAAATTGTTAACTTCGTCTCTTTTTCCTCGTTTATACAGGGGGAATATTTTTGAAAGTTTTCATTTTGGAGGGGAAAATACCTTGGACTAGAGATAGATTTGTTATGTGAAAAATAGGCTGAAGTAATTCTTCTCTACAGTGCTTAACCATTCTCGATGATATATCATCTAAACCGGTTGAAGACTTAGACTTCATAGAGTTTATGATACTTCTTAATTCTGACTCGTGAGTTGGTGCAAAGAACTTGAATCTTGAATTCACAACTACTTCCTTAGGGGGTTGGAGTGACTGAGGTGCAGAGCTGTTCAAGCCAACAGTTTTATCTGCGATTGTTACAAAGAAGTGGTTGAAATGTTGAGCGATCATTTCTGGGTCTTCATGGCGGATGTCGTCTACCAGAAGTGATGTGATTTCGGTCGTTACCGGTTTTGTGGATTTTCGCTCGCCATTTATCACATCCCATACTGCTTTGCTCTTGTTGTCAGAGTTGTGTATGTGCTTGGCATTGAAATCTCGTCGAAGAGCCTTTAACTTTAAGTCGTAAGATTTTTTCAAGCTGTTAGCTATTAGTCTTCCTCTCGTCCTGTTAAGATATAATGTCATTTGCGGCCAGGAATCTCCGCCTGAGTTCTTTAGCGTCTTCATCATAAAAGCACTTATTGTTCGCAGTCTTCTTGGCTCTGGAATTTTTATATGGACAGGTAAGATTAAGGGCTGAAGTAACGTGTCTGTGTGCCGAGCATACCGACAACCTCTGCCCCCTCGAGTGCAACCCAATATCCGACTGGTCGAAGCCAGGGGCTTGAACCGGATCCGAGGTCCCCATTTTAGGTTTAACTTGGGTCATGGGTGGTTCCCAAGTGGAATAACTAGGTCACTGGAAACCGTACGCCAACCCGGCTGGAAACCCGGCTACACTGCAACCGCACCCGAAGGCACGGAAGCCCCAGATCCCCGACATCCTGACTCATTAGCTCCTTTTTTGGGGGGAGGCTGGAGTGAGACACCCAGTAAGCGCGCGATTGGCACGAGACCACCTCCGCCAGGGCTCGGAACAGCCGAAGCTGCTGCCCTCCTTCAGTTAATAAAAAGAAGCACGCCCGTTCGCCCAGCTCGGTACTTTGAGCTGGTATAGGGTAGTGAACATCCCAGTTCTAAGGGTACATGCCCTGAAGTACAACATGCACCCTTTACTGTTTGGCCATTACAGCACACACAGTCGCAACCATGCACTCATGAACAAATTGATCATTTAGTATAAATGATGTCCCGTGCAAGTGCATCCGTGACAACTCCAACACCCGCCAAAGTCATTTGGAGGTAATAGAAAGTAGGTAGGTAGGTGCTAGATGACCGTTTTTTACTGCCTTTTATTGCTTGTGTCAGTATTTCATCTTTATCTTTGAATATACGCATAGAATATTGCAGATCCAGATATGATAATGAGCCACATACATATACAAGGGGCGTACGTCATCCGGCTGCCACGTCCCGTATATTCAATACAGCAAAGCGAACTGTAACTGAGTATGTGGATTGAATTATATTGAATAATATGGCTGTCATTTGAATATAATCCAAAGAACTGAAAAATAAATAAAGTTAATGGGATATTAGAGTTATTTGTAATTTGTTCTTTTTTAATCTTTGACAAAAAAGAAAGTTGTTTTCTATATAATTGTAAATAGTTAAAAATGTCTTTTTCAGATTTCTTGATAGTTAAAATTTTATAAAATATAGTTGTTTAATATATAAGTCTCTTGAAACTGTAAGCAAAAGTTTAAGCAATTGTCTTGGTATTTTAAAAGCATTGTGTAACGAGGAATACTTCCTTCAACATTTTTTTATCGGTTTTTTTTATCTTCGAAGGTCTTGTCCATCTAGACAATAGATTTTTTTCTATTACCAATTCGAACACAGGATCATCAACTAAGTATGCTAAATATAAAATATAACACCCATCTTCTACGGCGTTAAATAGTATATTTCGTCACAATGGCCGAAAGTGGCGTTTTGCCGGCCCCGAGATGGTGTTTCAAGTTCGAGACGAAGTCGAGAACTTGAAACGATCGAGGAGTTCATGAGTTATGAACGATATTTTTCATCACACTACACAATTCAATAAATTCTAAACACAAGTGAAAAAATTACTTTTTCGTTCATAACAAACAAAACATAACCTCAACTTCAACTAACCTAGCGAGATGTACTGCTTGAGTTTCTGGTTGCTAGGCAACCACTTCACATCAGCTAAGGCCACCAAAACTAATACTCTAACGGTAAGTGACTACAGCTGGTTCCAAGGGAAAAGCACTATTTTCCCATCTACGTCATACATATTTAACAGTTGCTATCAGCTGAACTACTAACTACGTCACTGATTTATTATTTGTTATTGTTGTTGTTAAATACCTTCTAATATTCTAGATTTCTCTGCTACCGTTTCCATTACCGTCCTAGGCCGGAAAATTTTGCCGGCCTAGGCCTGCAAAACAGGTGTTTCGTAGGTAGAAGTGAGGGTAGAAAACAGGTGATATCGATGTAGTGTGATGAAAATAATTTTAATATTATGTTTAAGGCGTGATAAATGACACTTTCAAAATTGGGAAGTCATTCATATATATATATATATATATATATATATATATATATATATATATATATATATATATATATATATATATATATATATATATATATATGTATATATATATATATATATTTACAGAGTGAGAAGTAAAGCTGGCGGAATAAAGTATTCAAAACATGAATATATTCATTCAACCGGCAATGAAGTATTCAAGACCAAATGACCTTGCAAGTGAAGAGGTATTTCAGGTGCAGTTGTTTAGACGATAATGATTTGCTGGCCCTGTTTATTTTTCTTTACATATGAATTAATATATATATACGATCATTTCAATAAGCACCAATAAAGATATTACAAGTGGAAGTGAAATTATAAAGAAGTACATAATGGAATGTGCATTTGCATCTATTAAACTTCATCTTTTTTTTTAAAATTTCGATTGAAGTTGCATATATATTTTACCTCAAAGAGATGCAAATATTTATGTAAAATTTATTGATTTTCTTGAAGATATTCTTTTGTCTGGCCAAAAGTTTAATGAAACATAATATTTGGTGATTTAAACTTACCTAATGTGAGTTGGTGTGTACTATCACCCGTCTGTAAAGCATCTCAATTTTTTATTGATGTAACCACGACTTTTAATTTAGCTCATTTAAATAGGTCACTAAATTCCAGAGGCGTTCTTCTTGTGTTGGGCTCTGATGACAAGGTGGAAATTACAACTGCATTGGATCCTGATAATCGACAGGATGCTCATCAACCTTTTTCTGCTTTTTTAAGTTTGCCTATTTATTTGGCAACCAGATTCCATAGATTTCCAGACTTAAGGCGTTGTAATACTCAACGAGCTTTGCATATTTTGCAAAGGAGGCTTCGAACTGTACACTCTGATATTCCTAATCTTCAAGAGTTCTTTTCATGGTACATTTCTCAGATTGGAACAATTTTTTCTCATGTATCCCCATGAAGACCACTAGTGAGAGTGAATTTCCTTCCTGGTTTTCAGCTGAATGAAGAAGACTAGTTTTCCTCAAGAAATAAGCTTATGCTAAGTATAAATGAAGTATAAGATATGAAGATTATTAGCATTTTGGTAGTATCTACTCAGTGTGTAAATTTCTTATTATTGAGTGTTATTCTAGATATATCTCTCAGATAAATGACTCTTTATATTCAAATCCTTAATCATTTTGGAGATTTGTCAACATGAAATCATCGGGCTCTAACTCTTATGGTGAAGTTGTATAAAATAGTATCACTTCACTCTCTCCTACTGAAGCATTTTTGCCTCTTTCTTTGCCTCAGTTTTTAAAAGGTCTACATGTGATCCACCTAACTATGACTATAACCATTCATATTATCGTCTTGTTGTTCTTTTGAATGTGAAGAAGACTCTCCCAGATTAATAACCTGGGGGGGTCCTGGTCCTGATGGAATCCACAACTGGTTTTGAAAACCTGCAGCTCCATACTTGCACCACAACATTTTCTGTTATCAATTCATCCTATTTAATGAAATCCTCAGAATTATTTTCATTCCCGGAATATTCTAAAGAACTGTTTTGTCATGCCAATTTTTTAAGCAGACAGCACGAGTAACGTCTAAAACTATCAAACAATTGCCATTCAATGTTCCCTTGGTAAAGCTTTGAAAAACTGCTCCTGAATCAAATATTTCCTATGCTGAAAAGTACTGTTTGTCCTGAACAACATGTTTTTTTACCAGGTCATTCATGGCGTCGCGTAAGCAGTTAGACTGTACGTATCTGGGCTACTCAAAAGCCTTTGACACCATTAGCCATGACCATCTAATTGTACCACTTTAGGGATAGTGTATAGTGGGTCCGCGGTTGTAGTGGTCCGTTCATACCTAAGCAATTAAACTCTAACTATCAACTATCAAATATAACGGTGACTTGTCCGAATCTTTTGAAGCTACTTCTGGAGTCTCGCAGGGCTCACGCTTGGGACCACCTCTCTTCAATCTTTTCATTAATGGACATTATGCAATCTTTTGACCTCTCCTGGTTTGCTGTTTAAGATTTATGAGTCCATCTCCCCGAAGATTGTCTTTTCCTCCATAGCAGCTTAGTTAAAGTAATGGATTTTTGTGTAAATAACTGTACGACATTCAACGTAAAAGAGTGTGCAGTAGTATTCTTCACTCTATCTGCTTCTACAGTACATTTTTTGAACATGGTTGATGATAATTTCACATAAAAAAAGAAGCATCTGTGGAGTGGAACTAGAAGGCTCTCTCGAATTCATCCACCCACATTGAGGAGATGTGTAGCAAAGCCTCCAGGGTTTTTAGGCTTTATTGTTAGGAAGTCTCGGGGTGGTCTTAATGCTCTCAGGACACTTATATATCCTTTTTCAGACATATGCTAGAATATGCCAGTCATGTTTGGACACCCCAACCAGCATGGACCACGTGGAAAGGATTGAGAGGATTCAAGTCCGTTTTCTTCGATTAGTCAGCCTGAGACGGGTTTAACTACTTCTCTGTTCCCTCAAATGACATCGCTGAAGTATTAATATTTTCCCGTTAAAATTCAGGGTCTAGACTAATAAGAGCTCGGCTTTTGACAAAAGTAGAGTTTTAATAAAAATTAGCTAACTTAATCGTGCATTGGTGCTCGAATTGCAATGCCATACCGAGGAAGTTTTTGCCCTTCAGGTGAGCTCGTTCGCTACACTTATTCATCCTATTCAAAATGTTAACCTTTTTACAGTAGGTAAAAAACTAGTTTCTTCTCAACACGCTTGATGGAATCTAATATAAAAATACTTTAAGGTATTTGGTCATAAAAATAAAATTATAGAAAACTATAGTATAAAATACATATTTTTGTGAAAATTGGTAGCAAACATTGAAGAATGTTTCAATCAAGCGTAGAGTTGGTACAATTAAAAAATTCGGTTGGCTGGTGAAGAAATACTCAACAATCTTTATTTAAAAAATGTATTGTTATTTCGTCAAGAAGACTGGTGATTTTATGGTTATTTATAGTATATTCTCATATTTTACCCGTTCTGATGGACTTTTTTGCCCTTTAGGCCTACGCTTTCTTGCATGTGCTCTCTTGTTCATGAGGATCATATTAGCGAGTCCAGAATCAACTGTTATACAGTTAATATAGTCGTTTTTTATATGTTTTTATTGAAATATGCTCTAATAATTCATTAACATAATCATCTCATAACTCCTTGATATTAATTAAAGCAAAGGATTCACATGTTAGTCAACCTTGTAAAAGTTTTGTTTATCCAATATTAACACTAAATTATAGTAATAATAGATTATATAAAGACAAAACCACACAAAATTTTAAAGCACACTCAAGCACAGATACATTGAAAACAAAAAATTTCAACTTTCCTCCAGAGCTGGTTTTTTCACGACACAACAGTATGAGCTCTGCGGCCCCATACCACCTGGCGTGCACATTTAAACTTGTTTCATATCAACCAAGTATCAGGGAGTAAAGTCTTGTTCATGAATTCCAGTTCACGTACTATAAAAACTTGCTTCTGTTACATTCTGTCAATTTTTATTTTACTTAAGCAATTTTTATAATGGTCAATCAAAGTAGCTATGTTTAGTTATCGATTAAACTCATTTGTATTTTTTCATATTTTCCCATAAGTTTCTAAAATAACTGCAACTTTTATTAAACTTAAAAATTGTGCCTTATAATAGCGGTGGTATGTTCCGCAGTTCCGAAAAAAAAGCATATACTACCAAGTACATTCCCCCTTCCCAACGAGAGCGTCAATAAAAAAAAGTGTAAATCAAAACTTTTAAATATTAGATGGTAAAGTTATTTACAGGGTAACAAGAATTGAGTCAATCATTTATCTCATTATTTGCACACAATGTCTTGGTACGCCGCACAAACTTTTACTTCATTTGTTCGTAGACGAAACAAACGACTAACGACCAGGGAATTCAATCTGTCAATAAATATATTTATTTAATTGTATTATAAATTAGCTCAAAATGTCATTCAAGCCAGTAAATTCATAAATGAGGTCACTGTATGTATGCTAATAACAAATCTCAAAATAAGATCTTTTAAATTTTGTTATTGAAGCTTAAGAATATTACGAGAAATGTAACTATCTCCAGTTACATTTCTCAGTATTATATGACATTGGTTGTAGATTTTTTCTTTGTTGATTTTTAACAGAATAAATCTTTCCAACTGCTGGAGAACTTGAAAAAGAACATTATACATGTGTTTCCAAGTCTAAATGTTCAGCCTAATGAAATGCAAATCCTGCAGGTAAGGGAGAGTTTTAAAAGGATATTTGTAATAGGGCCTTACTATATGTCGTTTTTAAACTAGATCCTTTTCGAGGATTTTGGGGGTAACAAAATATTGTAACCCTCAATTTCCTCAAATAACGTTTTTAATCACTTATAATGTCTTTCAGTGACTCAAAGTCAGCTGTAATATTTTTAACCTATGCCTTGTGAACAAGTAAACAATTCTAAAGTAAAGTGATGTAATTTTTACCCTTGTTGATGCCAAATTCTTGAATGTTTATGTTTCTCCAACAATTTTTGTAAATGTTAAAATTTTTGAAACCTAATTGTGTTTTTTTTCTGAGTAGTGTCTTTTGGCCACTCCTGGGCCAGGTCAAGGTCAGTGGTTGGAAGTGGCAGGTGTGGGGTTGGAAGTGTGGGGTGGGGTGACAGTGATGGATGGGTTTGGGAAGTGGGTCAAGGTCATTCCGGAGGGGTTTTTAAAAAAGTGGGAGCCGCAGGGGCTCGGTGGGAATGGGGAGGGGTGGGGCGGCTTCGGGGTTGGAGGTTTTAGTTTATTTTTAAAATTAAATTAAAATAATAGTTGCATGATAGGAGAGCTCCTAGGTGTTTACAGTGCGAGTTGATACAGTAGAATGAGACATGTGTCCAAGGAAGAACGATCATATAAACCCGGTAATATAGTGAATAAGAATAATTGGATAGCATCGTCAATAGGTGTAACAAGATTGAAATTTTGATACTGCAGCATGTCAGTTAAGACAGCGTGCAAAACAGTATCAGTACAGTATGCAGTGTTGCACAGGCTAGGTTTTGCAAAGTACAACGGGTGAAAACTGTAGTATTTCTTAAGCTTAGCCAATGTAGTACGCGGTTTACAAACTTTGGAGTTAGATTGTTTCTGTAAAATATGTTTTGTGCGTAAAAGCTTTAGTTGTAAAGAGTGCGAAGCCATGATAATATACGAAGGGGAGATGTGTACTCTCCGACAATTGGCGAGTATAATGACTGGCGCCCGCGAGTGTGTCTGAATATATAGAGACTAATTAGCATAATAAGTGCAAACATATGTTAGAGTAAAAAAGCGTAAGTAAAAAAAGTGTTAGACTAGGTGTTAGAGACTTGCGGATAGTTGTTTACTGTTGCCCTATCGCCACTATAATGACGCGCGCGCGGTACCGATGCCCGTTTTATGGGGGTTGTGTGCCCCCCCCCTTCCCCAACCCCTCCCCCCTGAGAGGATGACATAAAAGAACAGAACTTCGGAGAGCTCAGTTATTTGTCGGGCGGCGCCGCGAAAGGTTGTAGCAGGGGGAAACATATAGGCGAAGAAAAGTATCGGTAGCCGCAGAAGTTAATTAATTATTCAGGTGCAGGATTGCAAGTAATGTTCCGTGCACGAATAAGTAGGAATACAATTGTCAATTGTACAGGTAAATCTTGTACTGTAGCAATAACTATAAAATTAGACGGTTGTAAAGTGTATGACCTGCTAATGTGCAAGAAATATCCCGTGCACGACTAAGTGGGATCACAATTGCCAATTGGACAGGTAAATCTTGTATTGTAGCAACAAGTATAATAGTAGACCGTTGTAAGGTGTATCACCTGCAGGTGTGCAGGAAATGTCCCGTGCATAAATATAGAGACTAATTAGCATATTAAGTGCAAACACATTTTAGAGTAACAAGCGTTAGTTTGTAAAAGCGCTAGAGACTTACGGATAGTTCCTCACCCGACCGATTCCGCCACCGAAATGGCGCGCGCGCGGCAGCAACCCCCCTTTTTATGCGATCGATGAGTCACGTGCGACGCCCCTCCAACCCCCTCCCCGAGAAAAACCGCATAAAAGAGCGAGGTTCGGGAGAGCTCGGTTATTTGTCAGTCGGCTGCGGCTACGGTCACAAGAGTCAGAGGAAGAGACGGTAGTTTAAAAAAGTACTGGTGATCGCGGAAGTTAATTAATTATTCAGTTGTAGGATTGCAAGTATTGCTCTGTGGATAATCAAGTGGGGTTGTAGTATAGCAATAATTTTAATATTAAACGGTTGTAAAGTGTATAAGCTGCAGGTGTGCAAGAAATGTCTCTCGTACTGTAGCAATAATTATAATAGTAGACGGTCAGTAAGTGTATTACCTGCAGGTGTGCAAGAAATGTCTTGTGTAATGTAGCAATAAGTATATGATTGTAAGGTGTATTACCTGCAGACGTGCAGGAAACATAGCGTGCACTATTGCACAGGTAAATCCCGTAGTGTAGCACTAATTATATTAATATGACCGAGAAGTAGCGGTTAGAGTTTAAGTGTTGTTAAAGTAAGAGAGTAATTTGCATATTAAGGAGGAAACAGGTGTGTAAGAATGGAACCTGCAATTAATCAGTGTGAGTTTCCTGCACACGATGTTAATTAGCATATTTTAATTAAAAAAAAAAAAAAAAAAAAAAAAAAAATGGAAACTTGAGACGAAAATAAAATTAAGATATATAAATAACTGATGTAGTGTTAAGAAATAGTGTAAAAATAATAAAAATGTTAAAATAAATAGTGTGTTAAAGTACTATGTGGTATGAACTCACGGATTGGTTGTTTACCGTTGGGGTGTCAGCTCCCTATATGGGAGGCGCGCGAGCTTCCCGTCGTTTATATACATGCGGATGGTTACTCATGCATGACCTCCCCCCCCCCCCGACCGGACCGGAAACCGGAAGCCCCCCCCCCGCCGACGTCACAACGTCTTGGGTGTAGCGTGTAAGAAGTACCGACCAGGCCAAGGATTATGAGCATAAGTAATGCATTTCCAAACAATAGTCTATTGTATGTTAAAAACAAGTTGCGTGTTTTGGCGGCCTATTTCTGTTGGAAGTATAATTAAGCGGCGGAAGAGGGTGGATAACAATCGACGATAATTATGCTGCCACGCGATGGGGAAAGCTGCGGATGTACTTGTCAGCGGATGTAATTTGATGCTATCTAATGCAAATTGAGAGGTACAAGGCTCCACCTTCGTTTTAGGCGACCCACATGTAACAAAGCACATCCGTTTGGAATTTTCCACTGACATTTCTGGAAAGTTCCGCGCCCCTGAAACCCCTCCCGGTCCCCACCACTCTGGAGCCGAGAACTACCCGACGACTATTGCCGCCACAGTCGGGCTCGGAATTTCGGACGCGACGCTCCGACCCGACTCAGAGGGCAACTCAAATGTATAAGCGGCCGATATATATTTGAGTTACTCTTGTTGTTAGGCTATTACTATTTAATATTTGTTGTGTGTGTGTGTGTGTGTGTGTGTGTGTCTATGGTTTTATGCAAAGTGTTATTTGGTTTCAGTCTTAAGATGTGTTAGTTTTTTAAGGTTTAACTTGCGCATTGCGATGTTAGCATTAAGGTGTTTTATGGTATTATTTATGTTTAAGAAATGTGTTTTTAATCTTAAGTATTGGTTTATGGTATTTGTGTGTATGTGTGTGTGTGTGTGTATCTATGTCTGTGTTTGTTTATCTGTGTACTAATAATTTTTTACATTCCACAGCTAGCTGTTAGGTTGGGTAGATTAAATTAAAATGTAAATGTAAATTTAAGAAGTTCGATTGAACTTCATTAAATATGGGTGGGACATGCGCGTTGTGCCGTAGGTAGCGCATATTTTTATTGTTTTCGATTTTTTTTTTTAATTTTGGTCAGGCAAAAATATGATTGGGTGGGTTTAGATTAAGGGTGGGAGGTTAGAGTTGCGTCTTGCACTAGCTGTTCCAGTGTCCCTAACTACCACATGGTCAAGCCCAGTGCCAAATGGCCCGAGACTGGCCGCCCGTATCACAGCTCACCAAACTGGATCGCCAAAGTGCGTGCGGGCAAAAAAAATTGGGATCCCTTGCAAGACGTAACTTTTTGGGTTGGGATTGGGAGTGTTTGAGGAACACAGGGTGGTGGAGACGGTTACAGCCGCCTCCATCACCTTGGATCATTATTATTTTTTGTTGACCTTGACCTCAATCCATTCATGCATAACCCCCCCCCCCGACGTCACAACGTCTTAGGTGTACCATCTTAAGTATAATGTCTTAAGTGTATTGTCTTGACCTTGACCTTGAACTTGGCGAGCCCCCCCCCCCCCCCCCCCGACATCACAATGTCTTAAGTGTAGCGTCTTAAGTTTAGCGTCTTAAGTGTAACGTCTTAAGTGTAACGTCTTGACCTTGACCTTGAACTTGACGAGCCCCCCCCCCCCCCGACATCACAATGTCTTAAGTGTAGCGTCTTAAGTGTAGCGTCTTAAGTGTAACGTCTTAAGTGTAACGTCTTGACCTTGACCTTGAACTTGACGAGCCCCCCCCCGACGTCACAACGTCTTGGCCTTGACCTTGACCTTGACCTTGAACTTGACGAGCCCCCCCCCCCCCCCCCCCCCGGCAGCAAAGTGCTAACAAATTTACTTATAACTTGAGAATGGTTTGCCGGAATAGGGCAAGCGATACATCATTGGAAAGCTCTAATTAGGAGTAATATTGTGGTAAAGACAGAATTAAATTATTTTCTTTTAATAAACATTTATTATTAAAAGAAACCCCCACTCATTGACTTGCCTATATAAGAGTGTCGTGGTTTGCGTTGGGACATTCATTGCCAATAATAGCTAGAGTGAACATGTCCCCCCGAGATGCTCCAATATTTTATAACAAATGTACAAAAGTTGAAGAAGTATTGGAGGTGGATGAAGAAATCAATGAAGAAAACGATGTAGAAAACGATGTACAAAACGATGAAGAAAACAATGAAGAAATTGAAGAGCCTTTGTTAAGTGAAAATGTTGTAACAAGAATATTTGTGGATCCGAATTCTCCAATGGATATTATAGGAAGGTTTGTAATTGAAGTTATGACATGGATAGAAAATGAAAGATTAGTAAACATAGCATCTCCAATTTTAGTTGATAATAGACCCACCTTTGGTGTATATTGGCGTAACAGTGATCTGTTATGGCTTTGGGCGGAGGCATATGTGGAGTATTTGCAATTGGAAGAAAATATAGGCTTTAATCATTACTTTTCAGCTTTAGTCTTAACCTACTATTTTTAACATCTCACTAAAAATCTTACCGTCCCCCCACTACAATTGGGAGGCTATAAAAAGGGAGCAGTAGAGAAGCATTTCATTTCGCTGCTAAATTTCAAAGAGTAAACATCAACAAGATGTATCAATGTGAAATTTGCTTAGAAACTTTTCATGATAATATTCTACTAGAAATACACAAAGAGTTATTCCATAATAATAATGAAGATGTAACAGAAACCGAATATGAAGATTTGAAACTATATGGAGAAGAACAACGAGAAGAACAACAAGAAGAACAACAAGAAGAACAACAAGAAGAACAGCAAGAAGAACAACAAGAAGAACATGAACCATTAGCAGGACCATCTAATGAAATACCGAGTTTAAAAGTATATGCTTTAGAAGGTAGAGTAGTAATGCATCACAAAATTCAAAATGAAAAATTGGAATTGGAGCAGTTTTTTAAAGAAGTAAGAAAAATTGTAAGTAGAACACTGGAAAAAGAATTGAGAAGACTAAACTTTATTAAATTTGGCATATTATTAAATGCTATGTTTACTAATGTAGAAGGAGAAATGTCACCAAGAGGATTTATGACAAAAAACCAGACCATAATGGCAAGTTCAGATATTAATTCAATAGTTGAAGATTGTTTGGAAGAAATTTTAACAAAAATTCAAGAACATGAAGGAAGAGGATCTGGTTGGAGTTTGGTTAGTATTGAGGGTATGGATATCAGAGTTCATAAACACGGCTACGGATTAAGGGGTAGCTGTTATATTCCGCTCCCAAAGAAAATTTCAGACACCAAATCGTGCATAAATGTTCAATATGAAGATATGGAATGTTTTAGATATGCAATGACGGCAAAATTTGTACACCTGACCATGCGGTAAGACCCAGTAAAGAATATGAAGAACAAAGATATAGATATAATTTCCAAGGATTGACTTACCCAGTGGCTTTAAAGGACATCCCAAAATTCGAAAAACAAAACCCTGGAACATCTGTTAATGTTTTCGGTCTGGACAGTTCAAATAAAGTGTTTCCATTGCGTGTGGTAAAGAATGAACTACCGGATCATAGGGACTTGCTATTACTTACAAGAGGTGATGTTTCACACTATGTATGGATCAAAAAGTTTGAAACTCTTGTTAATAACCAACTGTGTAAAACTAGACATAAGAAGATAATTTGCAAACGATGTTTCAATTTCAACAAGAAAGAAGAAATGGAAAAGAATGGTTACAAGAGCATAAAAAACTATGTAACAACAACTATGAAGCAAAAATAATGTTACCATCACCAGATAAGGCCGAGCTAAAATTTGAGAAGATATCTCATCAGTACCGTATTCCCATTGTTGTTTATGCGGATTTTGAATCTACACTTGTTCCTATTGAAAATAATGATGATGAAGCCAAGAAAAGTGTTAAGTACCAAATGCATGATCCAAACAGTTTTTGTTTATTAATTAAATCTACACTGTCAGAAGATCATTTAAATAAATATGATCTAACTTCAAAACCTGTCATATATCGCGGTGAAAATGCTTCTAAAATTTTCCTTAACCACTTATATTCGATAGCAGAAAATGTACAAAAATTGTATAGTGATATTGTACCAATGATACCGATGGATGAAGAAGAAGAGATTCAGTATGAAAATTCAACCCATTGTTATTTATGTAAAAATGAATATACTTTGGAAAATCACAAGGTACGTGATCATGACCATCTAACAGGTTATTATAGAGGTGCCGCGTGTAACAGATGTAATATTAACTATCAAATTCGCAACTTTATACCTGTAATTTTGCATAACCTTAGTGGTTATGATGCACATTTTATCATACCGGAATTGGGACGAGATGATGGAAAAATCGATGTGATAGCGGAAACTACTGAAAAGTTTATTAGTTTTAGTAAAACAATTGGAAATATGAAGTTACGTTTTCTAGACTCTTACCGTTTTATGCCATCTAGCTTGAGTAAACTTACTGAAAACTTAAAGAAAGAAAATTTAATAGAAACAATGAAGATTGTAAGTAAAGATAAATTGGATTTGGTTCTCCGCAAAGGTGTTTTTCCCTATGATTACATCGATTGTTTGGAAAAATTTGAAGAAACATCACTTCCGCCAAGAGAAGCCTTCAAGAGTAAGTTGTATGAAGAGGACATCAGTGAAGAGGACTATCAACACGCTTGTAAAGTATGGAATGAACTAGGAATGACAACATTGGGAGAATAATCCGACTTTTATGTTAAATTAGATGTGACTTTACTTTGTGACATAATGGAAGAATTTAGAGATACCTGTTTTGAAGCATATGGATTGGACCCACTTCATTCTTATACATCGCCTGGACTAGCATGGCAAGCTATGCTGAAAGAAACAAAGTGTAGACTTGAACTTATTACAGATATCGATATGGTTTTGATGATATCGATATGGTTTTGATGATAGAGTCAGGTGTTCGTGGAGGATTGACGCAAAGTGTAACTAGACATGTAAAAGCTAACAACAAATATCTCCCAAACTTTGATACATCACAACCAACAACATTCTTAGGTTATTTTGATGCAAATAACCTATATGGATGGGCTATGTCAAATCCTCTTCCATATGGCAATTTTAAGTGGGCAAACCCAGATTCGATAGGCAATATAATGGACATACCCAAACACGGAGACATTGGTTACATTTTGGACGTGGACTTTGAATATCCTGAACAACTGCATGATCACCACTACGATTTACCACTATTGCCAAAGACGGAAATATCTCCGACTGGTAGATGGCCCAAGTTAATGATGACGTTAACCAACAAGTCAAGATATGTAGCTCATTATTGGACAATACAGCAAGCAATAGAATTGGGATTAAAAATAACAAGAATCAATAGAGCAATACAATTTAATCAATCTTGTTGGTTAAAACCGTACATAGACAACAACACAAGAAGAAGGACTGCAGCAACATCCGCTTTTCAAAAAGACTTTTTCAAATTAATGAATAATTCAATATTTGGGAAAACGTTGGAAAACAAAAGAAAACATAAAGATGTAAAATTAGTAAGCAATTCGGAGAAGTTGCAAAAGTTAGTACAAAAACCAAACTTTGGAACGAGTATAATTATTAACGAGAATCTTATAGCTGTTACCATGAACAAAATCTCAATAACAATGGATCGTCCTCTATATGTGGGAATGTCTATTTTGGATATTTCTAAAACCCACATGTATGACTTTCACTACAACAAGATGGTGAAGTTTTATGGAAGAGAAAACATCGGGATAGCGTATATGGATACAGATGCTTTCATTTATTGGATAAGAACAGAAGACATGTATGAAGATCTACGTACTTTTGTATATACTACTGACTTTGACTTTTCAGATTATCCTAAAGATCATCCCAACTATGACTACGATAGAAATAAAAAGGTGTTGGGCAAGTTTAAAGACGAAACAAATGGTGTACCAATGGAAGAAGTTGTTGCTTTAATGTCGAAACTGTACTCATTCCAACTGTACATCAGTGAAAAGGATGAACATCAAGTGGTGAAGAAAGCCAAAGGCATCAAGACTTTATATCTAAAGAAGAAAGTGCAGTTTGAACATTATAAAAGATGTTTATTTGAAAATGTGGAAACAACCGCAACATTCAACACCATCAGAAGCTACAACCATATACTGTATAGTGTAAAGCAAACAAAGTGGGCATTAAGTTATAAGGATGATAAACGCCACATTCTTGAAAATAACATCAACACATTACCATTCGGCCACTATTCCCTAATCCCTATTGATCAGTAAACCTTTTCTTCGTCCTTTACCTTCTTCCTTTTTCCTTTCGTAAAGAAGAGGGGACATGACAAGCCCAATGTCATGTTCCCTCTTTTTTACACCAACGTAAAATGGACTTGACCTATATCCTAACCGTATATAAAAGAGGATAAACCATTCTAGAGATCAGTACCTTTACAAGCGGTGTGGAAGACACAACTGAAGATGGAAGACTTAAAAAATAAAATTGTAAATGAACTTCATAAGCCAGCAAGAAGAAAATTTCCTAGAAGAAGTACAGTTATAAAAGGAATGAATGATCTTTTCCAAGCCGATCTCATTGAAATGATACCACATGGTAAGTTGAATAAAGGATTCAAATACATTTTAGCGATTATAGACTGTTTTACTAAAGTGGCTGATGCCTTACCGCTAAAGGACAAGACTGGTAAAAGTGTTACAAAAGCTATGGAAACGGCTATACAAAGAAATAAATTCAACATCAAACATCTACAAACTGACGATGGGAAAGAGTATTTTAACAAAGACTTTGCAGCTTTAATGAAGAAGTATAAAATAAATCATTATTCAACAAATTCTGAAGTTAAAGCTTCAATAATAGAAAGATTCAATAGAACATTAAAAGGAGCAATGTATAAAACATTTTCCAAACGAGGATCATATGTTTGGTATGATATCTTACCGCAACTTATAAAAGAATATAACAACAAGTATCATCGAACCATTGGTATGAAGCCTAACCAAGTAAATAGCGGTAATGCTAAGATGGTATTAAAACGTATTAGGAATAATACAACTCCTAAACATGAAAAAATGCAGCCTAAAACATTTAAAGTTGATGATAAAGTTCGTATAAGTAAATACAAAGGAGTATTTAGTAAAAGGTATCTGCCAAACTGGACTAATGAAGTATTTACAATCTATAAAGTGCAACCAACAATACCTGAAACTTACATCTTAAAGGACAACAAGGGTGAATTACTCGAAGGTGGATTCTACGGACATGAGTTGTTAAAATCATCAGTCGGCGATGTATATCTTGTTGAAAAGATTTTACAAAGAAAAAAGGATAAGGTTAAAGTACGTTGGTTGGGATTTGATAAAAGTGAAGACTCTTGGATCCCTACAAAAGACTTGGTGTAGCAATTTGTGAAGTCATTACGTGTTTAACCTTTACACAAGATGGAGATTGTGCAACAAAAGGATCGATTTTTTATTAATAATATTGATGAATTAACAGTTGACAACGACAAGTTAAATCATGGAAAACATGGTGAACTACTGCCAAACACAATAAGATGTTTAATAACTGGACCGTCAAATTGTGGAAAGACGAATGTGGTTTTTAACTTAATAACAAATCCTAAAGGATTACGTTTCAACAACATTTACATCTTTTCCAAATCTTTGCAACAACCCAAATACCAATTATTGGATAAGGTACTCGCAAGTGTGCCTGAAGTTAATTTCTACAAGTTTAATGCTAGTGAAACTATAATGGAGCCAAACGAGGCTAAACCATTTTCTATATTTATATTCGATGATGTATCTTGTGAAAATCATGACACTATTAGAAGTTATTTTGCCATGGGGAGACATTACAATATTGATAGCATTTATATTGGTCAAACTTACAGTAAAATTCCAAAACAACTAATAAGAGATAATGCAAATCTACTTATTATCTTCAAGCAGGATGAAACAAATTTAAAGCACATATATAATGATCATGTAAATGCAGACATGTCATTTGATAAATTTAAAGAAATGTGTGGCAAAGCATGGGCTGAAAAATATGGATTTCTAGTTATTATGAAAGAAGAAGCTATAAAAAATGGAAGATATCGTATAGGGTTGGATAAATTTGTATTAATCCATTGAACGATTGATGATACGTTTAGTAATAGATTGGTCTTCGCAGCGTAAACATGGTGAACCAAGAAAAACTATTAAAAGAAATAAAATCACTGAGTGACTCGATTAGACTTAAAAATCGAGCATTAAGAATGGGTTTGAATGAAAGAGAAGAATTTCTGGAGACTACATTTAAGCCTATTACAGAACCTTTAAAACAGATAACAGAAACTATTGGTAAACCTCATTATGAAGGAGATGTTTTGCTACCTGTTTCTAAATTTGAAGTAAAAAGTTTAAAAAAGGAAGAAGATGATGATTCTTACACAAGTGATAGTGAAGTTTCTCAAAAAGAAGAAGAAACAAGACAAGAAGAACCAGAAATAAATATTGAAAAAGAAGAAGAACAAGAACAACATATACCTGAAGCAGAACAATCAATTCCAAATCTAACAAAATTAAGTAGTGATATATTGCAACAAGGACCTCTTGGAAGAAAGTATATCATGAAGATGTTACATGAAATAAAAGATAACCCAAAATTACACAAGTCACATGTATATGGTGCGAGAATTGATGGAAATTAATTAAAAATAGGAGATTCAAAAGTATATTTGACTGAAGATGATGATATTGTTATTGGTGAGCATAAATATAAAGGAACAAAAGGATTATTTGAACTGATTTTCAAAAATATACCTATAAGATATACGCTTCAAGATTTAAATACTTTTAAAGAAATTTTGCAAAATACTAATGCTCATAAGAAGAATTACTCCAAAGATTCAATGATAAATAGAACACGTGCAACTAAATATACGGTTGTAATAAAAAGATTGTTTCCCCTGAAAAAACTACCAACATTACGAACTGCACCAGCTGTGAAGAAACCGCTTAAGAGGAAGTCATTATCACTTATGGACTTATCACTTATTGATGAATATGGTAAAAAGAAAAAAGGAGAAACTTCGACATCTGGTAAAGGTTTAATGAAAAACCTATATAATACAAATGTGATTTACTATAATGATATAAACAAATTGGTTGATAGAATGAGACTATTACATGAAGCCATGGAAGCTGGTCATACAGGTTTAAATAATGAATGGGTGGCTTTAGTTGACGAACTTCGAAATCGTGGAATAGTTGTATAAATCATCACGGATATATAAGAGAGCTGTGAGCATACAGTGGATCAGTTCAATCATGAGCGTCGACAAGTTCGGACGGTACTCCGGGCTAGGAGTACAAGGAGGAGAAAACAGAAAAAGAAGTGGATTGCCGCAAACACCTGAAGGTGACTATGATATGAGTAACAAACGTTTAAAATTTGTTAAAGACCCAGAAGAAGATACTGATGGAGCGAATTTAAAGACAGTAAAAGATGCTACTTCAACATCATTGAAATTAGACAAGAATACTTACGATGTTAAATCACATAGAATAATTAATGTTGGTAAACCAACTGACAGTTCTGATGCAATTACTAAAGAGTATTTATCATCTGAACTTTCAAATACTTTAAAATTACAATGGGGTAATAATTTAAAAGATGGACAGACATATGATGCTGGAAATCATAGAATAACCAACGTGGCAAATCCAAAAAATGATAAAGATTCAGTTAATAAAGAATATTTACATTCTATAATACCGGAAAAGACTCAACGCGGATTTTCTTTTTATAAATTTATAATAAATGACATTGGATACCCAAAGGAAGATGGGGATGCTGTAAACCTGAAATACATCAAGGACAACTGTATTTTACAAGATGGTGATGAAATCGATTGTCATGGGAAAGTGTTGTCAAATGTAAAGTTCGCTTCTCAACCAAAAGACGCTGTTACTATGGAACAATTATCTAAAGAATTAAAAAGGGAACATCGAATTTTGTAAAACATGAAGATGCCGTGCTAAAGCGAGGAGATACATTTATACATGGAAATGAAAAGTTTGATTTAATGCAAGGAAATAATGATGAATGGGATGCAGGACATAAAACAATAACAAATGGAAGATTTGGTATAAAAGATACAGATGTACCTCTAATGGTGCAAACATTAATTGCGAGTGGTGGTACATTAGGTACATACAATGGTCGTAATAGAAGAATAAAAGATATTTATCCTGGTTATGAAGATGATGATTGTGTTACATTGAGACAAACAATAACTTGGGATAAATACTTTGGGACCAAATATGATGCAAAGATGAAGAAAATAATTAATATTTTACCAGGAGAAGATTTAAATGATGCTGCTACTATTGGACAAGTCATAACAACGTCGAAAAGTGATTCGACTGCTTACACGTGTAATGATAAACGTATTATGCAGTTACACGATCCCCAACATCCAAAAGATGCTGTAACTTTAGACTGTTTAATAAGAATAGTGGGCAATTTACTTATCGATACCCACAATCATATAGCTAGTACAACGAGTCATGTGATGATTCAACCCGATGAACGAGAAGCTTGGATTAAAAATAGAATTATAAATCAGTATATAATTAATTTGAATAATTAAGTATTTAAATATAAAAATTGTGCATGTGCTATTCATTTATGTAAAGCAGCTCGTGGAGTAAACACGCTGGTTATATAAGACGACATAATGAAGACCGCAACGCTCAGTCGTCGTCAAGACAGCGGCAAGAAAGGACGTGGTATAACATCAGCTGCGTTATCCCTGCTAAGACGGATTCCTGTTGGTGCTGTTCTAAATCGAGCAATAGACGCTTTACCATACGAATTTCATCTGCCCGGAGGCTATCAATATTGTGGACCCGGAACTAAGTTGGCAAAACGTTTAGCAAGAGGAGATCCTGGAATTAATAAATTAGATCAAGCTTGCAAAGAACACGATATAGCGTATTCCAAGTTTGCAGATTCAACAAATAGATCAATAGCGGATAGAGCGCTAGCGGAAAAAGCTTGGCAAAGGGTTAAATCAAGTGACGCCAGTATTGCGGAAAAAGCAGCAGCTTGGGCAGTGACAACAGCCATGAAGACGAAAGCTAAGTTTGGTGGTGGAAGACGACGCGGGAGAAAACCTAGTAAAAAAGAAGCTGCAAAAAGAGGCGGGAACATCAAAAGAAGACGTCGCACTAACCCTAAAAGGAAAGTCAAGAAAACATCCATATGGTCAATGGTAAAAAACGGATCGGGTCCTTACTTAAGACCGTACCGTGTGTATTAAATGAGAAGAATAAATTGATAATTCCAAATGAAGCATTAACAAACTATCAACTGTCAAAATATGTGAAATGTTTAAGAATACCATTCTTCAGAGGAGTTTTTATGAAAGATACATTACCAAATAGAGTGTGGAAAAATGAAACTGGAATAGTAAACTTAGACTCTAATTATGGACCAGGTACTCATTGGGTATGTTATAAAAAACTTGGAGAAAATGTTTACTACTTTGATAGTTTTGGAAATTTACCGCCACCAAAAGAACTTCAACATTATTTTCGGGACTCCAAGAATATATTCTACAACTACAAAAGAGAGCAACCTAGCAATACAGAAATATGCGGACATTTATGTTTAGAGTTCCTAGCGAAGAGCGTCAGTCAGCTTTAAGATGTCATCGTATACAGTGTCGCTGAGCGGAAATTCGTCAACATTGAAAAGTACACTTTTCCCAGCGTTACGTTTATCTACGGACAAACTATGGGAAGCAGCATTATTGGATTTGACTACATACAATTCAATTCCCAATGTTACAGAAGGAAAAAATAATTTACTACATTATTATGAGAGTAAAGATGAAAAAGGAAATTATTCACAATTGAAAATAATTCCATTATCTACAGGAGCATATGAAATAGACGATATAAACCAAGTATTACAAAAAAAGCTTGGAGAAGAAAATATTTCTATAAAAGGTAATAATAATACATTAAAAGCAGAAATAACTTCAAAGTATTATATAGATTTTAGCTTAGACCACTCAATCGGCAATTTGCTCGGATTTTCAAAGAAGAAAGGAATTTTAGCTCCTGGAAATGATTATACTGGCGATACAACAGTAACAATATTAAAGGTGAACAGTATTGATGTAACGTGTAATATTATACACGGATCATATAGAGATGGAGTAAATCAACACATATTACATACATTTTACCCCACAGTAGCTCCTGGTTTTAAAATAGTTGAGAAGCCACAAAACCTGATATACCTACCGTTAAACACCAGTTTCATTTCAGACATCGTACTGAACATATTGGATCAAGACGGCATTAGTGTTGACTTTAGAGGAGAAACAATAACTATACGGTTACATATCAGAGCAGCAACATAAAGTCAACATGGGATTATCATTTAAACCACAACGGAAGAGTCGGGAGCTCAGTAGCTCCTCAACATTCGACGAGTTAACACCGGACAACATACGCTTCCTACAAAAGATCGGACTAAAACTTGCCAACCATGGATATACTGGATATAGCGCAAGGACCGACATTTGACGAAACCCTATGGGAGAAGGAATATCACACTCACAACCCTTACACTTCATCAAAATTAAATAATAATGATGAAATAAGGATTCCCATTCAACAACAAGATATCTACACATTACCATGTGAAAGTTATTTATATATCGAAGGAAGAGTAACAACATTGGATGGAAAATCTGGTTCAACTGTTCCTTTTATAAATAACCCTATGGCATATCTGTTTGATGAAATTAGATATGAGATATCTGGAGTAACAGTTGATTCAACAAAAAAAGTTGGTATATCAACAACTTTGAAAGGATTGACTTCAATAACACCCCATGAAAAGAATTCTTTAATCTCGGCTGGATGGGTGACTCCTGATAAAGACACTATTACTCCTAATTCAAAAGGTTACTTTGATTTTAATGTGCCTTTACGATTGCTTTTGGGATTCGCAGAAGATTACAAGAGAATAATAATAAATGTAAAGCAAGAACTGGTACTGCTCAGATCTTCAACGAATAAGGATGTAATACAAGCGCCAAGTGGAACAAAAGATGCCGATTTGGAATGGCAACTTCAATTGGATAAAGTTGTATGGAGAGTACCACATGTCAGATTGGCGGATGAACATCGAGTATTATTATTGAAAAAATTAAAATCTGACCGTGATATTGTAATACCATTTAGAAGTTGGGAATTTCATGAATACCCCATATTGCCTCAAACAGAAAGACAAACATGGACTGTTAAAACCTCTACTTATTTAGAACGAGCAAGGTACATAATAGTCGGTTTTCAGACTAAACGAAAAGATGTTATAACTGCGCACGCTGGTCAATTTGACCATTGCAAGATAAAGAATTGCAAAGTTTTTCTAAACTCTCAGTTCTTTCCATATGACAGTTTAAATGTTTCATTTGACAAGAAACGTTATTCCATTCTATATGACATGTATGCAAGATTTCAATCGTCATATTATGGTAAGACAAATACACCACTACTATCACCAGAACAATTTTATTCAAAAGCTCCAATTGTTGTAATCGATTGTTCAAAACAAAATGAATCTGTGAAATCTTCAAGTGTAGATATAAAAATTGAAATGGAATTTGAAGATAAAATACCAGATGGAACTTCAGCATACTGTTTAATTCTACATGACAAAATAGTTACTTACACACCGCTGACAGGAATTGTGAAGAATGTACTTTAAAAAAGATTAATACAACATCTGCACGATTTGTAAGGTTTTTACAAAAGATCAACAATATCTAGGTCATCTGCGAGTATAAAAGCGAGAAAGAAGAGCTGGAAATTCATTTCATCTTTGATTGTCGTATGGGTAACATCGTCCGCAAGATGAGTTCTGCTACATCAAGTGCTAATGAAGAAACTACACCTCTTATGGCTGACAATAGTTTGGATATAGAAAGACAAGTTGAACAGGAAATAGAAGAGTTCCTCAAGTTTAAACATAAGAAGACAGACGAAGAGGAAGTTGAAAAAGAAACGAAGAAAAGGAAAATTGAAGATAACATTTCTACCAACATCTTAATGGAGGTATTTCTTAGAATATTTTATCCTATTTCTTCTTGTATGACAAAGACTGTGTCTGCTGGAGTAATGAAATCATTGGATTACTCTCCAACTGTTATTTTGAATCACGGATCTAAAATGGTAACCTTCACTGAATCTTCTTGGGAATCTTTTATGAAACATATACATCTTTTGGAATGCTATTTGAGTAACAATACGTTTGGAAGAAAAACAAAACTAGGTTTGTTCGAATCAAATATTGAAATCGATATTGTTAAACAACGTGGTCAACAACTAGTTCGATTTAGAGATTTAACTAAATATAATATAAAAATACATTTGACAAAAGAAGAGTTTTACGCTTTAACTTGTGCTACTGGTCCTATAACAAGATATTTAAAACAGCTAATATTCTCAAGTACAATTATCAAAGATTATTTAACTGATGCATTGGATAGACAACCATATGTTCCAATCCTATACGGTCCAGTAGATACTTCAATCTTCAATAGGATCCCGCATGAAGTAGAGATGTGGAGACAGTTACACCACAATCAAACCAACTTTAATTTAGATGAAGAAAAAAAGCAAGAAAACAAGGAAAACGAATCACGTTTCAACAATCAACAATCAACAACAAATTAAACAGACAAAGAATATTTTAAGTAAGAAGAAGAAGAATGTTGGAGTATAAAAGGCTGTCAATCCGCATTGACATACCAGTTGTCTACTGAACGTCATCATGGATAAACGAGTTTCATTCTCTAAGAAGACGGAAATAATGGAAGTAAAGCGAGGTATCATAGAGTTTCAGGCATTCCGTGGTAATGATGGAAATTTTATAATCAAAGAGTTAGTGGTACTAGATATGATAACATCTGTTGTTTATCACTTTTTATTCATGCCTCCTTTGCCGTTCAACAGATTAACAACCAAAGCTAAAGTAACAAACAAATGGTTGATGAAACATTTTCATAATCTAACATGGGATGAAGGTTTTATAACCTACAATATGATGCCACACATTATGAATCATTTCTGCAAAGAGTTCAAAACTATTTTTACAAGAGGATTGGAAAAAGCAAATTGGATACAAGCATATACAAACCATGAAGTGATAAATGTGCAAATGGAGAAAGATTTTTATTGCTACTTTGCTAACATCTGTATTGCATCTAAAAACTTTAAACATCGGCAGTCTCAATGTGCTTTAAAGAACGCATATCGTTTGAATGTCTATCTCCAGCAAAGTGGTGGGGGAAGCGATGGGTATAAAAGCGAGAGCGGCACTATGACAATGCATGAGTATTACTCTAACCTCCGAGGAGTCAACACCTCTGACGCGCAAGCACAAGAAGAAGAAGACGAACAATTGTAAGAAAAAATAATGGCATCGCAAACTTTTCTACAGTCGCTTGTTGATCAATTCAACAAACATTCTAAATCTACAATACTACCGACTAAGAAATGTTCAGAATTGAAAGAAGAAAAACATTACATTATTCACACTATTAAGAAGATGGAAACATCAGTTGGAGACGCCATCAATTGCACATTGAGTGAAGCACCCTACACACCTGGTGATGAACCGAAATTTCAAGTATTTCTTCCCAAACGCTTCGTTCAACTGCTGCAGAATGAAGATTTACGACTGATTCACCCCGGCGCACTCTATTTGGCATCCCACGGTCCTAGTGGAACCAACTCTACTGAACTTACCCTTCATGTTATGCCTACTAGCAACTAGTCTGTAGTTTAAAAATATATTATAGATAATAGTTTTGGAAAGTTTTACAAGAGAAATTAATGTTAAATTAATGAGAAATTAATGGTTAAATTTCACATGATTTAATTTCCAACCACTGGGCGGTGTTCACGATACTGTTGTGAACACCGCCCTTGCCACCACTTTTGTCATTTAGCAATGACGCACTCCAAATACGATATTTGGATTTAGTATCCTGGCCAATCCAGTATAACTGATTGGATATACTGTTGTACATGTGTGTAACTGATTCTAAATAAATAAAAAATAAAAATGAAAAAAAATAAGAAAAGGCAACATATCGATAGTGTTTCTGCACTTTCGATATGTTGCTTTTTTTTAAAACACGTTTGGATGACCTTGACCTAGTTTCGAGGGTATATAAAGGCCGTAATTTTCTTGAGGATCTCATCAGTCTACGACTACCTTTCGTGCTGTACACATCTCTGTTGGCTCTCCAGTTATTACGAATAACAACATGTCTCTTAAGGTTAAGTGTGCATCATATGATACCACCACCATTACAACTTTTGAAGAACTCCACGATTTTATTAATGAACTGCGAGTGTTACTTGCCGGTGGTTATCGTTTAAATATTGATGTTTACGCTAACAACATGAGGATGTTTCCTAAACAGAAGTTCTGCAACGAAGAAGTATTCGTTTCCACACAACCTTCAACTACAACACCATCTACTCAAAGTAATGTTAAGTTCCAGAAATATTACTAATGTTAAATAATATCAAGTGGTCGCTGTAGCATCTATAAAAGGACCGTGTAACCTAACAGAATCATCATTTGCTCTCCAACTGACGCAGCGAAAACAACTACTAATACCATGTTGTACAGAATGATGATTGAATTCAATGGAAAAATCTACGGAAAAGACTATCAAAGTGTAGAACAAATGACGTCCGATCTTCAAGTATTGACTAAAGAGGGATTCCAACCAAAATTAATTCTAAAATTTCCTGAAGTACATCCACTCTCCACTGAAGATCTCATCGCCATGGCTAAAGAAGAAAAAGAAAAATACAAACAAGATGTAAAGAAAGAAAAAGAAGATGAAAACTCAGTATCTTAAATAAATACATCTTACACTAGTAAGATGATCTTTTTTAAAACTCCATTTGGATGACCTTGAGATTACCCCCACCACTTTTCCTAGTCTATAAAACAAGCTATCCTACACTATACAACTTCATTTCTTGCCAACACTTAGAAGCGCCAACATGGAAGAGAAGAAAAACAAGGACGCACCGCGCTACTGTTGTGAACAAAAATGCACCGATTTAGGAAGATGGATGGTAGACGGATTAGCTTGTACAAAGTGTGAATTCTTCGGATCCTGTTACTGCAAATGCAAGACAAAGCAACTACCACCACCGGAATTGCGAACCATCAAGATTTATAAATCACGATACTTCCACACTTGCTGTCCCCAGAGGTGTATCAAATTTCATCCGGAAAAACTTGTCAATTGTCGAGAGTGCAATGCATATTATAAAGACGACTTTTGTACATGTATCATAAGTGCGTGCAAGTACAGATCAGATTGGTCTACTGATCCTGTTGAAGCTTCAGATGTATAGCTGTAGTCACTGACTGCAGCCCTTTTTTAAAACTCCATTTGATTGACCTTGAGATTACCTCCACCACTTATTTTTTACAACATATATTCTACGGATCATTCGATACGCTTCTCATTCTTATTTCATTACTCGCACTGACAACAACATGGATGATAAATTCATTTCCTTTCAACATTTAATTACCGACAGAGAAGAGATGGAAACCCTATTCCAAAACTTACTTACACTTATTGACACCTATCCTTTAAGATGGATCAACATCACAGTGCAATACGTCAATCCTACCAAAATATTTTCATCCTCATCATCATCTTCTGCCACCTCCATGTCTTCATCGTCGCAAAGTGCAGAGGAAGAGGAACAGACAGCTAATGGTGTTAAAATTGTTGAATTAAACGACGAGGAACAAGAAATGCAAGCTCTGGTTAAATATAAATTTAATATTTAATATTTAATTTACAAACATTATTAGTATTCCTAACTTAAAAATACAACTAATGGTTATCTTAGTACACCTCCTACTACCTACCCGAACGGCGTTTCGCTGCGAAATGCGCTGGCCAACGGTTCGCATGGGGGTATATCACCCTTCCCCCACCACGCCACCACCCCTCCACTTCCCCCACCACGCCACCACCCCTCCACTTCCCCCTCCACTTCCCCCTCCACCGCCCTTGCCCGCATATAAGCGAGCCGCTGACTGACGCTCGCCATTTGTTTCCCAACTCCCGTACGATGAACAACGATCCGCTACCACATATGAAATCTACTTTTATAATTAGAACAAGACATGATTTAAAAGATTTAATGAAAACTTTACAAGATATTATAGACAAATTCCACTGCATCACTATGAATTTGGAACTTGCTTACGGTTGTCCAACATGCGATAGAGTTGAGACTGAAGATGAAGATAGTTTGCTAAAACTCACTCCTGCATCCTCCAAAACTACACCGACAGCTGACGACGACGTTTGATCGGACACACAACTGTTTTTCTTTACCCCCCACCACTTTCCAGTAAATATGCCCTGTCCTCATCTTCGTTTCTCATTTCATCGCCAACTTTCCGACCGTCAACACCGCTCCCGTTTCACCTACAGAAATTAAAACAAGCACACAAACATGATGGATGATTTTTCACTTAAAACACAATTGGAAGAGGACAGACTCAAACTAGAGATCAACAGGCTGCAATTGGAAACGGAAAATCAACAAGGGATGGTTCGCCTGCTGCAACTGTTCAAATGCGTACTGTGCATGTTGTGCGTCTACCTTCTCTTCACCATTACCTTCGGCGTCTACCACTCCCTCACCAGTGGACGGCACTCCAACACCTCTCTGCACAAGAACACGACTTTGATTTAATTTTAAAAATAAACTAAAACCTCCAACCCCGAAGCCGCCCCACCCCTCCCCATTCCCACCGAGCCCCTGCGGCTCCCACTTTTTTAAAAACCCCTCCGGATGACCTTGACCCACTTCCCAAACCCATCCATCACTGTCACCCCCACCCCACACTTCCAACCCCACACCTGCCACTTCCAACCACTGACCTTGACCTGGCCCAGGAGTGGCCAAAAGACACTACTTTTCTGTTATTATTGTATTGTAATGTAGAAATAATTTCGCTTGAGCAATGTCTGCACTTGTTGATACTGTTGATAATGTACTGCACTGTTGATGTTCTGTACGTCAAATTTCAATTGAATGTAATAAAGTAAGTTTTCTTCATATAGCTAGCCTCCTTTGAACTGATGTTAGAAATCTTCATAATATATCTTGAATGCTGTAAATGGTGTATTAACGATTATTCACGTCTGTTAATTATGAATTTTAATGTATAATGTCATTGCAATGTTTTATTCTGCTGTATGCCGTTTATTACCAATAAGAAAATAATTAAATCACATTGTCCCTCGTCACTAACTCTTTTTTAAATTATTAGTAATCATAATCTACAAAAGTTAACCTGTTTATAAAAACCACTGCTAAGCCATTCTTAGCCCGCACTCGCAGTGCATCATGTTTAGGTCCAGTGGAACTATAAATTCAGTGATAACTGAAACTATGCATTTTCTTAAAAATATAAATTGTTTCATTTTATATCAATAGGAAGTTTGTTGTTACTTCCTTATTTGTATTTATTCATATGTTTTATCTGTATTCAATGGAGTATCGTTAAATTATGAAAATTGAAAATACTTCTTTCAGCATAGGACTACATGGTCCTCTCCTACAGTTAACAACTTCTTACAAATTAAATATAAAAGTAATTCTAATAAATCAAAATAATTGAATGTATCTACTTACTCTCATATAGTTCACTTTTTAAAATCTTCAGACGGAAAATCTACAGTTTTATTAAACCAATTTTATTAATTATAGGTCGTTGAAAAGCTACATCCGTGTAGATTTTCAAATAATTATGAAACTTGGATTTTGTTTAAAGATTTTGATGAAAAAGTAAAAAAAAATTGTTTTCCATAATATGTACATTGATACCCCCCGTCGCAGCAGACCTGCGTACTCAGCGAATTTCCAAATTAGTAATATTAATTTTGTCCAGCTAAACTTGTAAACAAAATTTCATCACGAGCTCATAAATAGGGAAATAAATGTCTATTCCTCTTAAGATAAATATAGGGAAAGAGTATGCAGGTATGCTGCCATGGGGGACACTAAAAGTAGGTTTTTAGCATAGAAAAAATTTATTCCGACCATATAAAGCCATATAGTAAGTTTCATCAATATCTGTCCATAAATAAAAGAGTTTGCCTATTCTCCATATGATTAACATGGAAAAAGAGTATGCAGGTTTGCTGCCATGATAAGAACAAAAACCAAGATTTTTTATCTTAAATGGATGAATCTCAACCAAATGAAGCTAAATACCAAGTTTCATAAAAAAATATTGGTTAATAAGAGAAATATTAACACATCCTTATTCTCCATAAGATTAACATTGGAGCCCCAAAAGACAATGTACTGTCTTTAGACTTTGTAATATCTCGGTAACCAATGGAGATAGAGCAATGCTTCAAAGTACTAAATTGTGTGTTTTTTTAAGCTAAATCCAATGGTCAAAATTAAAATTTAAAATTTTTAAAATTTACATATGAAAAATGCAAAAAACCCATTTTTGGGGTACAAAACCCCCCAAAACTACCCCTTCCGGTAGGTCGATATGTCTGGTTTTCGAACTCATCCGAATAAACGTAGGATTACACATCTCTACCAAATTTGGTGTCGATCGGACCATTTTTACGACAGTTATCGTGTCTAGGGACACATACATATATATATACACATATATATATATATATATATATATATATATATAAATTTTAATGACTATTATTTTTGGTCTCTGGGCACCTCAAAACGAAAAGGTAACATGGTCCCTGGCTTAGGTCTTACCATGAGACCTACGGTAATAGCTTATTCCCTATGGGAAATTCGCTAATATTCCCTATGGGAAATTCGCTAAAAAAGGGTGTTTTCACATTTTTTTATTTGGAGGAAAGTTTTGGCTGTTTTTGCCGAATATTTTCTAGTCATGAAAAATATTAGTTTACACTCCTGTAATTTAAGCCCATGAAGAAAAATAATAAAAATGTGTAAGAAGTACTATAAAAACAGTTTTTTTCATAATTTTATTTGTAGGTAAGTTTTGGCTGCCCATTATCAGTAATTTATACAAATGCATTCTAGTGATTTGTAGGAATTCATATTCCCTTTTGAAATATCAACTTCCACTTTCGTCGATTTCCTTTTAAGAATGATTTACATAAAAGCTAAGCAGCCTCCAACTTTATAATTGTGAGAAAATACTGAGCAAAAGATTTTTGCAAAACTTTGTACGACTAAATCTGGAGCTCTACCACACAGTTTAATAATTAACGGGTCATTGTAAGACTTTCTCCCTGTAGATTTATAAATAATTGAAAACAAAATTTAGATTTATGATTAAAACAATCATGTCTTCCATAAAAAATACATCAAAACTGCTTTTAAAAAGTTTTTATTTGTAGCTAAGTTTTGGCTGCCTTTGATTACTTCAAAAAATTATCGAGGTCAATTGTTTAAAGTTTCATGTTCTTTCAGAACATCGCCTTCCATATAGCCTTGCTTTTTTAAAAGTTATTCGCAAAAAAGGTAAGCAACCTCCAAAAAGTTTTATATCTCATCACTTAATTTTGTACTTAACGAATTTTATTTAATTTTGAATTTTAGCACTTGACAGGTTATTTTCAAAGGATCTTTTTACATATTAGATGAAGTTGATTTAATATGTTAAAAGATTCTTTAAATATGCCCTGTCAAATGCTAAAATGCAAAATTAAACGCAAGTCGTAAAGTACAACCAAATTATGTGATGAGATATTAATTTTTTTTGCAAATATATTACCTTACATTTTGTTCAAATTACCTCCCTAAAATCATACATTACAAGCAAATAATACAACAGGCTAACATAAAAACCTATATACATTTTTATCTTTAAAACAGTTCTGTAATGGGTTTGCCGTTATGCATCATCTGGATGATCATTTAGAACGATTAGTAATAATTTAATAGCTGATTGTTGTTATTTCCTTGAGTTTCCTTTTTTACAGTTATTACAGTTACTTTGTGTTTCTTATGTTATTTGTGTTTCCTAAGTTATGTGCTTAATCAGTACCATTATTTAATTATTAGTGAGTAAAGTGGTGTATGGATTTCACAACCACAAATTTTTATTTTTAAGTGTGAATTATTATAAGAGAATATTATTTTAATATTTTGCATTCGTTTTAAAATAAATAATTTTACTTAAATGCATTAAAATTAAAGTTATCCCTAGCAAATATCAAGGAAGATTGTTGAAAGACTCAGATGAAGTATTTAAAAAAATGTTGTTAATAAAGAAATATTCTGTAAATAAGCACATTACATTTGATTTTTATCATCTTGATCTATTAGAAAATAACGTTTTAGATAAAAAAAATGGTTCTTGAACATAAATCAAATTGATTTTCAGGTATTTCACAAGAATAAAGTATACGAGATGGCCCGTGCGCCAATTGCCCATTTTATGATTCTGTATGAGAGAAACTAACCTAAAGTACATGTACGTTGATTATAAAGTGACAGAGATCTATTTTTGTTTACAATCTGACTTAAAAATTCGTCTGAAAGTAATCAGCTGTTAAGTTTCAATTCACGTTTGTAAACATCGTACAATGAAAGTTAGTCAATATATTAAAGGCGAGGGGGCGAAGCCCGAAACGATATGACCTTTTTAATTACGATTCGCCCACTCGCTATATCCTAAGATAACACCTCATTCTTAGAAATCGGTTCAGTAGGTCGAGAGAAAAAGGGACGTAACAGACGAAACCCTTATAGAAATAAGAAGATAGATACGTACTATTTTTCTAGAGACTGTTATATTTAACCACAACGGACTCTGTTGCTAGTATAAAAATTAACAAACTATAAATTCAATAACTCGATTACATCAACGATAAATTTACCTATTTCCATTCATATTCAAACTCTCATTCGTAAACTGCTTAAACCTACGTCATGTACATAACGTAAACATAAAAATTCCTAAAAGTCTTCGATACCATAAACATTTAATTTTATAACGTTGGAGAACACTAAACGAAATGGACATTGGAAAAGCTTCCAGGAATTACTTAACCGTTACTTACATCTTTTCCGTTACCGGCACTTTTACACACATGACACACCCCGGGGAAATGGTCAAGTATATTAACTTAGAGGTCCCTGTGGGCCGTTCGTGGCTTAAAGTTGACAAGATACGTTGAACTGGAATTTATGCTAAGTGCAAATCCCAAAGTAGACTTCACCGTCAGTTACATCTCTCTGTAATATATTTTATTGAGAAGGTTAGTCATAAACAATTTTTAATTAAATGTAATCTTATTGTTTTAAATGATTTTCAGTGTATGGAGTTAAAATCAAATATTGCTTTTAAAAACCATAAGTCCCCAAGGTCACAGGAAAGTGAAAAGCCGAAATTAAATTATGTGTCTTTTAAGATTTTAGGGTCTTCCACAAAAATCGAGCAAAAGTTGCAAATTTTAATTGATAACTTCATTGATGACATCACTTTTGATGACGAAATCCCCTAGGTGTCGTCATTTTAGAGACGTCATTGTAAATGCCACATGGTAATGCCATAACTGATAATTCAATTTGAGGATATTGAAATATTGAAACATGTATTGTTGTAAAGATGAAATTTTAAGTTTTAATTTTACCATCACCGTTCATGTTACCCCCTTCACATCCAGTACCTGGGATCATGCTGACCAGTGGTGACTGCTCAGGTTTGTGCTTGAAATGTCGTCGCCCGGGATCGAACCGGAGAGGTCTTAGCTGCCGCTCCCGGAGAAAAATTTACTTTATGACGCATTGATGGTGTCGTTAATGACATGACTGTTAGTGACGTCATTTGGATAACGTCATGTGAAGTTTTGGCACTTTCTGGCCTTCCTTATCGGTTGCCTACGTCACTTCTATTACTGATAACACATAAAGTCATTCAGAGGTCATTAAAATGCCTGTAGACAATTTCATTCGATGTTTTGAGTGTTTTGATAATAAACTACTTTATCCGAATGTCAGGTCGAGCAAAAAATTTTAGTACCCCAAAATTGGTGCTACCAAAATAGACCGCTTCATCCGACGGCCGGTTGTAGAATATACCACCAGCTGAGAGCGATGTGTCGCAATGGGTTTATTTGATAACTGTTTATGTTTGAAACGTTATTAAATTGATTTAAATTACGTTGTAATCCTATACCTTTACTCTAATATAATATCCTTGCCCTGGCTGAGAGAGATGTATGACTGGGTTTATTAAATAAAACCATTTTAGAGGGTTTTATGGAACTTTTTAACCATTTATTCAAATATTGACATCCGTTCAGGACGGGAAGGACTTCTTAAAATGAATAAATATTGCATTGTTTTGATTTGAAATTTTATTATGAAGTGTTTTGCAGCGAAAAATAACTAAAACAATAACTTTCGCCAACTTAGACTGCTCTGGCCAGAGTCGCCACTGGTCTGTGCATGGACCTGTCAAATTTTTCTATCAAACGAATGTATTATAAGATAAGTCTATTTAAGTAGTGTTTAAAAGTGAGTGGTTTGGTTCATTCCCAAGTGTTTCTAACAAATCATCATAATTGATTTGCAAAATTATATACTCAGTGCATTTCGTTAATAAATTTACAATACAGGGTACTTTAAACATTATCTTTTATTTCAAAATTACTTTTAGAAAAGTATTAGTTTTAAGATTTTATATTCAAAAGAAAAATCTGCATTATCAGTAAATTAACTCTATATACTATAACACCAATGAATTTATTCATTTTTTTTGGTAAAGATACAAACCTTTTATACTTGGAGTGACTCGTGAATGCCAAGATAATTGTAAAAGCCTAAAAGCCTCGTTTTAACCATCGCAACGGAAAATTACACCAAAAATCTAAACCGTTTTTTTAACTCAATATTTTTAACGATTTTTTTATATGGAAAACGCTATTACGAGAGTAGCCATGGTAAGATCTAAACCCGGGACCATGTTACTATTTCATTTTGATGTCTCCAGAAGCCAAAAACACCATACGTTAATTTTTATTGACGGAGAAATTGTTATTTTTCTAATGCCTTATTTTGCAATGCAAAATCAATGTTTTTATACAAAAATATCAATAACTCCGTTAATTGTTCTCAAATCCTTAGGAACTTTGTATTATTGGGTGGAATTTAATTTTTCAATTTTTTTGTCATTGTAAAATGTTGATAAAATTTACTGGTTTTGGGGTAATTGAGTTTAAAGATTTTAAAATAGCTGCTTTTTTGAACACACACATGGGAAATTTTTTTCATTGAATGAGCATTTCTGTGATAAAGGTTTATGCCATATTTGAACTTGATACAATGATCTATTACGTAAATAAAAACTAATAAGTGTAAAAAACAAATGTAGAGGCTTAACATTATTGTAGAGGACAAATTTTTACAAAGAACTTTTTTTGCACAAATAATCAGCTCCCAAAATCCTGTAACTTTTTTCTGACAACCTGTATACATCCATCTATATATACAGCTAATACATATAGCTAATTCAAAATACAAAATAGTTTATATTTTTCAAGTTTTTCGAATGGTTTGCATTAAAATGGGTAAAACCCCATTTTTGGCCCATTTTTTACCCTTATGAAACCCTATAAACCCCGTTCCCATAGTATAGGTCAATTATGCTAGTTCGCGAACTCATAAAAACAGACCTGGTAATACACCTGGTAAAATTAAAAAATAAGCCAACCAACGCTCGTCAGCCAACCAACGCTCATCATCCAACCAACGCTCTTCAGCCAACCAACGATCGTCATCCAACCAACGCTCGTCATCCAACCAACGCTCGTCATCCAACCAACGCTCGTCAGCTAACCAACGCTCATCAGCCAACCAACGCTCGTCATCCAACCAACGCTCGTCAGCCAACCAAAGCTCGTCAGCCAACCAACGCTCGTCAGCCAACCAACGCTCATCAGCCAACCAACGCTCGTCAGCCAACCGAAGCTCGTCATCCAACCAACGCTCGTCACCCAACCAACGCTCATCAGCCAACCAACGCTCGTCAGCCAACCAACATTAATCAGCCAACCAACGCTCGTCATCCAACCAACGCTCGTCAGCCAACCAACGCTCGTCATCCAACCAACGCTCGTCAGCCAACCAACGCTCATCAGCCAAACAACGCTCGTCAGCCAACCAACGCTCGTCAGCCAACCAACGCTCGTCAGCCAACCAACGCTCATCAGCCAACCAACGCTCGTCAGCCAACCAACGCTCGTCATCCAACCAACGCTCGTCACCCAACCAACGCTCATCAGCCAACCAATGCTCGTCAGCCAACCAACATTAATCAGCCAACCAACGCTCGTCATCCAACCAACGCTCATCATCCAACCAACGCTCGTCATCCAACCAACGCTCGTCAGCCAACCAACGCTCGTCATCCAACCAACGCTCGTCAGCCAACCAACGCTCATCAGCCAAACAACGCTCATCAGCCAAACAACGCTCGTCAGCCAACCAACGCTCGTCATCCAACCAACGCTCTTCAGCCAACCAACGATCGTCATCCAACCAACGCTCGTCATCCAACCAACGCTCGTCATCCAACCAACGCTCGTCAGCCAACCAACGCTCATCAGCCAACCAACGCTCGTCATCCAACCAACGCTCGTCAGCCAACCAAAGCTCGTCAGCCAACCAACGCTCGTCAGCCAAACAACGCTTGTCAGCCAACCAACGCTCGTCAGCCAACCAACGCTCGTCAGCCAACCAACGCTCGTCAGCCAACCAACGCTCGTCAGCCAACCAACGCTCGTCAGCCAACCAACGCTCGTCATCCAACCAACGCTCGTCATCCAACCCACCCTACTTCGCTGTGCGGGCATTTTGATCGTTTGCCAGACCTGAGATTAACATTTTAGAATACAGAGCCGTTGTAAGGCGTTATCGGTGGTTGTCTTTCAAGTCACGCACCCAGCCAGTGCTAAAGATCACGCTACTTCCTCCATTATTGACTTATACGCCAGCCGGTGGAGAATAATCTTTATAATTTTACCATCCCCTTTCCTCAGCTATAAAACATTTTTCTCTTCTTATTTCACTGCAACCAGTAAATAAATATCTGCTCAGGAGCTGTCAATTATTAATTTTTTATAAATAAAAAAGTTATAAGGGTTTCCCAAAAGGTGTTTTGGTAAATTTAACTTGCCTTACCAACGACTCAAAAATGAGTGTACCTGTGTGCATGGGATACCCCCTACATTATACATTTATAAATAATACCAAATTATTTGTCAATTGAAAAATATTACAAATAATAGTATTTTATGCAACGATTGAATTAAGAAGACTATAATTGCAACGATTGGATTGCTGCCCATGTAGTAACTCCGCTAAACATATTCACATCGGTAAATTATAAATTTAAATGACGCTGAAGGCAAAAACACATTGTTATGGATTTGTTAGAAAATGTTTTATTCTATTCCAGGTTATTATTAATTTATAACGAATTTCTAGCAAGATAGAAAGGTTGGATGTATTAGGAACTCTATTCGGAGTCTATCTTCAATCAATAAAAAAACTCAAATTAAGAAAAAATTTGTACAATCTTTTACTGAAGATGGACTCAACTATAGTTTAAATATATCAATTTTTCAGAATATTGTTACAAATTCATGTGAAGTTTGCGAAGCAATTTATTATTTTAGTTAATACGAATTACATGGAGATAAATACATAGCGACAGGAATTTCAGGACCTTCTACAGGTAGGCCTACCAGCATCAGTAGACTTTAGATCCAATGATTAATTGTAAAATGTAGCATACAAAGGAGGAAATCCAAGAATAGAACCCTTGACATCCCAAACAATTCACACTTTCCTTTTATGTTTGATATTTATTTCTAATAATTGTCAACGAAAAATCTCATATGGATATTAAACTGTTAAATTCATACTGGGAGATATTTCTTTTACGAATCGTTTCCATGACATTATAGTACTCGACCGAGAGACACAGAAAGCTAAAGGTATCAAGCGGAATCGTGAGGTGAGTAGATAAAGAGTTTAATGAGAAGGTTTGTGGGCTAAGCCTCAGATCCGTTATCAGTTTTATCTGCACGAGACGCGCCTTCAAACTCACGCTACTTCCGGCATGGCAGGTCTGAGCGGGGAGGTCACTGACCTAACATTGACTTCCTGACAAAGGATGAGGACATTGAATAACTAAAAGATGTTAGTAAAATGTCATCGAATTATTGACGAAAAGACTTGCATTGCAGTAGTGTTTACAATTTCACTGATATCAAAATTTTCAAAATTTGAACTATTTTCATAGAATAACAGAATCTTATATTTGATGTTTTTTGTTTTTTTTTTTACTTATAAAATATGGAAGTAATAGGGGGGAGTTGGTTTTTGCCAAAGATTTAGCCACTTCTATTCAACACATCATAGGGATTACGTTTTTTTCATAACCTTATGTTAAATTTATTTTTTCAACATTGATCGAATCTAACTTTATTTTAACCAAGTTTAACAATTACCTAATCATCTGAAGCAGATAAACAAGAGACAGACAACGGCACAGCTTGTTTGTTTTCTTTATGTTGGTCGACCCCGTCTCCAAATTTCTGTATGAACAAAGTGTAAAATTTCATCCTCTTCTAAACTACCAATCTCATTCTACACATTCGTTGGGTTTGCATCGTTTCGCCCATTGCAAGGATTTTCTCCGTTTCATTAGTAGGTTAATTTCTTCATTTTTTATGAAATGATGATAAGTTGATATTTTGGTTATCAATTCCATTGTAACTTAATGAAATAAGATTTTAACTTCTATGTTGCGATGTTCTAACGGATTCGGCTTGTGTTTAGAAATTTATGTGTTCGGTCTTTAAAATAAAAATATTATTAAGATACTATATATTTAACTTATAATTCTGTACATGGCAACCCATTTTAAGATTTAAAATTCATTAGCTCCAATGTATTTCTTGTATAATTTACGAGATGACAGCAATGGTACAGCTAAATGGATACAATGTAATCTTTGAGATTCAGTAATCCGCCCTCCTAGAATTCTTCATGCATAAGGTGCAATACTTTTGTTATTTCTTAAGGTTTGTAGTGTTGAAACTAAGAAAAATTACTTTTTATAATAAAACTGCTGTTTCATTTAGTTTATCACTTCATAAATTACCAGATATGAACATAATGTCAACCCTGGTGTGCGGGACACAATTTATAGCGTTCATGACCGAAGCGTCGGCGCCAGTATCGCATAATTTACGCTACCTGACATGCGGAAGATAACTGTTATAATATTGCCTCCATTTCAGAACGCTCAGAATACTAGTGATACCACACATAAACCTCTCTTGCCTTATTTATTCTCAGTTTACATCTGCATGCAGGGGTGCAAACCCCGAAGTAGTGGATTGCTGTTATCAAGTGTTATATAGTAACTTACAAATTACAAATTACACTTTGTCGCTGTGAACAGTCACTGATAGTTTGTATTTCACATGTCACCTTCCAGTTAAAATGTTGTAAAGGAAAGAAATAAAGTTTTAAAATAATTGATCTCCTAACAGCATAGTATGTAAGCTTACAGCTTTATTGCTATTATCTTTTAGCCTGATAATAAGATCCAGCCTGCTATTGAGTTTTGGATTCTCTCTTTGGGCCTGATGATGATCGGTGTGTCCGGTCGAAATCGATTGCCATTATCCATCTTTTCGTATATTTACCGTCTGTATTCTTTGCAGTATAAGTGTAAATGTATTTTTGAGTGTTGTATACGTTTGTTTTTCATTTCTGATTACAAACAACACATATCATGCTAATAAAAAAAAGTGTTTATTAACTTTTAACATATAAAGTGAAACCAACCCATGCCAAAGATACTGACTACCTTGCTCATATATGTACATCGGTACTAGTGTCATTTAATTATTTGGCGGCAAGAAAGTATGTAAGTTGCAACGATTCTTGTTGCAGGCCCCCAGCTGTGTTATCGCAAGGACAGGTGACAGCTCACGGAACTTCCGATGTCTTGCAGTCATTTACCTGCAGTCCCAGATACCAGCCCCAATAACCTCCAGCAACAGATAACGGCTCATTATAGTAATCGATGATCCGTACCCATTATATTAATCTATATTTATCTATATCCATCGTAGGATTACCGTAATAATAAAACACTCCTTGTAAACACAATATTCTGAAGTATTCATTATCGTTTTATATATTTGTTCCCAAAAATACTCAAACTAAATTAACAATTCGGCCAATCTGATCTGTAATTAATCTCTTGACTGTTTTACGATTTGAAAAAATGGGTGTATATAAAATTCTAAATTCATATTAATTTCCCCTTATTCATCTACTTTTTCTTTTCATGGAGGCACATTTTTTTAAAATTTAACTAAAAAGGTTTAAATTTAAATATATACAAAGTTAATTTATATGATTTACGATACTTATAACGGATATCTACTAACAAGTATCCGGATAAATACAACTTGTATTTATTACTAATTTGGAAAATAATATGTAAAATTTTGACAGGGCGGAGTTTTTGGCATCAACTTTTATGGTGATTCAAAGTGGTCGCAAATGCGCATGATATACCTAGACTGTTGGGGGCAGGATCGTTAGGAAGAAGAGTAGAATAGTTTGAAGTTATTCAAAATACTGCAATTGTTCCACTTGGCCTTTGGTTTCTGGGCCATTTCGAAACGGGACATTTGCCTCTGAACTAAACACAATTTTTTATACTAATTTAATGTATAAATGACTTCATGCACATCAATTTGATGTAAAAATTATGTCATTCAAATCAATTTTATGTAAAAATGTTGCCATTGTTGGAAACGTTTTTTACTTCATTTTGACTTATCCCAAGAAGCAACAATCAATTTTTTGAGGGATCAATTTCTTGTTAAAAACATTTTATAAAAAATGATAGGAATGTTTGGAGGAAAATATGTTTCTAATGTTTTAAACACTAAATTGACACAATTAAAAAAATAACTTTGTATTTAAACATAAAATGTTTTGAAAAATATTTTCTATCACATTCATGCTTTTAAAATTTATTTTATTAAATTACAATTAAAATAATTTTAAAAACGTCATAAAAGTTTTTAAAATAGTTTTTAAAATGATTTTACACAACAAAAGCAAATTCTATCATAGTAAAATATTAATTTTATTTATGTAAAATGTACAATGTTGCGATCTACCATCAATTTCTAACATAGCATAACAATTTATAAGTTATAAACTGTGATTTGTTAAACATTTACACATTATACAAACATGTAAGGAAACTCTAGTTAAGACCTAACGTATTTGTAAAGACATAAAAATATATAGGCCTACACGGGAAATGCGTTTGATCAAAGCAAGAAATCTTGAGTATCAACTGGTCAAGTAGTGTAACAAAATGACCCATGAGACAAGGAGCAGCGTGGGGTAATTGGTAAGGGCGCAGCGTGGAAATCTGAAGGTTTTGGGTTCGAATCGCGCAATCGGCAGAGAGTTTTGGTCGATTTCATAGTTTTTAACGATTAAGAAATACCATTTTATTGCTTTTGTTTTGCTACTGGGGATATTTTGAATCAATTTTGGCAAGGTTAGTGTTGTTCATACTATGACGTCAGTTTGACATCAATGTGATGTAAAATTGACGTCAAAGTTCATAAATTTATTGACATCAATTGTACATAAAAAAGTGGGAAATTTTTACTTCACGTTGACATCAAAATGATGTTTTTTTGTGACATTTGAAGTCAAAATGACATCAACAATATCAATGACATTGACATCTTTTACATCAAATTGGCGTACTTTAGCTATGTGGTGATGCTATTACACTGACCTCTAGACCACGATTGAGCCGCCATATGAATTTTCTCCTGTCCAGTTTCCCAGATTCCTGCTAACCTTGTTTCGGGTACTTAAACACAGAGACAACCCGTTTCTTGTCAACTGGAAGGAGATGACTTAGTGGTCACTGGCAGTGTACGTACACGTCTATCACCCTCTAATTTGCCACCAGTGGATACATCTGTCAATGACTTGACAAAACGGGTCTTCGGTAAGTCGGAGTCAACCCTCTGTTTGTGACTTCCGGGACGAGTCTCGAGGTCATCTCCAGAATGTGTATCCCCCAGCATTAGTGACTTACATGCACCATTCAACGTCTCTCTCGTTGAAGTCACCCGCCATTATTATATACACGCCCTGAGACATTGCAAAGGTCGAGCCTCCAACCTCCGGCTTTCCAATGCATCCAGCCTCTCCCTGTATTCCTGGATGGATTAATTAATTGGTAGAAAGGCACATTCTATAAACATTGGCATAGTCCAGCCATTACCATCATCGGATTCAAGACCAAAAACTTGGACACCTAAACTACCTTGAACTAGACTACGAATGCCAGCTACTCAAGGATTGCTCAGCAGCTAGACTTCCCTACATGTTGGCCTCTGGATGAACATGGTCATTTTGCAGCAGTTAATTTTGCATTAGGGGTTTCCTGAAGCCCCGAGCCACATGCCTCGAGCCCGGGTTATGTCCGTAGATATCCCGGGTGTACTGGCGCAAAAAAACGCAAGAGGTCGAAAGCTCAGTCACGGGTTTGAGAAAATGTTCATATGGTTCTTGAAGAATCTTCCAACAATGTTGATGCACTGCTTTCAGCATGGAAGGGCTGCTTACTTGCAGTGGCTACACGCGAGGCAAACATTTTGAACTATAACCAGCTGCCTCTCGTTTTGGGCTTGGAGATCACAGAAATGACTTCATTCCACAAGTTCCCCGACCAGGGAGCAGAGGTAGTGTTAAATCGAAGCAGGTGAAGACGATCTTGGAACAGGGCCATTTTTCGAGGCACGTCGGGCCAAGGCGTTCTTAGATCCCTTAACCACCTTCTTGCTTTTTAAAGATAGTCACTTAACTAACTCATTCACGAGCCGCCACTAGATTACCCTGTTGATTTTTTGGTGTTTTTTTTTTTTTTTTTTTTTTTTAGATTTTTTCCCCATGTTCTTGAAGCGGCAGGAAGGCAAAGTCTTCAGTAAAATGAGAATAAATACTCCACCTCCTTTAGGGTGATGGGGTCTGGTGGGTCTGGTCTATATTGCACCCTTTACCTTGGCCATGCGTTCGCCACCACGCCAGGCCAAGGAAGGAAGGAGACACCCACATACGACCAACATAGCTGAGCATTTGAGCAAGATTAGCTTGAACGGACCCAGATAGTACAAAAACGCAAAAATTACGTGAAATTCACGTTTTCTTTTTACATTTGTCACGTAATTATTACGTAAAAAATGTCAAGTATTTCACTTTTTCACGCGAAAATGTCTTGAACAGGTTACAAAATTTCACGTGAAAACTTGAAAAAAAACTTGAAAATGACGTTTTTGTTTACTTTATTTTTACCTTTTTAACTTCCGTTTTTCTGAATAGTTTATAATTTTTTCAACAAAATTTGTGAATGAATGATTTTTAACCAATATATTTAGAAAAATGTAAATCAAGTGGAACAAAATTATTTCACCCACGTCAGAATCTGAATCTTCAACTTTCACTCAATGTCCTAGCGCCTTAACCCTTCTCAGCCACTTAAGCTGTTCCTATATTGGATTTAAATTACTATTTACATATTTAAAACTGAGCCTTCCCTGTCGCACTAAATTGAGCAAGTCTAAATAAAAACTTCGACTTAAAGTTTAAATAACTATTTGTTTATTAATAGTAATTTTTTTAAATCTTTTCTAAATGTTTACTATCTCGTAACTTATTAAATATATTTAAAGTGTTAGTGAAAGTATAAACAACGCTTGAAATTACATACTGCAAGAACAATATAAAGTTTATAAGAAAGAATAAATTATAAATTGTTCATACGGTTCCACAAATTTAAATTCAAATTGTTATTTTAAAAGGATATATTAGACAACATTTTTACATAAGTAAATCTGAAACTTTTGCAGCCAAATTAAATGATCAATGGCAAAAAGTACAAGTAAAATAAAATGTGAAGATTAATTTTTCGAAATTCATTTTACTGTGTATACATTTTTTACACAATTTTCGAGTGAAAAAATATTCTATCGTTTCCCCGATTTTCACTTAGATTTTCACTTTTTTTCTACATTTTTAATGTAATTTTACATGAAAAATATTACCTATATTATTCACTTTTTCTCATTTCACATTTTTCACATAATTGTCACGTGAAAAATATTTATTTTTGATCCGTTTTTACGTTCAAGTTTTTCACGCAGTTTCCACGTGAAAAAAATATTCTTCTTTTTATCTTTTATTCACATTCATATTTTCACGTAATTTTCACTTGAAAAAATATTCTTCTATTGACTTTTACATAATTTTTACAGTTTCACGCGAAAAAAGTTTCTTTTTACATTTTGTACTGACTGGAATGTAAAAACTTTAGGGACATAGACACCAGGAGGGCCAAGGTAGCTTGTGGTTGCCTTATCACCAGCCCTTTATATGAGAAAGAAAAATGCATGCAGTACATATAAGTAGCGCGATTTAAAATGTTTGTTTCAACCGACCACCTCTGAGGGCATTTAAACTTATTTTCATTTATTTATTTGAAGTGATTAAATTTTGAGTGTGAGTTTGATAACTAATTGCATGCTTTGTAGTAGTCATTTAAAATATTTCACTTTATCAATCGAAAAATCAGATTGCATAGTTAAACTATAATCCTGCTTTTGTGCATGCAAGAGGGAGAAGAAAAACACCACCATTGCATTTCCGCGCAATCCCGCCCTCCGCGATATCAGCAAGAAGAAGAATTAGAAGATCGGCTACGTTATGAACCGACATTCAAGTTGTCCAAATTTTTTTATTTTCTTTTTAAATTATAGTGTTAATAATGTTTTTCGCCGATTTTAGTAAGTTGTTAATTATGTGCCTTTTCTAGCTTTTAAGATACAAGCTTATTTACTTATTCGACTGCTTTAATTTATTACTTAAACCGTAGCCTATGTGTCATTAGCAGACACGGGTTTAATAGAAATGGTTTTCAATCAAATTTCATAATACTGTACGCATTTAGGACTTTCACTATCTCGTACTTTTTACATTATTTAATCAGCGTTAGGCTTAGGCTTATAGACATTTGCATTATGGCCTAGGTACTGAGATTAGGAATAGTCTATGGTGCCTTATTCAGTACTTAAGTACTTAGGTCTAGTAGGCATACTGTTAACAATTGGTCTAGCCCGGTCAAGGCCTAGGTTAGTTAACATTTGGCCTAGGCCTAGGCTTAGATAAGCAGCAATATAGACTACATTACTTTTATAAAAATTTTCAAAAATAGCCTACGCCTGCATAATTCCGGCGACCATTTCACTGCAGAGTTTACTATGCACCAGTTAAGCCGCGGTCCGACTAGGCTGGTTACCAGCCGCTACTAAATATCCACTGGTGATATTGCCAGCAAGTAGCCTAGTCTGATCCAGAACTAGCGGCTGTTAAATGCCAGCGGGCTAGTGTTTACTAGCCGAAATCGTAAGCTGTTCATGTTCAACTTTTTAGTGCTGGTACCCTCCCTTGGCAGTCACGTGATCACTTCGTTGGCGTCAACCAGCCTATGTGAACCCCTAGTTGCTCACAAGCGGCTGGCTAATTAGCACAAATGTCTAGTTGGTTTTATGCACTGTTTCAGGGTTTAACTTACAGCGTTTAGTTTCGTTATACTATATTTTATACTTTTTTGTGATTAACAGTGAATATGGTTGACAGATATGGCAAAGAGATTAGCCTATACCTTCTATTGATTTATTCCAAAATTATCCTTGCCTGTTGGATGCTTCGTCTGCATACTACATTAACAAAAATGCCAAAGACAGCTTATTATGAGTTATTGTAACGACTCGAAGAATAAGGACCAAAAACAATGTTTTCAAGTCATCATTCAGCAGCAACTGTACTGGCGGCTAGTTACTTTGAATGTGAACCCTTCAGATCCGCTGGCTGATGACGATATTTACTAGCGGCTGGTAACCAGCCTAGTCGGACCGCGGCATTAGAGGGTTAAAACACAATACATCAGGATTGTTGCGGAGCTTGTAATGTAACCTTTTCGGTGCTACGTTATGATATATCATTCCGTCAAAACTGTCTATACTACAGACATAAACAGAAATATCGGTTGACTCGACCATTATTTCGAAACACCGATGATTCCATTCGATTCTCAATACGAGCAAGATACAAAATATCCTCGGAAAAAAATTGTTACAGATTTTACTCTTGTTTTATTCTTGTTCCTTCGTATTTTCTATAACCTAGCACTTTTTGGGAGTTAGCACTGTCTAGTAGTTTTAGCGCTTTTGTTTTTTTAAGCATAAAAGGATTAAGTAGAATCCTTGTGAACCTTGTGCCTGTTTCAACGGGGTTATCTCTAGGCCTGCCAATTACAGTAAAATACCAATAGAGGTGTGTCTCGCTGGTGCCTCTAACGAGGCTTTACCATCACCTTTTGATGTGCTTTAAAAGTACGATTTTTAAACAGCTCATAAAGATCTTATTAAACCTGATGGGAAAATAAACTTGTATGCCTAATGTGAAAATCTGACAACCATTACTATATCTGCATTCAAGCCTAATTAATAAATTAAACTTAATACGGATTGTAAAATCTGTCTTAATCGGTAACTGTACCAGCAAGATATGATACCTGCCAAACGGGATCCCATGTGCTGGATGAGGCTGTTTTAACTTTACAAAGCTTTGTAACTGTGTAAATATATTTATGGGTTCTCTTTTAGCTAACAACTTTTCTTTCTTTTTCACATTTCTTTTTAGTCTATGTTTTCTCCAGACAAAACTGTAAAAATAACATTACTTAATTTATTCCTCTAAGATTTAATTTCTGTACTATAGAAATTTTAGGGGCCTTAGTTGTATTAGGCATATTTATATTTTCCAAAATGTCAAGCATCTTTGTAACACAATGTAAGCCTATATAAGTTATTGCTATTTCAGTTTGATGGCATAAATTCAATCATAGATAGACCTCCATTGATTATTTTACAATGAATATATGTCAAGTTACATTGGATGATGACCAAACTGTCCCTGTGCTAGTAGTCGGAGTGCCAGTGGTAGATATGGAGAACAACAGATCAGCTAGACTGTGCTTTCTTATGAGCTGTTTGGGGCATAATCCCAAGCTGCGGGTGCAACCACCCTAATTTCGTAGAAGTAAAAATCTTCTTTGCTCTATACTCTATAATTTGGGCATACTGTCTAAGCTATAAACAAAACAAATCTTACCTCCTTCATAAACATTTTTCACATTTTATGTAGGTTACCGTACTCACATTTCTGGCTATTTAGCATGTTCGTTTAATTTGGTCATATATTTGTGATTGTGTTCAAAAAGTTTTATTGATTGGGTGAATGGTTTTTTTTTTTTTTTTTTTTTTTTTTTTGAGGGAGAGGCGGAAAAATACATTACGCACACAGGTGGCCAGCCTGTAGTGTGGGGCTCCCCAAAAAACGGGTTTACCCACTAAAAAACCTCCTCTACTCTTTAGGAATCTAACCTGGAATTGTTTGTCACATTACGTCAGGCTAGGCCTAAATTTGGCTTACGCCCGTGGGGCTCGCTCCTTATCCAGCCGCTCGATCAAGGGATCTGGGCCACTTCGCGGTCCAGATCGGTTTTCTTTTCCAGGAGGATGCCCCGGACGAACTGTGACAAACAATCCCAGTTGCCCTCATCCTCCAAAATCTTTTGGCAGACCGAGTCCACCGAAAATACACCAAAGATTTGTGTGGCCTCCAGGCGGGGCCCTTCCCAACGGGGACAGCGGAAGAATGTGTGTTCCGCATCGTCGGGAACACCCGGGCAATAAATGCAGTCCGGTGAACCGGTCTTTCCCATCCGGTTCAGGTACGACCGAAAATAGCCGTGACCTGTCAAAAATTGGGTCAGGTAGTAGTCCACCTCCCCATGCCGCCGTTCCACCCATGGTTGGACCTGCTTGATAAGTCGCGCAGTCCATCGTCCTCGGGTGTCGTGCTCCCAGCTGTGTTGCCACTGCTGGAAGGTTCGGGAGCGCTCTTCTGTTCTTGCCGTGTCCTTGCCGATCTCGCCTTGTCTCTGATAAATCGCTTTCCTTTCCCCTGCCAAGAGCTTGACAGGGATGACTCCGGCGACCACCAGGACGGCAGGCTCGGACACTGTCCGGTAGGCGGAACACACCCGGAGCGCAGCTTGACGCTGAACCCGGGCGAGTCGCAACCTGTAGCACTCCTTATCTAGAGCGCCTGCCCACACCTCTGCCCCGTAAAGAAGCACGGACTGGACCGCGGACATCAACAGACGTCTTCTGCTGGATCGGGGACCCCCGACATTGGCCATCAGCCTACTAAGGTAAGTCACTACCTTAGCGGCCTTGTCCGCCGTACGGAAGATCTGATCCCTCCAGCTTAACTTGGTGTCCACCATAACCCCGAGGTATTTGGCGGCACGAGTTGATGTGACCACCTCCCTTCCCACTCGAAACGGGACGACGGTGTCGATCCTCTTCTTCGTGAGAATCACGATCTCCGTCTTACTGAGAGCAAGTGAGAGACCGTGATCGGACATCCAGTTGTTGACCACCCGCATAACTCGGTTCAACTTCAGTTGGGCCAGCTCAACGTTGCGTGCAGCAATGAGAGCTGCGACGTCATCGGCGTACCCAACCAAAGTGGTTTCCTCAGGCATCTCGGACCTCAGGAGGCTGTCATAGGCAACGTTCCGTTGGGTGAATGGTGTAATAGTATACTATTGCGGTATTTTTAAGAACTCATTTTTACTTAGGTTCTTCGATAAGCCTAAATAGACGGCTACCATTGATTAGGAAGAACTAAGGTTAAAGGTAAAATTAAATTTAGCATTTCAAGAAACAAAGATCTGAAATACAAAGTGATTATTTATTGATAAAATGTTGTGATTGTGTTATCAATTAGTTTGTGTCAGACTAATCAGTTAGTTTGTGTGCATAAGAACTGATGAATGTGTTATAAGAGCCCTTTCACTGTCCCTACCCATAAACCAACACTGCCCATGTGTTCAATTGTAAAGCTTTTTAATAGACATGAGAACAAAGACTAAAATTCTGTTGTAAAAATGTTACAGCAATAAAGAAATTTTTTATTTCTTTCTGAACATAACATCAATACAGTAGAATCCCTCTAGTCCGGCCTCGGATGGTTTAGCCACCGGATAATCCGGCCGAGGTCCTCCAGAAATGAAACATTCGGCCATGAACATTTCCCGTTGATTTAGAAACGTGTAACTGGTTTCCATGTACAATCACTAAAATGCTTAATTTCAATTGCCTATTTCCCGGCGATTCAGTTTCAGACGTCTTCTGAAATATTGTGATCTTTGTACAGTTTTTGAACATGTTCTTTATTAGCGGCACTTTTGTTACAGTAGGATTTCGTTACTATAGCGGTCTCTTTCCTACGTTAGGACCTATGTTGACAGAAGATACGCTAAAACATTCACTTTGTATTGGTTCATTTATCACAGTTTTATCGCTAGCAACCTCTCGTCTGTTGTCCGATCGCATTTCAGCACTATTACAACACCAGAGTGAGTAAACTATGTTTTTTTAGAGTCGATAACAAAACATTCATTAAGTATTACACTATTTTTCGTAGTTTAAATTCAATTTAATGGTGAATCTTTGGAACACACATTAATAAGATTAATTGTTACTGTAACTCATTAAATAAACCACCGGTTAATGGGGCCATTTTCAAATCCGGATAGGGGTCCGGTCCCGAGGTGGCAGGATTTGAGGGTGTCTACCATACAAATGAATTTATAATCATAGTTAAATAAATGGAATTTCTCCTTTTATTTTCTTTTATGCAGTAGGCCAAAAATTTTTTATCAATTCTTCTTTCTTCCTTTTTTTAAATTTTTGTTAAGTTATTACTTTTGATTAATTTTATACTTCTAGAAGATCATTGTATATGATACCTATATTTTTATTATAATGTACTGTAATTTTTGTAAAAACTTATTCTGTATTGCACATAAGAATTTTTAACCTGTGGAAATTTCTATTTGTGTAATAAGAGCGTAAAGTACGTCATTGCCACTCGAGAATTGTAGATGGTCGTCGTTCAGACCATCTACAATGCCTACAAGCCTGTACGACGGCTAAACATTTCGAGAGCGGCAACGACTATTTGCGTTCGTAATACACACAAGATTTTTCCTACCAACATAATTGCTACAGATTTCATATTTTATTGTAAGTATATAAAATGTCATTTAGATTAATTTTTATTTGTTTCTGTTGGAACACACTGTTAACTATAAAACATAACCTCAAACTAAAAGAGAAGCAATTACTAAACGACAACAATGAATAACAGCTGTGGCATGGTTTGTAATAAGAGCTGACTTAAAATTTCTGTTTGATCTAGCGTGCGGTAAAGAATCATTGCTGCTATAGAGCGGTGGGGAAAGAAACGGAAACCGGAAATGAACTGTTTTGCATAGGGGTTACAGGTGTGGCAATGAAATTATTTCCATGAAGTGGTAGGAAAAAAATATTTTAAGTTATTTTTCCATGAAGGGGTGCTTAGGGCTACCTAGAGAGAATCCAAAATATGGGGGTCTCGGGTTTTAAAGATTGAGAATCCCTGATTTGTTGTGTGAAATGACTTAAGGCTACAAATAACTTTGTGACCATTGCTAACTAAATGGAAATATGACATAAAAGATACAGCATTTCTTCTGAGGTATTTTCCCCTGTACAACCTGCTTTAATGGCCATTAGATTTATTTTTTATTTTGTTTCAGCATTGTTTGAAATGTTCCTAGCGCTTCAAGTTGCTTTTGTAGCTGGTTATCTTCTAGTAGCATTAGTCAAACTTGGGCCTTGGATATACATATTTATGGTAAGTACAGTTACTGTAATTAGTTAAGTTTAGGTCTATACATGCTGTTTGCTGGTTTTCATGTCTTCCATTGTGTATACTTGTTGTATTGCAATAAAGCTTTATTTCCTTCTCAAAAATTTATTCAAAAAGTAGGAATAGTCTTAATATTCCCTCTTTTTGGTGAAAAGAATATGGTAATACTTTTAATTGTGAGTACGGTACCACACAAATTACAAATGTTTATTTCTTTATTTACAGACAGGTTAGGTAGGTATTTAAAATTCCTGTTCATTCATTGTAGTTCACCCTCCCCAGCAATCGCTACACATATCTAACTACCACTTTCTTTATGTCTTGAACAAAATTAATTAAACAAATAAGTAAATTTGTATTTTCTTTGTCTATACACGTTGAGTGCGGAAAATCCATATATGGGGTCATCAAAAATGCGAAAAATTTTTTTTGTTTAATCACTAGGTTTATTTATTTATTTATTTATTTTTATTTATTTATTTATTTATTTATTTATTTTCAACGGATACACCATTTACATTGAGAGTCTTACTTTTCTACTAGTGCTTACAATTCAATTCAGTGTTTACATGCAACAAATGAGAACATCAACTCATAAACATTATAAATACTAATAACATACCTATGGAAAATGAAGCAATAAATTAATTAAGGTAATTGCTTGTATGTTGCTAAAAAGTCGTCAGAAGTTGTCTATTCATCTATTTTCTGTCAAATATCATGACGTCATTTCCGGTACGTAAATTAACGTAGTCCGCCAGTGGTGCCGGGGATCGTCACTTAAAACTCTCATCGAAGCGATTTTTATCATCAGAATACACGTTCTCCACCGATTAGTCTTAATTACCTGCTAAACTGCGCAAATAACACAAAAAGTAACAATAGAAAACACTGTGAAGCCCAATCACTTCGTTCACGACGCGCCCCGGGGGAACCGGCAAACGATCGTCTGCGAACCGGGAAAATGGACTGCACCAATAAACGGCGAGCACTTATAACCACTCCCGGCAGTGGCTAAAGCCCAAACTAAACAAATGAACCAATGTTACACAATTCGAGAGTGCTACGTAATATTACGCAGGCCGCTGCAAGTGCCACTGCTCTCCCCACCCCCCCCCCCCCAAAATGGCGGACCGGAAAACGAACTACGCCGTTGTGAGCACAGGGACTGGCACAACAGGCGGTGAGCGAATCAGCCTCTTCCAGCAATGGCTAAGCCCACAGTGAACCAATATGTTTCGGGTAGGAGCGCTACGTAAATTAACGTAGGCCGCCTCCCGCGCCACTGTGGCACTACGTTAATTAACGTAGCCCGCACTCAACGTGTTAAGTGCATTTCTTCCTATGATTAAATCTTAACTATTTGTTGTGGCTGTGAACAAATTCTACACATTTTTGGTCTGTTTTTTATTACAGTATTTATGTCAAAACTTTGGGGTGGGGGGTGAGTTTTGTCCCCTCCCTCATTGGCTACGGCCTTACGCTGCCACACATATAGCCTATCAATCACCCTCATGTCCAACTTGATACTCACAAAATACCTCATATGAAACATGTTGAAGACAATTTATAAATATTTAATACCAGAGGTACCCATGCCCTACCTTTGGAGCAAGACTCGCCCCCCCCCCCCTAGACCATGACTCAACTCCCCTCTCCCCACAAGAAGTAAATCTTCAACTACTATATGCGAGTAAATCTTGTTTTAATCTGCTGTAGTGCATTTATCAAAAAATGTATCCAGGCCTATGTCTAGTAACTGTGACATTTTTTATTATTATTAAATTTAAAATCTACATAATTATACGAGAACTTTTATTAAACACTATAAAACCTTTGAAATGTTATTACATATATGTTATGTGTTAATATTTTCTGTAACAATAGCTGGATCCCCGCGCACATTTACTGCTGCTTGCTGATGAGGAGGAAGAGGACATTGGAGCAGGTAATATAACGACATCAATTGATCTTTGGACATTGTATGTATAAAATAACTAGGTAATATTCCAAGAATAAAAGTTCACCACAAAAAGTGGAATTCAAACACATTTTGGCTTTAGAAATAACATATGTAATATCAAAAGTTGCATTCAATACTACTCCAGTTGTGTGTGCAAGTTAATGGCTGCTACAGGTGTTTTTTGCTAGGGTGAATGCATCAATACCCGACCAGTTAAGACTTTTTTTAACTTTGAAAAAGTACAGTAAGTAATTCATAAGCAAATTCAACATGTTTGATGGCTTTTTAGAATCTTAATCTAGTATATTAAAATAAAAATGTTTCTATTTTCACCCAAAATGTATTAGAGTAATATTTTTGGGGCATTGAAAAAATATGACAAATTCACCAATAACCAACCACTACTTCACCAGTTAACGACCACTTTAAACATATATTTTACTGAGTTTATATTGAATTTAACACTCTGAGTGCGGCATGTATCCAATAGGATACAAAGGCTTACCTTCCGGGGTGCGGTTGTATCCAATCGGTTACATATGACAATGTCAAGGTAATGCGACTGTTTCTCTTATAGCGTTTGAGAAGGAAACACATATTGTGCATGTAGGTAAGAGTATTGAGTGTTTAGCTTACTTGTGATCAGTATACATTCTACACAGGTTTTAAATTTCGTTGGAGAAATGTAAATATAGTTCTGCGTGGGGGTTGAGTTTTGGCATTATATGTGCAGCAGCGAACGTTTTAATCGTTCTATAAATATGTTCAACAAACTATGTTTAAATTATAGTTGAAGAAGCAAAATATACAAATTTAGGTTTAACACATTGGCTATTGATCGTCACATATATGTGACGTAATGTTAAAGAAATCCCTTTAAAATAGACCAGCTCCACGTATACGTCGTTCAAGCTGAATCCAGTGGACCGACGGATTGTATATGGGACACAGTCACCGTTCAGTTAAATGACTTGCCCCGCCCATTCGGTACATTAAATCAATCGTAAGCCTGTTTCTAAAGCCAGTTTCTAAAGCCTCAGTCTATAGGAATGTGTGACAGGTATACGTGTTGCTTGGTCTCTGGGTATGACCTCAATTATTACTTTCTCCCCCTATACCATAGTATATGGAGAAAGTATTGTTTTCGTCAAAATTTTCGAATTTGAGTTGTTGGTGGATTTATCCATTTTGGTTCCCCCTGAGTCCAAAAAAGTGGTTTTCGGAGTGATGTCTGTGTGTGTGTGTGTGTGTGTGTGTGTGTGTCAGGATGTATACAGAGCTAGAGAATGCCCCAATAATGGTCCGATTTTGGTGAAATTTGGTACGTAGGTCCAAACCCACGACAATTCCAGGCGTTTTTTTCATTTTTTTGAATTTTTGATTTTTAAGGGTAGTTTACCCCCAAAATCCCTCAAAAATCGTCGAAAATCAAAATTTCTCAAAAACGGCTCTAAAGATTTTGATTAAAATTTTGTGGTTTATTAAGCTAAAAATGGTGAATAAAATGACACCACCCGCATCTCCGAGAAAATGCGCGTTCAAAAGTTATGGAGTTAAGTGTTTCAAAAATCAATTTTTTGAATTTTCAAAAAAGCTGTTGCTTCGAAATAAATTTTACTTATCACCATTAAATTAATCTCAAAAAACTAAATAATTTAGTATTTTGAATTATTGCTCTACGTCAAGTGGTTGCGGAGAAAATTCAATTTTCATTTAGCGGTAAACGCAGTACGTTGTTAAAAGTCACAGACGCGCGTGGGGTCAAACGAGCACTGCTCAGCTGGTAGCTATCCGACTGAGTCATCAAGACATTAATGTTTCGAGCTTTTAACACCTTTTTTATATTGTTGGGAGAAAGTATGTGTCAGTTAACTGATACCGTTTATTATTTTTTACAGATTTTCAAAGTTGACCATCTTGTTTGCTCACATGCTGCCATTAGTGTTTGTTTACTACACATTCCACATGGTATTGTGTGACACATTGTCCTGTATATTTTAGTATTTTTTGTGTAGTAAAACTATTTTTCATTTACTTCCCAGTCATCCAATTCATGACACGTATGTGAGACAGTCAGTCTATAACAAACAAACATAATATAAAATATTACTATAGTACTAGGGAACCCAAGCCCTCAAAATCACAAGGAGGTGATACCCGAAAGATATACTTTTGGTACCAATTGGAACTTTTTCTAGGGACACTGGGGGTCATTAAAACCAATGTTGCCAGGAAGAACTCTCTAGCAAAAGTAATTTTATCTTGTGCTAAAGATATGAAAATTTAAGTAATTTTTAAAGATATTTGTTCCATAATAATAGTCATAGTTCTGTTGATATTTGATCTAATTTGATAAATTAAAGATAAAAATGGTCACAAAAAGTGGGAAAACACAAATAATGCAACAAAAAGTAGTCAAAGTGGTGCTAAACCAATGAAAATTGTTCGAAAATATATTTTGGCGGGTTCACAACTATGTTTATATCATGCCAATGGCCCCAACATCACCAAATATGACATCATTAGACAGATTAGGTCTTATACAACAATCTATGTCTCTTATAGTTTTTCCCTATAAAGTGCCGTTTTCGAGTAAAATGTTATTTTTCAAAGTTTGTCAGGTCAAGGGCAGCGCTGTTGGCGGGTCTCGTTGCCATAGACCGCCGCTCAGAGCTAAGTTGTCAATCATTGTATTGTCATTTGAGACTTAATAATGCATACCAAATTAATATATCAGTGCTTACATTGTATCTCGCTAAATTTAAATTTCATTTACCCCATAGCAGCAGACACAATGTGTTTTTAAGTAATTCTTTATAAATCAATTTTCATATGTAACAATATTTGGATTTGAGATTACAGGGTAACTAATTTTAGCGAATTTCCCTATAGGGAATACGCTATTACCGTAGTAGCCATGGTAAGACCTAAGCCCGGGACCACTTTACTTTTTCATTTTGAGGTCCCCAGAAGCCAAAAACACCATTTGTTCGTTTTCATATATATGTATATATATATATATATACATATATATATATATATATATATATATATATATATATATATATATATATATATATATATATATATATATATATATATATATATATATGTGTGTGTGTGTGTCTGTGGTACTGATAACTTTTGAAGGGGACCTCCGATTTTGATGAAATTAGGTATGAAGGTGTAAGACCAGGTCTATTTTCATGAGTTCGCGAACCAGCATTGTCGGGTTATGGGAACGGGGTTTTATGGGGTTTTTAATGGGTTTTTGGCATTTTTGGACCTAAATTTTCAAAATTCATCAACTTTAACGAAAACCATTTAAAATAGCTTAAAAAAACAAACAATTTAGTATTTTTAATCTTTAAAATAGCTTAACTGGTTATAGAGAAAATTCAAATCAAGTTTCCCATGTTATTCTTATGGGTAAATCTTTAAAAAGTTATATATCGCTTATTTATCAACATATCTTAATAAAAATTTGTATGAACCTTCACTAGGTGGTGAGTAATTAAGATTTGATCAAAAACCCACATGGCAGCAAACCTACATGCTAAATCCCACGGTATTCTCATGGAAAATAAGTGTATAATGGGAGCAAGAGAGATGAAGATAATAAGGTATCTGTTCCTAATCAGCTGATCAGCTGTCTTCTGCATATTTGTCAAATTTGAAATGTTTATGTTTTGTTATTTGTAAACAAATCATTCCTTTTGCATTGAAGCTTTGGATGTCCACTTTTATTACTGTTAAAAAAGTCATTTACTGTATTGCAATATAAATATTAATATATAAATTATTAAATAAAAATAATTTACTCAGAAATATAATGCTATTAAATATATTATATTTCCTTGTAAAGATTATTAATTATATAAGATAGCCAAAAAGTTCTTTGATGTTGAAACAATAATTCTTTGGAAATTCGCTGAGTACGCAGGTCTGCTGCGACAGGGGTATTGTTTTTCTGCTGAGGTATAAGTTAAAAGTAAATTAATATGTGTGAAATTTTTTTGGTGGTATCGTTATAATTTTCTTAATTGATATTATATCTTACTTCCAATTAAAAAATTAATATTGAGAATTGTATCAATATATTTCTTGGTACTATTACGCTCACGCCATGACATTGAGTCTTCAATACAAATTTTACACTTTTTTTGGATATTATAGAATTTTTTAATTAAAGTCGTTTTATACAAAAAAGTGGAAAACAGGGATCGACAATTTTGTGACATTTTGTTGCTAAGCGTTGATAACTCTTGACGACACTGCATCAAAGATGTATCCACAACCTTCCTTCATACAATTTAGTTTGAAAAATGCCCCACATTAGCGGACAAGGATACTTGAAGTTTTAAAATCAACCTCCATGATATTAATATTGAATTATTATTTATATAATATTAATTTTTCACCTTTTAGCGCAAATGGATATTGATTAATAGTTTCTAAAACCAAAACAGTTTTTGTACATGATATTACTATTGCCATGACTTTATTACTTGAATAACCTTAATATCTTACTAAAATGTATAACAACTTGGTTAAAAGATCGTTGAAATGCTGTAAAACAAACATCATGAGGCCTTTTTGATACTCCTTTTATTCTTTATGTTTTTCTGAACAGTTGCCACATTATTCTATTTAAATATACATAAAATCATGAATGCACTATAATGCACCAATATGGTCTTGTAAACATATTGCATCTTCACTTGAAAAGTAATTGTAAATCAAAAATATTTCCAGATTAGTTTTGCGAGTGTTGCTACTATAAATTTTGGTAATAGTTTTTGTTATGTTTATTTTTGACGGTGTCAAATTATCAGTTCTTTTAATTTAAAAATATTATTTTTGGTAAAGGAACGAGAAAACAAACAATAAAACACTTTGCAACATTACAGCCCTTTATGATGTAAGCCAGAATTGGAAAAATTATTCTACCTTTTTCTTGGGTAAAATTTGTTATAGAGATCGAATATTTTTATAAATGAAATATATTGATTCACGTTTATAATGGTTATAAATATTATAATGATAGAGCAATTTCAAATAATATTGTGAGTAATGTTTTACTCACTTTTATAGTTTATACGTTGATTTTAATATGTTTACTCAGTCAAAGCCTATATAATCCAGTCTAGTGAAAAATGCTATGGTAATTGTTTTCTTAACAGAATTTTTGATATGTTTATTCTGCCAACGACGGAAAACGCTTGTTATTATTGGTTTTGCCTATATTTAAATAATACTGTATAGCTGAATAACTAATACTTACACTTTGACATAGAAAAAAGATAAAAGTTTTGACTCTCTATTGGCCTAATATGATTTTACATCCTTTGGCTAGTTAACAATAATATAAATATATAGTAATAATATATAGAAATTATACAAACAAAAACCTCGTGAGAAACCTTATTTTAAGGACCGATAGACAGTAGACAATAATTCTTTATTTACTACCGACAAGTACTCGTGGCAGCACACTGAGCCATTGTCATTAGTTAAAACTGTCTTTTCTTTCACTGTGTCAGTTCAATTAAAAATAAACACGAAACACATATTTCATTTAAAACGACACGAAAAAAACATTGAAGCACATGCAAGCCTGTAGACGACACGACCGACTACAGCCGCACAAGAAAAAAGAAGTCTGCCAATAAACAAGCTTCTAAATCGTTCTTTAGTGACACATTTACTGTTTAGTTTTTAATTGCTGCAACTATGCCATATATTTTATTCGCAATGGCTATAGCATCTAATAAAGTAGGCTACTTGGTGATATAACTCTTGGTTTAGTTATCAGTAATGATAGTCTTTCAGTAAGTCAATATAATAATCCTCTGTTAACGATTGACTCCTATATTCCTATCATCCGATCATTAGTGTATATCAACAATAATTGATGATTCATATATCACTATAAGGTAACAAGGGAAAGTTGATAAGATATTATAGTTCTAAAAGAGCTTAACTTATTTCATTGGATGATAAGTTTAACCCTTGAAAGCTAGCACGGGGTAAATTTACACTCATTTTTAAAACAATAGACGATAATTAAAGAGCTTCTCTAGAGCTTTCGCCCTCCTATACCTTAAAGTCGACTTATCCACTGCCTGACCTTGAGGTTTTGGGATACACATTAGCAATATCTTTGGTTGCCGCAGAAAGCAGCACATTGTATTTTGTCAGTGACTTTTTACCCTGGGCGCGCTCTCGCATTACACTTTTTGTGAATCTTGTGTGACCGCCACGGCCGAGGGGAAATCCCCGTTTTATAAAGGCACAAACACTTCGAAAAATTTTTAAAAACTGCATCAATAAATATTCTAGATTAAAAAACAATTTTCATAATATGTTCAATAATAATTTTGTTGATTAGTTCAAATTAAAATGTAAAACATTTACTAGTCGGAAATGAGTAGTGATTAAGACCCCTTCTATACATCACGTCACTCGAATGGCTGAGATTCTGCGCTGCAGGTGCCCATCGGGTGCGGTATATAACAGCTCCTAATATCTAGTGCAATGAAGTTAGGTTACCCGCGTCTTTTTTTACCAAACAATGGAAGTGAATCATGATAGCATCGCAATTGGCTGCATGTAGACTTACCAGATGATCTTACACTCTACGAATAAATAAAAAAATAAAAAGTGGCTTGAGCGCTCACTTGGGGCCCACAAAAATTATGTAATTCAAGTTTTTTTTATCTAAAAAGTTAATTTTAAAATGTGTAAAGCAGAACGTTATTCGTATAATTCAATTCTAAATTTAATGAGTATTAAAATGATATGCAACACTCATTTTTAATGGGGGAAATTGATTTATATTGTTTTATTTAATTATTAATTAATTATTGTTGGGTTTTAAATTGTTAGTTTCAGGTGATTTCAAGGAAGTAATGTGAGGAGGAAGTATTGAGCTTGCTGTTGTATCAGTAGGTTGGAATTGTTATTAAACACTAGCTTGTTTGTGCTGACCTATTGGTAGCTCTGTCTTAAATAGGTCAGCAGAATTGGATTCAGGGGTGGTCAGTCAGAGATGTGAAAAGTAAGTGTTTGGTTTGGGGTGTTAGGTCCGGGGGGCCATGGGGCTCAAGGCCTGAGGTCTGCGGGTAAGTCTAAAATAGATGGGGTTTTCTAAATTAAGGGGGGTCCTATCCAAATTGATAAATTGTTTAAAGTTTCTCTAGTTTAAAAGTTTGAATTATTTCATTGAGAGTTCCTGTGTACTTAACCCTAATATTAAATTTATTAAATGTATATGTTGAATTCCTTTCAAGTTTGTTTATCATTAGTTATTTTACTGGTTGAAAAGATTGTGTTTTCTGTTTGTTGTATTGATTTAATTCATGTTAATTATATTTTGTTTGAATCTTAACATGTCTAAATCAAATCAATCAAATTATCTTTATTGTCATTTCACCTGTACAAGTATCGACATTGTCATAGTTTTAAGCCATGACATTCAGGCCAGGTCACCATTCAATATTTCTCTTTCATTAATGAGCTACGCCCTGATGCCGCCGTCATGAGTACAATGCCGAAAACTTGACTTCAAATGTTTAACCGGGACGGAAATAGCAGGCAAAGAAAGTTTCCATTAAAATCATATGGGTAAAACTTAAAAATACAATATTTTGCTTAATACTTAACCTTTACAATATTTTGCTTAATACTTAACCTTTTGACGTCGGATTTTTGTTAATTACTCCAAATGCAAAGACGTTTAAAATGATGTATGATGGGACAAGGACCAAAGACGTTTTAATTTATACACCCTTTAAGGGATGCCCCTCTTGGAAGTCTTACAGAAATCTGCTTTTGCCTTTGCCAAAACTCGACCTTTGCTGGCTATGTAAGAATTTTGCCTGACTCCTCTCGGGCCGTCCCCCTTAAGGGATAATAGCTTAAAAGAGTAGACATTTATGACTGTTGTTGACTCTTATATATCAAGTCTCATTGCTTTATCTATAATGGTAAAAAATTTATTTTACCATTCCGGGACTTTTCAACAACACTGTATAAATTTAATGTTATTGTGAAAGACATTTTTTTGAAACATCATTTTGATAAATTTGTATCCCTGAGTATTTTTATATAACTGTGGTTTCAGTGATACAAGGAATGAAAGTTTGCATAGTGTTATTCTTATAGGACTAAAGGTGAACTTCAAATGCCCTTAGCTCCCGAGCCATTTAGTTAAGATAATTTAGTTAAAGAATAAAAAGCTCTTTAAATTATAAAACAATCTGAAACTGTCACAAAAATATGGGGTTACTATTTTCACCTCCCAAGCCATAATTTTGGTGGAGGGATTGAATATTTTGCCTCATCAAAAGTTTCCTCTTTTGGTCATTAGGAAAGATTCTTCTAATCTGCAGATGTTAAAAAATAGCTGAAGGTATAGACTTTTAGGACACCTGGTGTATTACTGGTACCTACTTACTAATTATATGTTTTTACTTACAAAAAGTTTCTGATGGCTCAGTTTGATTGATGTGTATTTCCACAGAGCATTTCCCAGAGACAGACGACGAGGATAACTGGAGTGATACGGATTCCGGGGCAGATGTTGATAACCAACACTGTTCAGATACTGACGCCGACACCGACGAGCTGTGGTCGAATGGTTACTGTGCAGCAATAGAGCGAAGACGCTACTTACAACACTGCCCCTGCGGCATCAGCCCTTAGCCAAGAGGATCTCCCACCCAAGCAAAATTTTCAGGTCAAATGTTCCAATGTCCCAAGGTCAATGTTCCAAATTGTTGTGTTTAATGTTTTCCAGATTTATATCACGTTTCTTAAAAAATAAACAGTAAAATGTATGAAAAGTGTTTTCATTTATAAAGACAAAATGAATCTGAATGTTTAAAATTGATTTTAACTAGCCATGACTTTGGTCGTAATCAGAAGTTAATAAGTGTATCCAGAGTTTAGAGGAATACTATTGCACACAATTCCATGTTGCCCCAATCCACAGGATGAGAAGCCTTTTGCAGTCCAAAATGAACCTATTTAAATACATAACTAATGTAAGTTTTATATTGGAATCATTTCTATAAGGTGTGTTTTTCTTAATAATTATGTTAGGTGAACTCAAGGAAAGACATCGATTTCTAAAACTTATTCTAAATTTATTCTTCTTATTTTTTTAAGTAATGAGAGTTTTATTCCCATATTTTAATTAAACCCCTGGTCATTGATTTTATTGACAAAAATATTTTATGTTTAAGAATTAATGTAATTTATTCATGGTTTATGCCCCCTGAATCGTATTAATATAAAAATAACAGATTACTAACCTTAAAAGCTTAGCGATTATTGTCAAATCACTTTTTGGTGAAAGGGGTGGAGGTAGATGTCCTATATCAATGTCCTATAAAATTTAAAATTCATAGGACATTTTCAAACCATAGATGTAGATTCTCAAACACTTTTGTCATTTGAAAGTTATCAAAAATTCAAACAGTCCACATTACATTTAATGTTTAATTTTCATACACGCTGCACACAAAAGGACAGTCCCAGCCAGCCCCTCATCAGACTCGATTTGAGTCAGCCGGCCAGGACTGTCCTTTTATTTGTTGTGTCTGTGAAAATTAAATGTTAAGTGATTTTATTTTGTCTCCTGCAAGAGGCCATTATGCATTGGGGTTATATTTGGTATAATAGTGTACCTCTTTATGATGTTACAATACTTGTAATATCATTATTGGTGTTTATTGCAACATTCATAGATAAAGTTTACTTTATGCAACTGGTTTGTTTCTGGTTTTATAATGTAACCCTTTATGATGTGTAACTAAGTGATGATTGTCAGAATTGACAATTCTCTAGCTCTGCATGTGTCCGACTGTTTGTCTCACTGTTCTCGGATAATTCTATTCTTTCCTTTACATAACACAGAGTCATTCCATTGGTGTGAACGAAGGAAAGCTTTGTGTTGGATCAGGTTTTATCTGTCCATTCGCAGCTAAGCAGACCCGGTGGGGTATGCTTCCAAGAAATATGCTAGCATCCTTCAAGCTGCACACCCTATTGGCGATCAACAATCATACATGCTGAGAGAGAGAAGTGGGGGATGAGCGACGCTACGGCCAGAAGCAAGGGTCGGAAGGAATTAGGGGTTGAAGAAAAGAGTGGTGTTAGGCTTAACACATTGTACCCTATGTGCCGGGACACCGGGACAAGAGCGAAAAACCGTGACGTATGGCAAACCAACACTTAAGAATTGTAGATCAAACATTTTGAGAGCGACAGTGGCTATTTGTGCTCATAATACACACAAGGTTTTTACCACCATAATTAAATTTCTATTGTATACAAAACTTTATTTTAGTTATGTTTGGTTTTCTAATGGGACACACAACAATCAAACATTACCCCAAACTTAAGAAAACAGCAATTACTAAACAAAAACAATGACCAACAGCTGTGTTATGGTTTGTAACAACAGCTATTGATCTTAAATAGCTATTTGATTAAGCGAGCGGGGGTATATACATTACTGCTTGCTTTTACGAGCGGAAACAAAGTGTTTTGCATACTGTTTACAGATGTGGCAATGTGATTATTTCCATGCAGTGGTAGGAAAAAGCTTTATTTATAAAAAGAAGCATTAAAAGAGTTTTTTAATATTTTACATAAGAGAAAATTTATCAATTTCTCTAGCACTGTCATACAAGTGACAGCAATTTTTTTATGGACATCTGAAACCAATATAAATTTTAGTCTTAATTTAGTAAATAACCGATTGGTTGTGTTCGCTGTTGCTTGAGTTAAGTGACCAACTCCATTCAGTGTGCCTTCAGCTGCCCCAGTGTAGTTTTCAGGTTAAGTGGAGGTCCATAGCAATAATGAGCGGTTCCGCACAGCAAAGTCACTAAAAGCATGAGCGGTCTGGTGCTCCGACGCAATATCACCACTCATGTTTTTCCACGCTAATTTTTAGTCTGTTGGACCACTAATCAGGTCATTGGATTTAAATAACACATAATAAGTACAATAACATTGAGAAACACAATACCTAATCATTACCATGGTGTAACTATCTTAGGTGTGTTCTTCAGACGGACGAGTTTGGGAGCGTTCTGCGCATCGGTGGCGATGGGTCGGGCGGGGTGGGGGCTGACGTCACCTTGGGACGAGAGCGTTTCACGCTCATATAGAGCATGTGCCGCTTCACGGATAAACCGTGATTTAAAATAGTTAGAGTTGATAAAAAAATTTAAAATTTGGATTTATTGTTAGCCATAAACATAGCATGCTTATGAGCAAAACTATTTGAGTCTATTTTAAAAATTAACTTACTTATACCATTAAATGTTTTAAACCTTGTGAAACGTAACATGGAAAAGTTAGTCGGCTACCAAATTGCGTTCTATTTGGTCAGGACTGTTCGACCTGTGGGAAAGTTTTAGAGGAAAAGTCTAATTTAATAAAATTAACAGCCTTAATCCACTAAAAGCAATATTTTCATTGCTAGGTTGAATTTAATTAGGCGAAATGGCGCGCGCGCGAAGCAGACACGGCAGTGATGTAGCCTAACCATCACGAATGTCCTACAGTAATACAAAAGTTTGTAGATGGGATATTTAGTTGGTTCATTTACTCTATTTTATAATATTTAAATGGGTTAAATGATTTATTACATAGTAAATAATAATAAATTGTATTCCGCTGACAATAATTTACATTGTATGGGAATCTACATTTTATGGAAATTTTACCTAAACTCTCTTTTAATATCTGTTTCACAATTTAAAAATTCAAAATTTCGGAATTTTTCACCAAGATCATTGTTAATTTATTTAATACTTTAATAAGTTTTGCAAGTCTTTTCATTTATTTTTTCTTCTTGCTCTCTTCTTTCTACATAAAGATTTTACATAACTACATCTTACATAATAAGTGACATAAAGAGATTATTTTATAAAACGTACATTATTAATGACTAATGAGTTTGAGTATATAGCGGAAATTATTAATTTAATAATTAGTTACACAAAAAGTACCGTAACGTATATTGTACTGCTATTTCGGTTGCATAACTTTTTAAATTCATGTTAATTTTAGACTGTTTTCACAACAGTAAAACTTGTACAAAATCAAGTTATATTGTCATTATATTAAAAATTATTCAAAAAAGGGGATTCAAATATTTTTGGGTGTCTTTTTGGCTTATTTTGAGTGGTTTCATTACTAATGTGGCAATATAAAGGATTGTAACATTCGTTATGATCTTCTGCTACCTGTTCATACTCCACGACGCTCTCATACACGGCGGCGGCGTTGTTTCTCTTTGAAGTTGAGCGGAAGCCGCCCGCAGTCAGTGAGTAGCTTTTTAGCGGTGCGGTCGCAATGTGAGATTCTCCTTACCGGTGACATATAAAAATGCCATATTGTACCGTTTACGGAAGGGGAAAACAAGGAAGCTTATAAAAAAAATTTAAAAAGTTTAGGAAATTGAGGGATAAAAAAGAGTTTATGACTCTTTGAATTAATTGACATAACATTGTATTGCTTTAACTTACTAAAAATGTTTAATATACTTTAAACGATTGTAAACTTATTATAGTAAAAAATCGTAAATTATTCTGTAAGTGAACCTAGTTAAAAGTTCATGTTTTAAAATTACATTCTATACTTAAACAGGTTAAGTTACATGTATATCTTTTTTAACTGATTATATAATTATGTTATGTATTTATCTATAGTTAAGTTCACGATCCTATACAAAATAATAACTTTTTAGTTATTTAACTTATTTGCGTAAAAATGTTGTACTATTTGGCTCGATCGCTATCTTGTACAAATGTTTAAATTGTATTACGCTTCACTTTCAATAAATTATTAGATTACACAATTATTGTACCTTTAAATGTAAATCATAAACTTTTATAAACTTCTATAACCGTTTGTAGATCGTGGCCGTATCCGCTTCCCGCGCGCGCACCTTTTCGTCTTATATAATTCCGTCTAAGAATGGAAATATTGCTTTTAGCGAGCTATAGCTGTTGATTATGTTAAGTTTGGCTCTCCATATAAAACTTACCCGCAGGTCAAACATTCCTGACCTAATAATACGTAATTTTATAGCCGACCAAAAATTTAATGTTTGGTTACAATGAATACCAATTAAAATTTTTTTCCAGATCACCCGTGTTAATAATATCATTTTATTTTTATTCATTCGCTGTCTCCATTAATTGGCTACAATCGTGAAAATTTTCAAAATTTTAGGTTGACCCTAAGTAGTTCAAATCATCGTTTTATTGACGCCGCGCTATATTGGGATATAGCGCCTCATCCCAAGGTGACGTAGCATTGCTCCGCCCCGCCCGGCCGTGGATGCGCAGTAGCACACCTAAGATAGTTACACCATGATCATTACTACATGGATTTTTTTAGAAAAGTTTAAAAACTCTTTTTATTCTTTGACATTCTAATTTTGATATTTTTACAAAGATTTAATAATCTACTGTCTCACAGACCGCTGTCACCAAAATTGAAATTTTGCATACTCACTAAAATAACATTTTTTCGGTAATTTTCAAAACCTGTTTTTCAAAAAACAATTGAATATATTTTTTATTTTAACAATTTTATTTGAAGTTTGGACATTTGTACTTATGAAATTTTCACAAATATCCGAGTTTCAGATTAGGTTTAAAATAGCTAGAATTTTTAACACAGTGACAAAGGAGGCAGAACTATGGAGGAATGATTTATACAGACCTCTGGCCAGAGCCTCAGGAGGTACTCAGCTACTTCTTGGAGGAAGATCCGGCACAATATTGCCTACAGTGTCATTTTTAATTCAGTTGCAAGAAAAGTCTAACAGCAGTAATGTATTACTTTTATATCAGTAGTTGATCACGATGATTTGAAAAAAAATCTACAACTACAGTACGATGTTTTGTAGTTGGCTATCCACATCACTCCAATCACACCGTAACCAAACAAACTCAAAAAACCAAGCATAATTTCTTATCCTCACAGTTGATTACACGCGGGTACATCACATTTAAAGTTTAGATTTAAGTTCCCAATAAATACAGGTGCTTATCATATTTTAATAAGAAAAACATTGCAATGGTACAAAACAAAATCCATTTATATAAAGTAAAATATTTAATATGTACAGGGTATATCTTAAATGTTACATCATTTTGAATTAATATCTTGGATGACAATCTTATCTATTCTGGAGAAAGCATTTGTGTAGGCCAATGTTATGACAAAACCTAAAAAAATGTGATGCAGTCATCCGTAAGTATGTAGTATGTTGTGTGTAAAACATTCTATGGAAAGTTATGTCCAGCTCAAAATTACAATTTGATTTTGATGAAGATTTAGCCAATTTTTAGTGAACTCTTTGGATTAAACTTAGAAATATTGTTCCATAATCTAAACTCAAAAATTCACTAACAATGATTATTTTAATAACAAGAGGAAAAGGTTTCAAAGTATGTCAAACTGAATTAAAACATATAAACTTTGCATTTTAAAACATTAAATAGTCTTTTTCTGTGGGTATTATTATAATGTAAAATTTTGATGCAAGTTTTAAGAGATGTCACAAACACATGTTTTCCAACAATACTTAAGAGGGGGTGAGAGAGCTCCTCTCGGAACCTCATGCAGTGCTTCGTCTGCTCCCAATTTTTGGCCTTTATTTTAAGTCCTATACAAGAGGAAGGGGTTTTTAATGAAAGATAAAGACTTGATCTATTTGATTTACTTTTTAATATTTTGAATCCACACTGAGCTATAATGAAGCAATAACTTTGAAGCATTATAGCTCAATATGGGTTCAAAATATAAAAAAATCAAAACACGAATTAAATAAATCCCATGTCTTTTTCTTTGATTTAAAACATCTTCCATTTTTATCAGCCTTAAAATAATGGCACAAAATGGGAGCATGTGAAGCACTCTACGATGAATTTTTGACCTGCTATACCTCTTAATGGTTGTGCAACAATGCGAACCATATTCAGGTAGTTCCCACAAGAATATGATCGCTCTATCCCTTTAACCCCCTCTAAAACAGATAACTATTAAAAAAGACCTAGCCAAAGAAAACTCATCAACCATTTCATTTCATTTCATTTATTCAGTCACAGAGTACACCATATACAAAACCTTAATAGTAGGTGACAAGTCAGGTGCTTAAATCTAACAATCACTGCTGACAAGATAAATTATACTGATTAACAAGACACATTAAACTATTAAAGTTGTTGTTTTAAGTATATTTCCCATGTCAGCACTGAGAAACTCATCAACACTGTAAATCATATTTTTAGCTAGGTATTTAGTGAGGATTCTTTTAAACTTTACTTGAGAGAAATCTTTCACTTCAGAAGGAAGTTTATTATAAAGACGAATACCCTGGTATGGCGGAGATCTCTCTGAGGCAGATGACTTATGAAGTGTATATTGAAGTTGGGTGTTTCTTGTTGGGTAGTTATGGTGAGATTTGACTAAAATGAATCATGCAGATTATTTTTCACAAACAGGAGAGTATATAGGATGTATATGCAGGGCAATGTTATGATATTTGATTTTCTTAACAGAGGTCTGCTTGGGGTGATATGGATATGGTGATATGGTATGGATATGGCGCATCATTGTGTGTATTATACTTTTTTGGGTCTTGAAAACAGAATCACTGGACTGTGAGTTGCCCCAAAAAATTATACCATAGGTTAAGTGTGAGAAGATGTATGCATAATATACCATCTTTAGAAAATCTACAGTTCTAGAAAGAGTGTGGAGAGTTAAGTGGCATTTATTTAAAACTTATGAGATGAGCTGTGTGGAGGTATAAGTGATGTGTGTAATGTTATTAATTTTAACAGACTGCATCCCACTGAGCACAAGATTTCCTCAGGATATCCCAAACGGACCCCTAATATTCTATTCAAATCCCGGGATGTGGAGAAGTACAAAAGGACCTGCTAAGCATATTCCAAAGGGATTTAATAAAAATATAAACTTTTTGTGTAAATAGTACTAAAAGTAAATAATTTCAAACAAAACAAGTTTATAAAGGATTTGTTTTACTTTTTTTACTATAAGACACCCGTCAAACCAAATTTCAAAGGATATTCTAGAGATATCCCAAGGATGTGTAAGAGCAAACGGTCATATTCCAAGGATATCCCTAGGATACGTGTGATTTTACAACTTAATTCAAACATATATTCCATTCAAAATATGGGTTTTGTCAAAAGTCCCGAGTCATCAAGTCATTTTAAAAATACAATTTTTCTTTGATGCCTCTTTTTCTGAAACTTCTGAAAAGAGCTCCTTGGGAAGTCCCTAGAATATATCTGTAAGCATACTTTTAATTAAATTCTATAAAATCGTTCACATCTTAGAATATTCTCGGGATTTTACAAGAAAATATCTGTTGACACAGTATAAACGTAAATTATTGAAATACTAAAATAAACTTTTATCCTAGAGGTCCAGGAAAATTAAATAAAAAATAATAACATTGTTTAAAAGCCAAATAGATTTTTTGTTTTTTACTGACACATTGTAATTTAAAGGTCTACAAAGAATATCCCTAGGTGTCAGTGGTTAGAGCTTTAACGCAAAAAGTTTAGGTCATTCACTATAAACTGCATTTTTATTAAGTAATTTTCTTTAATGAAAAACTGTGAAAATAACTCTTAGTGAAATGTTTGGGAAATTTCCATGAACAATTCCATGGCTGCCCCTTTTCATGACGGGAGTTCCAGATGGGTCTCAAAGGACATCCCTTAAAAATATCTACTATCCTGGGGATATCCGTGAAAGGATATCCCAAAATGCATGATTTGCAATATCCCTAGGATTTCCTTGGAATTACTTTGAAAATATTGGGGATATTTGGGATTACGCTGGGATATCCACACTTTCAAAATTTCAAACTGCATAAAATAAAAATTTTTTATTCAATTTAAAATATATCAAGTACAATTAATAACCTTTTGGTGTTAATATATACAATCCAAAATTACACATAACTGTTCACATTCAAAAGATTTTGATATTTTAAATTTTTTTAATAGTTGAAAATAGTCAAGTATGGGTGTTTAAACAATTTGCATGCACTATTTTCATCTGAATTTGTCTTGTACATTAATAACCATTTTTCAGCATGCAGGTTTTCCTTGAAACATTGAATCTTTTCTGCTGTATAAACTCTTTTCTTAACAAAATCACCACTATGACATAGACACACACAGCGCTCAGTGGTAGAAATTTTACCAAAATTTCAGTTGATCTGGATAAAATTAGTTTTAAAATATTTTACAACTGAAACACCTGTTCTTCTTGTTTTGCTACAATTTTATTACTACAGCTATAAAAATATAATAATTCAATCCAATGTATCTAGAACAAACCAAGGTAGGTGAAACCAACAGCTGATTGAAGTGGTCCTGCACCTCTGACGTTATGTTGTTTATGAGTGATTTGCTTTGAATATTTAAAGTGCTGCACCTTTGACGTAATCGATTTTGTTATTATTTTTGTTGATGGCACTTACCTCCTTTCGTTTTAGATTCATTGAGTCTTGAGTCAATCAATTACTTTTTTTCACAACAATTCTTTCCCATTCAACATAAAAAGTGTATACACAGATGGGTTAACAGGCATAATTTTATAACAGTAAACTTACATGGTGGGTTCACTCTATTAGAGGCGCTCTGTAATGTAAATACATCAAAAATATTCCTGTAATTAAATAAAGCTGAGGTTTGAAAATAGTCCTAAGCGTCAATCAATTACTGTTACATAAGATTAACATTGAAACTTTGAAAGTATGTAAGGCATTTCAATGAGGGCCGATATAATTTATTATGTGTTTCTGATCATCTACAGAACACAACCTTCCTAATGGTATGTGTGGGTTTCTCCTACGATGCATACAAGCTGAGAAAAAGGACAAGTTTTATGCTTGTCTATTATGTGACCTGATATATTAGGATTTGGTATTGTTCTGAGCGAGGTATTTGTAGGCTACCCTAGTTCTACATAACACAGCAATTAATGACCTGTTGCTTGACTACAGGCCTAACAAAACCACCAGTGGCCACCTCTTCAACAACATCTGCTACTTCCTCAAAGTCTGGAAACGCCATTGTCTTCAGCTTGGAGTAAACCAGCTGTTTTTCTATTTCAACTTCAAACGAACCTTCAACAAAAACCACATGCTCTTGAACCAAATAGATTGTTCAATATGACAGCGTAAAGATCACCAACCACATTCAACATTAGCTGATACATCAATTAATTGGTGATTTAGCTTTACGGGATCTATAAAAAACACTAAACTAAATGACTAGGAATCCAATAATAATTCTAAGTGTTGTTATTTAAATAAATGGCTATCTCACTAAAATGACAGTTCGCTGAATGGGCTACAGTTAGAGAGATCACAGGTACACAGGACCTCCCTTAGTGGCTCTTAGGATGCTGTCACATGTTGAGAGGTTCAATTCAGTATATTCAAAAGTGCTAACAAAATTGTACAAAATGCCAATGGTGTAGATTTATAAAAATAACATAACAGACCAGACCTTGGAGGTCTGCCAACAGTTTTGGTAAGATAGCAATGTATACAGAACCAAATAAGTAGAAAGATCCTTATGGGGAAGTGAGAATGCCGCCTTTTAAACACAAATAGCACTACCAAGATGTATTTTATTATCTAAGGATTATCCTGATAAGTTGAATGGAAACAGATGGCTAAAATAACTTTGCAAAAGTTTGTTATTGTTTTGATTTTTGTGAACAAATACGCTAAATTTTAACATTTAAGAGGTAGAGACAAAGCTGCTTTTCGAGGCAATGAGGAGAGGTAAATCCTAGCATCAGAGCTTTATTTTCCTCTGGTTTTGAGGGCATAACTAAAATTTTACAACATGGGATGTCCCTAGGTACTTATTCGGTTCTGTATACATGGAAGATAGTGACTGTGTGGGGGTTTGAAATGAGAAAATAATATTAAAAATGGCAATGTTCATTTCATCTACTGTAAATATACTTTAAATTTTCCCAAATATGTATTGTAGTTCATGGAAGTTAACAATAATGACTATTGAATACTCATATTTATCGTTATAATCAGTAGCGGTTCGCCCATAAGGACTCCCGGACGCCGCCCCTCCTAAAAATTGATTAAAAATCAAAATAAATAAACTAAAAAAATATTATTATGAGAATATTTAACAGAATGACAATTGTGTAGGTCATAAGTTGAAGATAGAAACAGATCGTACCGAAATAAATCCAAAATAGACGACGATTGTGTCTCTAATTCTGTCGCGGCCGGCTCGGGCCGGAGCGACGGACGCCGGCCACGGCGTCCTAGCGCTCTTGTAAAATCAAATGGAGACGCGCATACGCGCAGCTCACTCACACAGGCACATCCAACGGCTGCTAATGCAACGCTCTGCCCGGCGCCCTAGGCTGCGCGCGCCACTGCTCCAGCCACTGCTACCAACCGAGCAGTGCCAAAAATGTGACTGTCAGTTCCCTCGCGATGCAGTCGTCCGTCATCTGGGTTCTGTTGTGCGTAATGTTGTACGTGTTGGTGTGCGTTATGTTGAAATAGTGAATTATATAGATTTGTGAGGAAATGTAAATGGGTGAAAGTGAAATGGGTGACGTTGGAGATGAGCAACATTTACACCAGGTAAATCGTATAGTAGGTAATAGAATGAAAAAAAAAAAAAAACATTGAATAACTTATTAGAATTACTTTGAAGCTCCTGGGGCTTCTAAGGCCCAATTTAGTTAGTAATCAAATGCAAAGCTGAACAAAAATCAAAATTGGTTTTAATCAAAAGTGTTTAAGAAATTTATACAATTAGGCCGATTGGCTCTGTGGCTGTAAAATTAAAAACTCATTTTTCTGTAACACTTGCTTGATTATAAGGATTCAGGATCGTGCCTTAACTGTTGGTGGTATTTCAGATCTTAAACACTTGAACTAAAAAGTTAAGATACATAAAACGAGTGACAAACACATCAAGGCGTGCATAGAATTTGATGAAGTACTTGGAAAGATCAACATTAGATTTGCGACATTAAATAAAACAACGATATAGCCCTACAAAATGTCTTAAAAGATGCAGATTTTTTATTTTTTTATTTTATTTATTTTTTTGCTGGATTTTGTTAAGCGAAATCATTGACTATGTATTCATAGTCAATGGCAAAATAATCTCACATTGTGATGTATCCTTTACAGTTAATAAAACAATTGTATGTATTAAAGGCTCTCAAGTACGATAAAGAATTTAAATATGAAGTACAAAAACCAAGAAACTCCCCTGAACTGGATTAGTCCAGTATGTGATTGTGAACAGTGTACATGAACCCAGACGTAAACATGGTTTGAAGACCGGAAATATATTGTCGAAAAGTGTGTGACATCTGAACATCCGGGGTAGCGGACCGCTTTCAATTCTTAGAACACACCTGTCCGCGGCAAAACTATTTCAGTCTAATTTGTTTCCTCAATTCAAACAAATGTCACAAAAACGAAGTAGGCCTAAGCATTAAACGGATTCATATCAACTGAATAAAATTGATGGTAAACAACTGCTTGTTTTAGGTAAATTTTATTGACCTAAAAAGTCATCTCTGTTGTACATAACTGATACTCTGCAGTACAACAGATTATCAGTTCATGTACAACAGAGACGACTTTTCGTCAGCAATAATTGTGATTAGGATTATTAGGATATATTGCAATTTAATTCAACTTTGTGATCGAATTATACCTGTTTGATGGAGTAACTATAATTTATTGACATTACAGTTAGGCCTAACCGTTTTTCCTGAAGCAGACATTACTTATCTTCACTGGCGTAAATATAAATAAAATAATGATAAGAGCCCCCCCAGCGTCCCTAACCACCGGCCGCCACTGGTTATAATGAAAGTTTGTCATACTAAACATGGAGCAAATTAAAGTACTATAAAATGAAGAGTCTTGGATTTAAAGTGTCTTAAATGCAGTATAATATGAGCTTGCAGTATTACTCCCCAATAAATTATCGACAACAACCATGAAATTCAACAGCAATTTAATGCCAAATAAAGCCACAAAACCATACTTCTTTGTTTGCGTATTATAATATTTGGAGGTTTGACTCCAGTTCTCTCTGCTTACATCCAGCCAGCACTTGATCGGTAGGCCTATCAGAGTTAGTTGTAGTGAGTTAAGAATCATCTTCACCATTGTAACAACTCAGAAAACATGCATTGATGCAAATTGATGAATTTTAAAAATTGAGATTAAAAAATGCCAAAAACCCATTTTTGACCATTTTAAAACCTTATAAAACCCTGTTCCCATAACCAGATCATACTGGTTCACGAACTCATGAAAGTAGATCTGGTCTTACACCTCCATACAAATTTTCATCAAAATAGGACGTTCCTTTCCAAAGCTATTGGTACCACGGACACATATATAGATAGATATATACTGTATATGATACCCCCGTCAAAGCAGACCTGCAGACTCAGCAAATTTCCAACAGAATTCAGAATTTTTGTTTATTTCTCTCATAAAAACTATGGGAGCGAGAATGTAGGTTTGCTGCCAAGAGGGTATTGTAAGTAAATATAGGAAAATCCCTTCCCAGTGCATGTACATAGCTTCAAATTCTGGTATTTTCCACTTTCCCCATAAACCCCATGGGGGTGAATAAGTAAATATAAGTTTAACGCTGCCTAGTGAATGTCCATACCAAATTTCAGCAAGTTATGTCAATAAATATGTGAGATACAAGGTTTTGTTAATTTCCCATAAGAATAACATTTAAAACTTAATTTTTAATTTTCTCCATAAAATTTTAAGCCAAGCTAAAATTTCAAAATACTAAATTGTGTTAAAAATGTTGAATTTTGAAAATTTAGGTCCAAAAATGCCAAAAACCCATTTTTGACCCTTTTGAAATCCCATAAAACCCCGTTCCCATATCCGGATAATGCTGGTTCGCGACCTTGTGAGACCTGGTCCTACACCTTCATACCAAATTTCATCAAAATCAGAGGTCCCTGTCCAAAGTTATCAGTACCACGGACACATCGATATATACAGGGTGTTCGGAAAAAACGTTTCAGGAATTCAGGAGGTTATTGCCCACATCAAAATAAGCAAAAAAGTTCCTGTAAACATATGTCCTAATATGCCTCGTTAACCCGCTAGCCGCCATTTTGTTTTTTACACAAAATAATTTTTATTTCCATAATGGATCATTGTATCAAGTTAATATTTGGCATGAACCTTTATCATAGCAATATCCATTTTCAAGAAAAAATTTATTTTTTTCCAATGTGTATTTTCAAAATGGCGGCCATTTTAAAATTTTAAACTAAAATATCTCAAAATCGGTAAAGTTTATAAAAATTTTACTAGGTACAAAAAAGTTGACAAATTTAAATATCTAACCAATGGTACCAAGTTTGTAAGGATCTGACAACAAATAACGGAGTTATTGAGATTTTTCAATTGAAATTACCTTAACTTGCATTGATTACAATGCAAAATCAATGTTTTTATGCAGAAAAATCTCAATAACTCCGTTTATTTTTGTCAGATCTTTACAAACTTGGTACCATTGGTTAGATATTTAAATTTGTCAACTTTTTTGTGTCTAGTAAAATCTTTATAAAATTTACCGATTTTGAGATATTTTAGTTTAAAATTTTAAAATGGCCGCCATTTTAAAAATACTCATTGGAAAAAAATAACTTTTTTCTTGAAAATGGATATTGCTATGATAAAGGTTCATGCCAAATATTAACTTGATACAATGATCCATTACGGAAATAAAAATTATTTTGTGTAAAAAACAAAATGGCGGCTAGCGGGTTAACGAGGCATTTTAGGACATATGTTTACAGGAACTTTTTTGCTTATTTTGATGTGGGCAATAGCCTCCTGAATTCCTGAAACGTTTTTTCCAAACACCCTGTATATAGATATACTGAACATGGCTTTTTTTAAGTAAGTACTGTTTTCAAATAAAAATAAACTACGAAAGATTTTTTAAATTTATTTTTACATGAAAGCCTGTACTTTATTCTACTTTTCTACAGAATTTTTGCCATTACTGTATTAAGGCACTCGTCATATTGTCCAATTAGCTTTATAATTCCTTTGTCATAGGATTCTGCCGCCTGCCTTGAGACACACCCCAATACAGCCGTTTTGATATCGTCGTCATTGTCGTGGCGCACCCCGGCTGGGCCTTTCTTCAAATGAACGTGTGATAGTCATTTGGCACTACATCAGGGGTAGGGAGGATGATTGAGTTGTTCCCAACTAAATTCTCGAATCGATTTTTGGGTTCGATAAGTCACATGTGGACGAGCATTATTGTGAAGCAAAATGATGCTGTTAACACATTCGCGGCGGCATGGGAGCAATCGCTCCCACGCAGAACCTTAATGCCATCCTGATGGGTGCGATTGCTCCCAAGCTACACTGCTTTACAATATGATTTAAAAGCCAGGATCTAGAAATCTGAAGCTTTGCACAGCACTGCTCAATAGTACAATGTATTTTGGGACCACGTGGGTTTGTACTGGGCAGTGCTGCTGCTACGGTGGGTTTTACAATTTTTACATTCAGGATGGTGATGAGGTTCGAGCAAAAACCTCACCGCTGCGAAAGTGTTAATCATCATGCACATTTGGGAGGCCATCTTTAAATGCTCTAACCCACTTTTGTACCATTCCATCACTTGTGTTTTCTCCGTACGCTATACAGATCTAGCAATGAATATCAAACGATTTCAGGCCTTTAGCCTACTGAAAAATGATAACAGACTGTACTTCACAGTCGGCGACTCTCTATGAGCGAAAGCTTCTTAAAATTTTTTTTTTTAAAGTCTGAACGCAGCGGTGAAAAATGTCATGTGGGAAATGACAGTTTTTCTATATCACTATAAAACCAAAAGAGATTAGGCAACTGTACAAATTAGAAAGTAGCGCAGAACAACGAGAGCTTTAATTTAATGCAATGAGTTACATATGTCGGTACTTCAATTTTTAACATTTACAAAAAAAGTCGAATTTTTTTATTTTGGCTTTTAATTATTTGTAGTTTTATCACCATAATAAAGCATAATAATATCACCATAGCTGATTTTAACAAAGTATTTTTAGTTAAAACTCATATATGACAAATAATTGAATAATTACAGGGTAAATTAGGATTTTTACTTTTAAAATGCCTTCATTTTGAAAGGAATAAACATTACTGAAGTCTATTTTTATCAAAATTTTTATGTTAAATAGACCTTTTAAATGATTTATATTACATATGTGTAAGTAATCTGAAATTTCCAAGATTCAAACCTGTGACCACCAGGATTTTGAACACCCTACATTTATAAAACATTAAAAATATTTTAAATTTTTTTCTTGGCATCAATTTAAAGCAAAATAGTTTCATTTCAAGAGTGCAGGATGGATTTTGGATCAGTAATCAATTTGAGACACCTTACAGATGACTCCCAATATATACAGGGTGATTAACAACTAGAATGTCAAAATCAATGTTGATCTTAATTTTTTATCACTATTTGTAAGCAAATAGTGATAAAATTATAAAACTGCATAAAACAAATTATGAAATGAACAAGTTTTAACTTACATTACGAAAAACAAAAACATATGCACGACAAGTGCTGCTTACTACTCTGTAAATTCCCAGGAGGTATTCCAACACCCCCCAACCACTTTATAACCTTTCCTGAGTTATGGGTTGCTCTGTTCCTGTTTTGTGCTGTTTTAAGTATTGCAGTTTTGGCTTAAGTGGATTGGGAGTGCAATAAACTTTGTCTTCACCATCCCTTGCAAGAATAAATAGCATTTAGTAATGTCAAGTGAACATGGGAAACATAAATTTGTTAATGTCCTTAAGATGCATGGTTTTTGTTATACAGTTAAGATACCTACAAGAGTTACAGACAAGGGTGAAACTGCCATTGATAATTTCATCACCAATCTAGACCAGAGCTCATTTGCAATAGAATGTTTAATAACTTTACTTTCTGACCATGATGGTCAAATTTTCAAAATTTTTCAAAAAGAAATTAAGAAAACTAACAATACACTATCAACTATAGGTAGAAGATTTAATAACGACACAATTAATATTTTCAGAAAAGATCTAGCTGAGGAAGACTGGAGCAAACTTTATTTGAGCACAGTTGAAAATAAATTTTATTATTTCTACAATGTTTTGAAATATTATTTTGATAAACATTTCCCTAAAACTAAAATAATAAAAAAGACGTCAAAAAATGAATGGATTGATGATGAAATTGTTAATGACCGTTTGCAGTTAATTGAATTACAACGACAGTGTAGAGGTGATAAAAGAAACGAAAAACTAAGACAAACAATGAAAGAAAGAAAAAGACAATATCGGAAAACTATAGTAACTAAAAAAAGAATTTATTTTAATAGAAAAATAAATAAATCAACAAACGTAAATAAAACCATCTGGCAAATCATAAATTCTGAAGTAAAAAATTCTAAAGAAAAAACTTTTGATAATATTATGTTAAAAGATAGTGATACCGTTGTAGATAACCCTGAAATAGTTTCAAACATCCTCAATGACAGTTTTGTAGATATGGTGGAGAATCATGTTATTCCTAAATTAAATACAAACTCAAACTCAACCCAAGTTGTAACACAATGCTTCCAAGTACCAAAATTTTACTGTAGGACAATTGATGAAGAAACCCTAAGTAAAATAATAGATTCAATTAAGCCTAAATGGTCTTCTGGATATGACGATATACCGATGAAAATACTAAAAGATGTAAAAGTTTTCATTTTAAAACCTCTATTGCATGTGATTAACGCATCATTCATCACTGGAATTTATCCTAAAGAATTAAAAATTTCAAAAGTAGTACCTGTACATAAAAAAGGAAACCGTTCTGACCCTCTGAACTATAGACCGTTGGCAATACAACCCTCACTATCAAAAATTTTTGAAAAATGCATGCTTTCTCAATTATTAACTCATTTTGAAGATAATAACTTAATTGACTCAGAACAACATGGATATAGAAAAAATAGATCCACCATATCTGCTATAATAGATTACATTGAAAATATTTTAGAAAATCTAGATGAGGGTAAGCATACTGTTGGCGCCTTCCTTGATTTGACAAAAGCTTTTGATAGTGTTAAACATTCTGTACTTTTGAATAAACTTAAAACCTATGGAATTATTGGCAAAGAGCTTAACTGGATAGAGACTTACTTAGAGGGTCGTCAGCAGTATGTGAATATCAAGCATTTAAAAAATAACTGCATAGTAGAAGTTAGGTCAAAATTGAAATTTCTCAACTATTCTGTACCTCAAGGGTCAGTGTTAGGCCCATTTTTGTTTTTATGCTACCTGGGAGGTATTCCAAATTACATAAAGGAAAAAATTGAAAAAAGTAAGATATGTTTATATGCCGATGATATCAGCTTAAGTATATCTGATAAGGATTTAACTTCCACAATAAATACATGTTTTAGTACAGTAGAAATTTTGAATGAGTTTTTAAATGATTCAAATCTTTTACTTAACAAAGAAAAAACCACTTTTATTCGATTTAAGTGCAAGAACACAACAGAAGTAAGCAACAATAATGATAAATTTGTAAATGAAACAACATTTTTAGGACTAAATCTAGACAACACTTTAAATTGGTAAATTACATGTAAATAAAATCTGCAACAAAATTAGTTCTGGGATATTTGCATTAAGGAGATTGGCACCTATTTGCAATAAAGAAACATTAAAATCAGTATACTTTGCCACCATTCATTCACATATCTCTTACGGAATTGAAGTGTATGGTGGTACAAGTGAATATAATTTGAATAAAATATTACTTTTACAAAAAGAAGCAATAAGGTGTATTGAAAATTTAAATTCAGATGAATCTTGTAGAGATTACTTTAAACAGTTAGGATTCATGACAGTTTACGGCCTATATATATATCGAACTGTTATGCATATTAAAAATAATGAAACAAAATTTCAAAGGCAAGTTGATTTACATAGTTATAATACTAGGAACAAAAACAAATTTACAATTATGAAACATAATAAAGAAAAATACAAGCAAAAACCCACTTATAAGGGAATGAAATTTATGAATTACCTTCCAGAGAGCATAAAAGTTGAAACAACCATTTTAAAATTCAAATGCAAATTAAAAGATTATATTATTAACTCGGTTTTTTATAACTTAAAGGAGTATTACACATTAATTGAAAATTAAATTTATACCCATAATATGGCTTAAATTATTTTACAAAGGATGACGAGGCTTACTATTAAAATTTATATGTAAGTTTATGATATTTGTTTTCTTTTATCTTTACATGTTAACTATATAAAATTTATGTATTTTACATTGACGCTTTCTTGTACATTGTTATGTATGTCTGAATAAAGATATATTTGAATTTGAATTTGAATTTGAATGGCGTTTAAAGAAACAGAGCACCTTTGCAGAGGGTGCCTTTGCACTCTGAGCGACCGGAGCAATCAGATCCCATAGACCAGAGCATTCATTACAACAAACTAGTAATGAAGCATTTGAAATCTCATGACCTCAAATTTGTTATGTGCTGGGGCACTTTGACGGAAAAAAAATACTGTAGTACATCTTATTGTTTGTATAAGCTGATAAATGAGCCTTGTTTCTAAATTTACTAACTCTACTGACTTTGTGGCAACTTTTTGGCTAAAGGTTCAGTGTCAGTCAACCGCACTGACCGCACCAAAATAATCTGACAGTTGCCCACTCTCTTTTGGATTTGTAGTGATAAACAAAAACTGTCATTTTCCACTGTTAAAAGACTGTTCATATATCCACATGACTCGATGGTACTACAACAAGAATTCGGAAGAATTTTTCCACACTATAATGTCCCCAGCAATTAACATGCAAAAATTATGGAAATTTAGATAAAAAACTTTTTAAAATTTACTTTCAAACCTGTCCTTCCAACTGTTATTATCGTTATTTCATACAAGAGTTTTAATTAATGGAAACAGATGTACCAACTTTTTAATTTTGCACCATTCTTTTTATATAACCCTTCACAATATGAGTTTTATCTAACACATAAAATATAAATTGTCCATCACCTATAATCTCGTAGTCAACACATTTATTTTTCCATCTTTGATCAGTGGAACTGAGTCATGTTAGAATAAGCTTTAGCTCAGGGTTTCCCTGATCTGTTTCCTTGACTTTCCCTGACCAAATTTTAATTCCCTAGCTTTCCCTGACCCTGCAACTGTGACATTTAAAAGCCATTTTTAGAATTTTATACACTTTATTATGGTTTTTTATGAGGTGTATAATTAGCTTGAACTTTTGTACATTGGCGCAGAATCAAGTTGCAAATTGTATGCTTTTTAAATTTGCAATTTTGTCTCACGAAAATTTTAAAACAGATTTATAACAGTTTCGAAGTTCACACTGGATACAGCAAAGTTGTCACAAAATGTGGTTAATGTTTTGGCTGACTATGACAATTTCCCTTCAATCATTATATATTCATCTTCTAGACCAGCGGTTCTCAACCTGGGGTACGCGAACCCCCTAGGGGTTCGCAGAGGAGTCCACGGGGGTTCGCAAGTGATAAATTGATAATGGCGGACTCCAAAATTTTAGCCTACATTAAATGTAGGCTAAAATTAAATAAATTTTATAATAAAATTTTTATAATAAAATTTTTATAATAAAATTTTTATAATAAAATTTTATAATAGGCTAAAATATTTTATAAATTTTATAAAATAACTTTGAAATAACGATACGAATTTCACCATAACAGTCAAAGATTTCCAACCGTTAACAGTTTGAATTATTAAAAAGACGAAGAAGTTTACAAGGTCAACGTTAGACCCACAGTAGCCTATTTCATAATTGCTCTGTCCTTAGACTAAAATTAACTACTCAATCAATTCATTGGAAACAACTTTGGAAATTTGGCAATACTGCTCATATCTCTCCTCTAAGCTGCCACCCCTTAACTCATCAAGTGGACTCGTCTCTTGTGCGTTATTACCAACGAGGTTTAAATAAATATAGAGTGCTCACCAGATAGGGAAAACTGTCCCCTTTTGACTGGCGCCATATTACCCATGATTCCCGCCGATTCCTTGGTAACCAGTCCTTTGTTTACACTTTCCCAACAGTAATTTACCATTTTACCCACACCTATCCGACGTTTCTATGGTAACCAATTTCAATAGCCTGCTCACAGACCATCAAATCAAACTAATTTAAAAACAAACAACAAATAAACACGTTTTAAAACTATCATCAGCAATTTTTTAAGATTGTAGCGACCAATCAGAATAGCTAAAACTAGTAACCAAGGAAACGAGAGTAAAGTGTCGGATGGTTGTCAAGGAAAATTATGGTTAAATGGCGCAAATCAAAAAGGGAAACAAAATTAACATGTGATGAGCACTCTATATCTATTTAACCTCCTTGGTCAAGGACTACCAGTCAAGTACTACTGTCAAGTACTATCAGTATTGAGTCTACCATCGCGTCCGTCGCGTCGTCCGTTTACCCTTGTTCGTGGCGCCCGTGGTTAGTGCTTGGTGTTTTCTGCGTCTGCCACACACCGCCGCTTGCGGCTGCGCGGCACTGTTGGCACTTTTCTTTGATGCATGTCGGCAAATTTATTTGGTGTTTTGTTTTTGTTATTTATTATATTACACTTGCTTTAGTTTTTATTATATTTAGTAAAACTAGACTTTCCTAATTTATAATCTTCTGAAGTTTTTTGTAATTTTTTATAGATTTTTTTTTTTAATTTAATTACAAATGTGTTAAAAATATAGTTATAACTTACTAATAACCTTCATTGTTTACTAAGTACTTTAGTATTGATTCATTTACCCCGCCTTTTAATAAACGCTATAGTAGGCTGATACTCAATTTGCGGATAAAAATTATCTACGGCCCTAAGGGGTACAATTCATGAAAATACATTGACTTAGGGGTTCGCGAGGTGAATAAGGTTGAGAACCGCTGTTCTAGACGGCAGAGTATAGATGTCATCCAGAGGGCATGGAAGCCTGCAGCTGACGAATCTGTTTTGACAGTCAAATGGTTGGTCAGTTAAAGGCAGAGCAGTCCAAATGTTTGAGCCTGTAAATAAGTTGTCACAGGAATACAGGAGACCCTCTAAGTGAGGGTGAATTGGCTGTTTTTCCAGTCCAAAATGCCTACTAGAGGCAGCCATCCTAGCGGTTCAGCGGGGATCTATATTCAGCATTAAAACCAAATACAGTAGTGCAAATTTGAGCTCAAAGGTATATTGATTGTAACAGGTCCTGGAGGTACCTGGCACAGCTTGTCAGGAGTTGGTGTTTTTAAGGTATGTATGAAAAAGAGATGTTGGGCATTAATTTGTTTATTCAAACAATACTATCCACAAAGAATAAGTACATCTTTCTCAAGAGATTTACATTTCTATATGACATTCAATTATCACTCGCTTTCCAGTTGTGCATCTGTTGACAAAGCAATTGTTCACAATAAACTTATAAAATCTATTGATATATTAACAATAGTGTTTTTTATGTTTGTTACCTCTTTTAATTCAAAATATTTTTTCTTGATTGTTAGAATAATGATGCGTTTACTTCATTTAATTTACCAAGCAGTTTCTTTGTGTAGTCATTAGGGGTCTGCGGTGCACCGAAAATTCGGTACCGGTACGGTATAAGACGAATTACCATCATCGGGTCGGTACACATAAAGGCATGGTACAAATCTGGTTTGGTACAAATCACAAAATTCAAAAATATTAAGGTATCTACTGTTTATATTTGACTTTGAAAAACTGTATTCATCAATATTCTGTCGTTATCTCTTCGTTTTTATGACTTGGCGCATGGCTTGTCCTCATCACTCAGCAACAAGACTACAAGTAAAGTAACGAATTAGCGTTCGGTTAGGAATACTGTTTTATATTACAATTCACAGTGCATCACCATTTAAACAATCACGTTCTCATTGGCAACAGCGCTCATACGACTGATGATCAAGTTCATTAGCCCTCATTTAGTAACAACTACAGTGATGTGAATGCCTGCCGCCAGAAACGTCTGTGTCAGTAACGACAGTTGTTTGACTAGAAGTGACGAGAACTGTTTGAAAAATTATAATGGGTATCATTGCCGTTTGTCAATATTATTAGCTATCGGTTCAAATAATTTCAAAACTGAAAAAATAAACAACTACGACCAAACTCGTTTGACATATCAATTTTACTCACGTCAAAATCTAGAGCAACATTTTTTAAAGTTTTGCAGCAGTTTATAACATTATAATATGCAGTGATTGTTTAAAATATTGACTGCCGATTAAAAAGATATGTCCAAACCTAAAGTAACCCAGGTTGCTGAATGCATTCGGGAAATGATAAACGATTGCTTTGCCCAAAGGGCAAGACAGTCCAAAACCTGTTTGTTCATATGAATTATTTAGATCAAAGAAACAGTAGAAACATTCTAAATTTTTACAATTTGTTTACAACACCTTTTACAGGCTTTTAAAATATGGGCAATGTTTTCAAAATAACTATACTTTACATCGTTATAAGTGTTTCTTCTGGAGGTTTAAATGTATAAACGTACTCTGTGGTGTTTACTTTCTCGTTGTATTATGGCTTTCCTTGTTGGATTGTTTATTACACTTGCTCTATCGCTAGTCAGACCTACTTTAATGCATCCTGTCTTTGTATGAGAGTTTCCTTCGAAGTTTTGTGAAATTAGTTCAGGACGTGTTTAGTTAAACAAATGTGAAGCATAAATAGTTTAGTTGTAAATAAATAATTTTGTAACATGAGTGATTCTGGCACTGACAATACCGCTCCAATGATAACATTTGCCACTTCTACAATAAGCCTTCTGTGGCTAAGTACTAATTACACAGTTTTGGACTTCCGTTTTAAAGTTCTGTTTTGAATTTTTTCTTTGGGGCGTCTCCCCCATTTATTCCGCTTGAAGAGGGAAACTCGTTACGATATCCCGTTTTCCCAAACGTGTTAATTCAATCCCCGTGGATCTTATCCTTCGCCCGTCATTTATCTAAAAAGGAAGCCAGCTTTGATGATTAATGATTATGATTGAATAATGAAATTTACTAATAATACTGTTCCCCCAGTTAATTTAATACCAACTGTATATCGGACTTGACCTTATCTTGCTAATGTCTGAACATGCAGGCTTCCTTCCCTAAACCTAATTTAATTGTCCCCAAATAATTACATGATTCTAATTTTGATTTTTATAATTACTAAACTGGATTAATATTTAACTTAGGATCCCCATACCCCGTTTCTCCCCTCAAATTGGTACCCTACCACATGGCGTTGTTACCTGATACCCGGTGTAGATGTGAGTGTGTTGGCGATCAGCAGTCAAGTCGCGGCGCCCGATGGCTCCAGGGACCGGCTGGCCTTCCGCGCATGCGCAGATCGCACTGTCTTTGTCTATTGTTACCTGACCAGCTGTTGAGTCTGAGTTTGAGGTTTGGGGAGAGACGCCACAGCTTTATATATTTAGGTAAGGGATTTAAAAGACCAATCCAGCATTAGAGGCTTTCTTTTGAAATCTCTTTTTTATGTTTGTAAGCTTTTATCAGCCAAAAATAAATCTGTTTTCAATTATTATTGTGATGCTGCTACTCATTTCATGTTCATTTTTACTACTTAGCATTAAACTGATATCAGGATACATATGTGTGAAGCATAGGTGTGAATTACAAGGACTTAAACTTAGTGATTATGACATTTTTCCTATGTATCAAAATATTATAAATAAGGTGGATATTTGAAGTGTTAGCCGTGGATATTAATACCGCAACATAAATACCATGATATAAATTAATACCTTTACCTTCACCTCTATAATACCGTTATATTGATAACGCGTACCGTTCCGATTTTGAAACCGAGAAGAGTTACACAAAAATTTACCGTACCGAACCGTACCAACCTGAAAATTGTTGTACCGCAGACCCCTAGTAGCCATCAGGTTTAAAACTATCATATTGTAATAGGTTGGTTTCCAGTGGTGTTTCAATCCTTCTCCCTTGCATTGGTAATAATTCTTGATCATTATCCTCCTAAATCCTTATTTCAGCTCCCTAAAACAATATAAAAAGTTTAAATAAACAATCGATATTACAAATAATCAAATCTTTTTATGGATTTAATATAAAAATTATATTTTCAACACTCATAATTATAAAATAATTTTTCAGTAAAACTTTTAATTTACATTCAAAGTTGTAAAATTACTAAGTTTCATAAATCAACTTAGACTTCTGTTATGCACTATATTTTTTGTTGTTCCTCAATTTGTTTGAGAAAGTACAATAAAAACAATTTTCCATCTTTTTGGGCTACATTTCTCACAAATAGGGAACAAATTGTGTTGTTACCACTAAAACAATCAACTGATTGCTACGACTACCATTTCAATACATTGTTAGCACGAACAACTAATGACCTTGACACCATGACATCGGGATGCTGGTGTTCCCGCTATGTGTGCAACCATATTTAAATAGGTTATCGAAACAGAATGATAAAAATCCATCATAAATATGAATAAATGATAAATAATGATAAAAAATTTTAGGAATGATAAATAAAAAAACTAGGTTATTCAAAGACCTTTCATAAGCATAAATATTTACTTCATTACTTACTTGTTGTTATACATAAGCCATTATTTTTTATTATTTAAAATGGGATCTTAAAAAACACATCAGAAAAAGACCATGATAATGTGTAATGATAATAATTTGAAATGGTCGCACAATCTCTGATAAGCAAGCAGGGGTGTCATGGTGCCGGAACGCCATTCCGGCACTGGTTTTGGACGGGAGTGGAGATTTTATAAAATTCGTTATAGCTAATTTAATTGTAAATAAAGAAATATTTTCCGTGCAGACAAAACAATGTTGTACAAAAAATAACTAAATATTATGATAGTAAAAATTTTGTTGCAATAGGCTTGTAATAAGAATGAATACTACATAAATCAATAAATGTTGCAAAAATCTGTGAACTACGCCACTTCGACATGAGTAAACAACGCGAGTTATCTAAAAAAAATTTACGGCGTCATCAGGAATGTCTTTGGAGTTAGCAACTCTGTCGCTCTCAGTCGAAACGCTCTTTAGGACAATCATGTTCTCGTTGGCAACAGCGCTCATAGCGGCTGATCAAGTACATTAGCTCTTAATCGGTTACAACTACAACAAACTACAGTCATATGAATGTCCGTCGCCAGAGACGCTAGCGTCAGTATGGACAGTTGTTTGATGAGAAATGACGAGAACTATATCGACTGATGATTGAAAAGGTATGTCATAACCTCTAAAGTGACCCGTATTTAGCTGAATGGATTCGGGAAATAATACACGAACGCTTTGCGTAAAGAGCAAGACCGTCCAAAAGCTGTTTGTTCATATCAATTTATATAGATCAGAAAAAACAGAACCATTCTAAATTTTTCAATTTGCTTACAACACCTGATTGGCTTTCAAAATATGGGCATTGATTTCGAAATAACTATATTTTACATCATTATATATGTTCCTTCCAGAAAATGTTGTATTAACGTACTTTGTGGCGTTTATTTTCTCGTTGTAATTTGCCTATTCTTGTAGGATTGTTTTTTACGCTTGCTCTGTGTCTAGTCAGACCTATACTAGATTATTAATACATTACATTTTTATGTTTGTAGGTAGTTGCTCTGGATGTTTTATGTAATAAGTTTAAGATTTGAATAGTTAACCAAATGTGAAGCACAAATAGTTTAGTTGGAAATATATACATAATTTTAAACATGAGTGATTCTAACACTGGCGATACCGCTCCAAAATGGTTCCATCTGCCGTCTGCAGCTTCAACAATAGGCCGAGCCTACTGCGGCTGATTGCTAACGATTGCCAAAAATAGTTTTTTAGTTCCGCTTAGAATTTTTTTCATTAATTTGAAAGTTATCAGACAGCATAAAAAATAAACTCAAAAAGCTTGTCAAAAAGTAAAAACACTAAATTGGGCAATTTAACATCATAATTTAAACAATTCTGCTAGGTATGGTGGGGGGAGGGGGGGGGGGGTAGCAGGGCGTTGGGACGCTCTACCTCAAATCTGGGCCAGGTGTACCGTTCCGCCACTGCAAAAATTGGCATGACACCACTGTAAGCAAGGTGAATATACATTTGTAAACATAAATGGGTTGTACATAATAGATTTAGCATTAGTATCACTTGGTTGTATGGATTCTGTAAAAAATTTTTTGTGTTAAAGATTTTTTAGGCTCAGACCATTTTCTTATAATTATCGGGATTGAAAGATGAACCTAGAGAAGCACCTTGTTTTTCATCATTGCCAAAAATTAATTGGACACACCAAAATGATTTATTTTATAAGGCAAAGGTTACCGAATGTTTACACACTGGGGATTAAGAAGATGATGTGGGGATGCATACTTTATTAGATAAGATTATATTATATAAGATTATTAGATAAGCATTTGTAAAGGCGACCAGAGATTTGATAATCGCGGGCTGTTTGTTGCAAAATTCCATGGTATGATTGGGAGTGTGAAAAATCAAGAAATAAATGTTTTAAGCTCTTAAAATGTTATCGTAAATTAAATATGTACACACGGAAATTGTATTTAGAAGCAAATAAGGTTTAGACAACAGTAAAAAATTAGAGTGTAGAATGGATTTGATAAAGAAAATTAAATTTATTAGCAAAAATATAAATGAATTTTGGGATGCGGTTAACCACTTGAAAACCAAAAGTAATTTTGTAGCTGCAAATATAAAAATAACAGACTGGGTTGAACATTTTAAAGCTCTTTTTGATCCACCATCAACTTCTTCCACAATTTTGTATTCTGAGCCAATTATCATCTATCCATTGTTAGATAAGGAAGAAGTAGATTTTAGTGAATTTAAGCAGGTTTTAAAGTCGGTGAAAGTGAACAAAGCTGCCGGGTTCGATCGTATTCCTACCATATGAATTTTATAAATATGGTCTTACTTGGCTCACAGTTTATGTAGTTAAATTATAGGACTACCGCAGTTCACGTCCAATTATATGTTGTACATTAAAACATGTTACGACCCTATTTTTGTTTTTACGTTAAGATTTCACTTTAATCACATCATGAAAGTTTTAATGAAGCCAGAAGATCGTTTTCCATGCATACTTGTGAAATAAATTATAGGAAACAAGTGTTTTAGTACAGGGAGTGGATCATGCTGGCGGAGAGACTCGGTGCGCTTATCAGTGGGGCAGGTTGCATTGAACCAGACAAAGGAACATCTGGATCGTCTGGTGAATGTTGTTCGCGATAACACTCGGCAGCGGTGCATCGAGGCCACCTTCGCAGCTTGCTACCACCTCAATTAAAAAACGCTTGATCTGAATTTAAATAATAGAAAATATTTATCGAGGAATGTAGATTCTAATATTCTCAGATGGATTTTTAAATGCAGGGGAACTAAATTAAAGGCCATGGGACCTAAAAGATCAAATAGAGACCAAATAGTAACTTTAATTTCAATAATAAATTGTGTCATAGAGTAGCAACATAAGATAGTGTTAGAAGGAATTACAGAACAACAAAATCACTATTATATAACTAAGAAGAAAATTACTAATAATTTTCAGTATTGGTAGCCTAATGTGTAAAGAAAAATTTAATTTTTTTGGGGCTACACTTGTGGAAAAATGCTTCATTGGATGGGATTACAACTGATGGGTGCATTAAAAAGTTCCCAAAAGTTAAACTTTGAGTTGAATCTCTCTGACTTTTCGGCCTTTTGGCTGGTTTCTCTGACCAAGATTTTTCTCTTCCTTTTCATTATGTGGGCACCCTGGAATTTTTACATTCACGAAGGGTATATCCTTCAAACTGTAATTAATTACCTTGTTGTGGGCGAATCACTTCAAACGGTGGACAGGGTAGGCAGGGCAATATCTCCTCATAGGGAGGGCATAGGGCAAAAGTCATGCTTTCTCTCAAGGTGAGTTGGTTTGGTCCCCACTCTTAGAAGTATTCACCAGCTGAAAATGTAAAGTTTGTATCTAAGTCACAAACTAAACACACTGTCTTCATACAAAGAACCTCAAAAGTTTTCATTGATAAACGAAGAGGGTTTAGTATAGATGATTAACAAAAGAAGATAGTTAATTTATTTTAAGTGCCAAAAGACAAAATACATAAGCAACATAAATATACTTATCAAGGACTGAGGCGTTTGATTTGGAATTATTTAGAAAGGATCTTAGGCAAGGACTGATAGAGAACCATCCACATCTAAATAAAATTGCCAAAAATTTTCTTAAGACTCAACTTACTTAACACTTTAAAAAAACATAAGTACAGTAGTTTTACTATCCATTTATTCATCAAGAGTATATAAATTACCATCAAATAAATATTGCTACAAAAGCCTCACATAAGCTTGACTGTAGTTAAAATGCATGATGCTAGCCCCTGTATTGTATTGTAGACTATATAGGTAATCTTACCTCCATCAACAATCCAATTTCATCAGTTAAAAAATCAAACTGACATTTTTCATTGCAAACCCAACATCTTCAGAGTTTGCAATTCGTCAAAAATTTAAAATAACACAACACAACACAGACACGGACATAGGTATGACACAAACAAATAAAAGTTAAAACAACGATAGTACAATATCATGGTGGCGGTCTCGGCAACGGCAGTAGACTGAAGTCTTAAGTAATCTAACCCCCTCTCCTTCGTTATCTCTATTATCAGCCCGGTGGTCAGCTGTACTTGAATGGATAATCGTGTTGAAGAGAGAGTGGGATTTAAATTGTAGTTTCTCATTGAGGATATGGTCTTTGAATTGCTCTACTTTGTTCATTTTATATACTTTGAGTTCCTCAAGCGTGTCAAGCTTACTATCTTTTCTATTTATGTGTAGACCTTCCAGGCCATTATTTAAATCGCTTATAGAGTGATTATGGGCGAGAAGGTGTTGGGCAAACGTCGAATTTTTTTTAGTACGGTACTTCTTGGGTTTGGCCGGTGTTTTTTCTTTATAGCGAGTTTCGTTCACATGACCATCATCTAATGGCTATAAAATGGGCATGGTAGATAGGCTCATAAATAAACACAAAAAGAAAGAAGGCACTATTTAGGGCAGTCTAGATCTGTTCCGGACAACAAACCATACTAGAAACAAGTTGTCTAGTAACAAAAGGACGGGTGAAAAAACCCAGAAAACTGGCACACATAAAATATGCTGCCCAGACTGCCCTAGTAAATATGTTGGACAAACGGGCCGAGCGGGACAATTTAAATCCCACTCTCAACACCATAATTCATTCAAGTACAGCTGACCACCAGGCTGATAACAGAGATAATGGAAGGGGAAGGGGTTGGATTACGCAAGACTCCAGTCTACTGCTAGAGCCGGGACTGCCAACATGATATCGTACTATCGTTGTTTTTACTTTTATTCGTTCGTGTTGTACCTATGTTCGTGTCTGTTGTGTTGTGTTGTTTTTAATTTATGACAAATTTTTATACTGATGAAATTGAACTGTTGCCAGAGGTAAGATTATCTTGTTTGTAGCTTTTACTTGCATTCAACAATAATTTTTAAAAGTTTATATATTGCTGTCAGTTCACAAAAAAATTTAAGATTTTAAACAGCAAATCATACATAGTCTACTTACAGTAGACTCCCTCTTAACCACCCACCTCTGGACCAGAGCTCGACCAGAAAACGAGGCTGGTTAGACAAACGTACTAATAAATTACCGTTTTCCATGACCTAAACACAATGAGATGAATTGATGAGTCAATCGCGCAGTTCTCAGCTTGGTTATATTTAACTTCGGGATCATAGAAGAGTTGTCGTGGATTCAAATCTGTGTTCTACCAGGAAATTTTCATTAGTGTCATTCACCTATTCTCTAGTGGCTCACCCCCTTACTAGTCTAATACATTCATGGTCAGGTCAATAGTCTGTATGGATGGGGAAAAGTAAGGCAAAAAAAGGCTACCAACCTCCAGGGCCGATTTTGTAAATGGGCCCGGTAGGCGCAAGCCCAGGGACGCAAGCAAAAGAAAAGATTACACTTAAATCGCACACCAATAGAATCCTCTCCTTTCTCATTCTCACTCATGACTCTCACTGCCACTGCCTGTGTCCTGCATGTTGCTACTTGATTGTTTCTACTTGATTGTTACAACGCTATCTGTTTCTTACATAAATCAGTAATAACTCTGGAACTTTTGTACATCTATAAATTGTGACTACATATGAAAAAGAAACTTTTTTTTAACCTAGCATTGACGCACGGTGTCGATTCAACCAGTACTCGACAAAAGCTACCACTGGACTGACAGGAAGGGGTGGGAAATGACGAAAAGTAGGTCACGGCATTCCCGTAATGAGGCGTGTGAAGTTAAGTTATGGTTGACACTGCCGACATCTAATAAATACTATTTTTATGCAAAAAAAATGCCGAACCGGTCATTTTGATAGCCATGCAAGCTCTCAAGGGTTAAAGATTTATATGAAAACGTTTCTTGCAAATCGAGACCTTATAGGTAATCTTACTGTCCAATTTCATCAGCATAAATTATACTGACATGTTGCGTTGCAAACACAACATCTTCAGAGTTTGCAATTTGTCAAATATTTCAAACAACACAACACAGACATGAACATAGGTAAGGCATGAACGAATAAGGTTAAAACAAAGATAGCGCACTATCATGGTTTCGGTCCCGGCATCGAAGATGGTGTGTTAACAATGAAACATGTCAGTTTAATTTGTGACAATGAAATTGGACTGTTGACGGAGGTAAGATCACCTTTATAGTTACATTATAGTCCAGGAGTTAGCATTATGGATTTAAAAACAAGACCAGTTAAAGCAATGCTGTGGTACATTAAGAAATGGCTTAAACTGAAGTTGTTTTTGAGACAAGGTAAGCCAGTTAAAAAGTAGCCGGTTACGAGAGAGTCTACTGTATAAAAGTCTCTAGTTTTATCTATTGTTGGTGATTAATACTATATTAAACAGGCTCTAAAAAAAAAAAAACATTGAAAAACTTACCTGTATTGCCATCATAGGTGCTTCAAAAGCCTAACAATGTTTCTTGCCGAAAATTCCTCTCAGTCATGTATAAAATGACCAAACGCCATTCGCCGTAAAACTTGCAATTCAACATAGTCGCGGTAGTAGCCTGGTTCAACAAATAAACACAAAATATTCAAAACTGTTTAAAAAAAGAAGCGCATTCTTTAAACTTGGCTACAGAGCCGAAACACTTTCAACTGTTATCCGGTTATTACCGAAACACATGGCCGCGCCGACTTCATGGAGTACGAGGGAGGTCGAGCCTCCCCAACATTTTTTATAGCGAGGCTGAGGCTCCCTCCCCAGACCAAAAAGAAGTTATGTTAAATATGCATCCGGGTGAGGTGACTTAGTAGTATAAACCTATGTATTTTACTCACATCAGTCAATCCTTCCTCCTTGGATTGGATCCAAGCAAAGAAGGGAGGATTGAAGGACGTGAGTAAAATACGTAGGTTTATACCACATCAATCCGATGCTACAAATCATTCAACATGACTTAGGAGTGTAAAATGTTTTGCAAAAATGGTATTTGATAAATGTATTGAAGTATAAAAAATACAATAGTATAATCACTGTAAATTTTAAAAACCTCTAAAGAAGTTGAAGGGCATTTAAATAGTATTTCCTCATTTATGTTTTCATTTTCAATTTCTCTATTCCTAATTCTATTTCGAAGAAGTTCTCTACGTCCAGATTGTCAGACTGAAATTTTAAACTTGTAACACTACTACAGTACTTGTGCTCACTTCAGACTTGCCTAGTGCAACCAAATTTGACAATTATCGTGTAATATAATTAATCAGGAAAAATGAAATAGTTTATAGACAGCCCATTTCTTTTGAAACGTGTTCTATGGTATTCCCGAACCTTCCTCCGAAAATTCTCCTGATACCACCAATCATGGCCATACATGAGGAGTTGACCCCAGAGTTGTTACAATAAAAATTTATAAAAAGCATACTAAATTTAAATACATTTCAAAATGTTTATATACATCAAATTGAAGGTCTTGAATTTTAGAATACAATGCCATAAACCCAATCCCAATATGATGGCCGGGAGTGAAATGGCGGACCCGATTAAATTAATATGGTCGAAACGTTAAAATGCAATGTCCTCCGACATATTTGACCTTTAAAGGTCTGGTTTGTGGCTCTGTACTCTCCTTACTAAGACTTTTAAAATTATGTATGGCATGGCTCTGGAAAAAGAAATAATTTTCAGGACTTCCTCTTTAGGACGTCCATGTAGAGGGTGGTTCAAGTGTAGTAAGATAAACATATGTCAAGCTATCCACATATTCAATGGTAATTGTAATAGCAAAAGCTTGCTGCAAACCGGACCTCAAAAGCCAAGTATTTAGAATATTATTACATTTTAAAGTGTTTAGATTAAAATTTTATTTTTATACAAAGTTTGACAGGCTGCCATTTTCAACTCAGAAAACCTTTGGAGACGGGGTTTCCAACATTGAATTATACAAGTTAATACCTTTCATTTGATATGTATAAACCCATGAGCTAAAGTAAGATTTACTCCTGACTCCAAGTAGGCCATCCCATCATTTTGGGCATTTTCCCCACAGGGTATTTCAGGTGATTTTTCTGAGGGAGGTTAGCGGATTATATAGAACACATTTAAGCAAAAATTGGCTGTCTAAGTTTTTTTTCATACTCCAGCCAGATTTCGGCTTATTTTACTACACTATTAACTAATGAAATGTAAATGTCATACCTTGAAAATACTAAATTTTAGTAAAATTGTAAAACACATGAAAAAGAAGTTTTTGTTCAACGTAAGGAATATAGAGAATTGTGTATATTCAGTACACCATTAGTTGGCCACTGGACCTGAGGCCACAGTTTAATCCCTCACCGGGGCCCTCAGGGATGTAAAAGTCCGGGTGGTGGTGAGGGACCTACTGGTTGTATTTATGCTATGGTACTCAATTTGTAATTGGAAAGTCAGAATTATAGGAAATTTTGCTATAAACAGACCCACCCATACATAGAACTGAGCAATTTAATTCCCATCGTAACAGGAAATCGAGAGAGGCTTTCCGGCTCTGCAGTGAAAATCACCCGAAGGCAGATGAAACATCTTTGCAAGCCCAAACCATCCAAGTCCAAACAAGGTGGAGTTTACTGTAACTTCCTAAAGGTGCCACGTATCTCCTACCTGCACTTTTAAAAGTAATTCATGAACAACCCCTCAACTCATGTTCAGGACCCAGTCTGCCGAACAAATACAGGGTGTCCGCAAAAAATTTGTCATTAATTTCCCTGACTTTCACTGACAATTACCATCAACTTCCCTGACTCATGGACTTAATTTTTAGAATTCAAAACAAGTTTCCTGATTCAAATTTCTTGAACCTGGTGTATTTTAAGTAGTAATAAATATTTTTTTCTCATTTTCTCATTATTTTGATACTAATTTTCTCAAGATGTTGATACCGACACTTTCTTCTTGGAGAACATGGATATTGCTGGCAGGGGATTTTAGCCAACATGTATTTAATGGCTTGCAACACACAAAAGTAATGAAGATAAACATAATCAGCAAATTTTGAACCATCAATATGAAATATAACCCATTAAAAATGAAACAGTATCAAAGAAAATAGGACCGTTTAATCAGAAAAATTATACTTTTAAATTGTGGCTCACATTGGCTACAAGCAAAACTTTTATTCAAAATTAGTGAAGCTACAACTTTTGCTAAGTAATAAAAAAATGAGTCACAACTTGTGTGTTACAGTAGTCCCGCAAACCTAGACTTAAATAACCTGGATTAAAGTGCACTGGATTTCAAGGCGCTAGGCGCAATAGCATTTGTCCTGAGCACTATGTGGTGCTTTGGTTTTTCTATAACCTTCAACCTTCTTTTGGTATTGTGTACATTATGCAATAAAGAAATGTTTTGTTCATAAGAAAAATGTTAAGTATCCGTACTTTTTCTTAGCCTATCTTTGCTTCTTTCCTGATAACCAGGAATTTTCACAAACCCGTACACCGTTTTAAGTCCACATTAGTTCAGGTTGACGGCACTCTACTGTACTGCTTTTTGACTTTGGTACCAAAACCGATTACTAAGTAAATCATATGTGAATTACCCCACCATTTTATAGCAATTTCATCCATGAAATTAGCTCTAGCATCTATAAAATTAACATGTACAATAACACCCCACTAACATGACCCTGGACTTCAGCAATGTTGATTTTGTTTAGTGCCTTGTTTTCCCAGAGTCAATAATACTCCTAACATTTAGACTACTCAACAAACATTCAAGAACGTGTGATATCAGTTCTCAAAAACCATAGATCTGTGAAAAAGTAGTCGCTAACAATAGAATTCCATTAAATAGTCGCAAGTACAGTATGGATTGAAGTGTGGAATATAGGTAGGCTAGACAACAGCAAGAAAGCAGCCGCATTAGCAACGGAATCATGTTTAATGATTGTAAATTCCAGATGATTCTACAGAATCTAGAAAAATGCTACAAAATAGCCTAACCATTTACATTATAGCATTAATTATATACAACAAATAAAACCAAATACCAACAAACCATGCATTCACAGTTTATATGACAATTAGTTCAATTGAAGACCATGTCATGGTCACTGGCAAAACACTGCAAAATGCAAACAGTGAGTCATTATGGCACAATTGAAATGAATATTCGTATATTGAGATGTCAATTTACCCAGGATGTCAAGTTTGGGGGTTTACAATGATATGTAACTTAAAAGCTCACCTTGCCTTCCTTTTTGGCCAGAAATTTTAGTCTCTGGTACTCTCTTTAGTATAACTTGTTTCATTTCTTCATATTTAACTTCATGACCGCATGTTCCGCTAAAACAAAACATTAATACATCAGTTACGGTCAGTGGCGGATTTACGAAGGTTGGGGCCCTAGGCCAACTTTTCTGTTGGGCCCTCCCCCCCCCCCCTCCTCTTCACCGACTGAAGTATGAGTGTATCTAAAGTCATCTAATTAAGCTAAAATCGTCTTTAATTTTTTATCCTATGCTCTGGTACCAGTAAAGTGTAATGGTTTGTGTACACTCTGATCTCTGAGAACGAGCTCGTCTTGAAAAGATAATGGATTATCCAGCTGTTAAATGGGGGTGGGGCATGGGGTCCATTATTCTTTATCATTTACTATCTATAGTCAATGGATCTATGCTATAACTGGAGTCACTACTCTCTGTTCATACGTTTGTGAAAAGCGTGCCGCTGTATTTTAGGGATGTTATGTCCGTTACATTTTGGTCAAATTGCTGTTAGTGGGAGGCTATCAAAATAGTCAAGATGGCTATCCGTACTCAATTTTACCAAACTGTAGTTGTGCAATGGGGTCCTTATTGATCTGAATTACTATGTTAATATTACTATATTGGTATAATGTGTTGCTTTCTGAATTTTGATACTTATGGTACACAACATTTTTATATACAATTTTGATACACAAAATGGTAATGGTTTTAGAAAATCTTTAAATTAAACTAACATTAGTTTTAATGTCACCCAGATTTTGCATTTTGACAGTGTCTCACCAATAGCAAACTGGCACCCAAAAAAATATCAATTGGAAAGTGGTGCACTTTTTAGACACAGAGAGGTAACTTCAGTTAGTTATAGTAAAAACCCAAAGGGGCCGCCGCGTCGTCGCCCAGAGTTGCCACCAATATGAATGTGACTTAACCTACAGGTAGCTGATGATCACCCGAAATTGGCATGGAAAACGGCAGACGCCACAATGACTTCACCAAAGTCTCTCTGTTGTGTTGCGAGTTTACGAGTTTTCAACTAAATTAGTCTGCTAAAAATCAGGGCTCAAAGCTGATGTTCATCTTTCCCATGCAAGTACATCCTTAAAAATATATACTCTGTATATTTGGGACTCCGTGTGTATAATGGTAGGTAACCAAATTATTGCACCAAATTTTTTATTAGTTTTACACCTAAATCTGGAACAATAATATAAAAACATCACTAGGCCCAAGCAAAGATTGCCTCCATATGATCAGAAAAATTAAAAAAAAATCATTATTTTGAAGAAGATTTTCATAAAAACATTTTTTTAGGATTAGGCCTACTTTCCATATACTTTTACTTGTGTAAAAATACGCTATATTTTATCTACAAATACTTTTTGAACAAAAGATCTGGTACACTTTTTAAATTCCAATTTCATTACTGCCACAAATACTTTCTTTACAAATCAAAGCTTCCAAAACTGGTGACATTATCAAAGTTTTGTATTATTAAACTAATCCCAGTTAAATATATATATATATATATATAGAAATGGTTAGTCTGGACAATATGATTTAATACTAAAAGAAATGGACTGAAAATGTAGTTCCACTTAAAAAGAAACATAAAATAGGTCTAAAGATTACATTAATGATCTACTTGGGAGATAAATTCATTTACACTGTAATAACATTTTGTGACCAAGTATTCCTTAAGGGACCATTTAAAGGTATTTAAACAAATTTGAGATTTTAATACTGATGGAAGGTTATTTAAAAACATTTTAAACCCTGCATATTATGAAGGAGATTAAAAAATACAAGCGATGTATTTTGAACTGAAAATTGTTTTTATGCCTTGTACCATACTCATGCTTATGTTTCTCTCCACTAAGCTTATCAAAATTTCTTTCTAAAAACAATAAACATTTATAAATATATAGAGAGATGAAACAGTCATTTGTTTCAATCTTTGAAAAACTGGTCTGCAAGATACCCTATAATTATAAAAATTGATGATTCTTATGATTTTCTTTTGCATTTTAAAAAGATTTATTGCATCCGTTGATGCTCCCCACATCTCAATTCCATATTGCATAATCATGCAAAAAATTTTGCAAAATCACATACATTACAATTATGATAAAAAAACAACAGTCTAGTAGACTGGGGTATTTTGTAACCAGAAACCAAGCAAATAAATTGATTCCCTGATCTCCCTTGCCATAAGGATTGAACCTAAGGTGATAAAACAAATGAGATCAACACACCCTAAAAACTTATATAAAACAGTAAACCACGCTACCACAACCACAACCCTTGTAAAAACGACTAACAAACCTCGATAATGAGTCACATTTTTTTTAGTTTGGTTTGAATTTTCCATAGCACTCAATGATAATAATACTGATTGAGAATAACTACTTTCCACAGAAAAAAAATTTTGATTGTATATATTATTGACAGTTAAAATTACCACGATCAACCTCTATAGCACCTCAATCAAATTGTCTAAACTTTTATAGAATAGCTTCAGCCTTAGTATTGCAATTTTGTCTACAAATAAACCTTTTTATAACACAACTCTTTGCTCAATAGTGTGGTGTTTTAATGTTACCGAACCTTTATAACCTTTCTATTCAGGTCAGACTTTCTTACAGTTCCCACACTTTGGACATCTAGAATTAAACAACGTCTTCATGGTTAGGTTTAAAAAAAAAAGTAAATCCTTCCCCACACTCCTTACAGGAGACATAATTGGTAGCACTAAGTGATAAGCCTACTATCAATCTAAACGTATTTAGGCCTATAGCGTAAGATATTTTTGGTTTAATGATTATTGAATCAGCTTTTTTTACCATATAGTGTTATCGATTGTTGTATTAAATACATTCTGCACAACAGTGGGCAGAGAAATTAATTTATTGAAATTTTAGTATTACTCATTAGCATCACTTAACTGTAAGATTTTTTTACTGCGCTGGATGGAGGGAAATATAGCTCTTACCCACGCACAAAAGTGCGCGCCCTCTACACCACTTTACTCAAGTGGCGAGCAGGGTTCTCCAGCCTCTTTATGACATCTGACAGCAGTGATGTCGTGGTCTCGCCTCAGGGCGGCTTGGGGTAGGCAATTGTATTATCTCTTGCCACCCAAGGGCATACCTGCTAAAATAACCCCCGACGCGTGCTGTCACCACATCCATTGCAATCGACCCGAACGTCTGCTCATTGCGACATTGCAATGTGTGGCCTCTGTCCCTTTTGGGATTCTTCTGTTGGTGATCAACCTCTGCTGTCCTCGGTTCTAGGGTCTTTCCAGACACCCATCTCTCCTCTTCTGGCGCAAGATGGACAGAACAAATTCAGCCACAGCGTTCCAGCTGTCGCTGCCCTGCATCTTCCCCATGATGTTGTCTGAGGTCAGATGACCGCCAACTGAGTCGGTGAGGGCAGTCCGTTCTCCATCAAAGTGATGGTACACGAAGAAAGTGTGATACGAGTCGTCTCCGTCGTGTCCGCAGTACCTGCACCTGGGCGAGTCGACCTTGCCCATTTGGTGATAGTACGGACGGCAGGAGCCATGACCTGTCAAGAACTGGGTGAGGAAAAAGTTTACCTCCCGTGGTTGCGGCAAACCCACGGCTCCAGGTTCCCGATGAGACCCCATGTCCACCAGACGCCATACTGTCAGCCTACAAAGCTGATTTAATGGGTGGAAGAAGCAATATTGCTAAATTGACTAGGCCTATTGAATATATTTCAATATTTATCCTAACAGTATTAAGCCTACCATTAGCACTATTTTCACTTGAAATATAACTTAGTTTACAATATAGTTTGTTAGAAAATCATTAAATTTTATCTCTTAACTATTAATCTCATCCGTGAGCTTTTTAAATTCCCAATATAGCCCTACTGTAACGGCTAGAACAACCCAGACCCTCACCTAGGCGAAACTTCGTTATCCGTCTCCACTGTTATTATCGATGAGGAAATTTCGATATTGCGATAATATTGCTATTATATCGATGATACAATTACACGATATGATTACAATTTTATCACCTGATTTAGTTTCTCGTTCTAGTATAATGAAATAGCCTAAACCTTTTGACAGTAAAACAAATACCGTATATATTCAAACAAGTAACTGAAAATAACAACAACAGAAAAAGTAAAAATTGTAGCTAATGTAACCTGTAACAAAGAACAACACAAAATAAACTAACCAAGTTTGTTGTGTAGCTGTAGGCCTATCTAAATTCAAAGTGTGAGAAGAAGCAGACTTCGATAGATCTAAAATGACGTCACACGAATGCTGCCAAATACAAATCAGAAAGGTTTTTTTCTATTGTAGCCTATTGAGAGAATATGCATTTTAAATGTTTCCAAACACCATTGATTTTGTTGTTATAAAAAAAGCTGTCAATTAAGGTGACGGAGGTTTACGGTTACACTGTTAGGTTAGATTATTATTATGATACATATCTTTTCTCAGTATCGTTGTTGATTTGATTGTTTTCATCGCTCAATCTCAATCGCAATATCGAAATTTCCACATCGATAATAACGGTGGAGACGGATAACGAAGTTTCGCCCTCACCTATAAATGTAAGAAAATATGTAGGCCTGTGTGTAGGTATAATTTCTGTGGCTGACCTTAACATTTGTGGACTATATAATACCAACGTTAACTTGGCCTATTAATGTTTTCTGTATCTTGACAAAGAGTAAGATGTTGGTTTTTAACTGTGATTTACTCCTTGGCAACTAGGCTTACCATGGTAGTCACAGAATTGGTATCATTACTCTTATGGGATTTAGCTCACCTGTCCCAAGACTGTACAGTCATCTTGGATGTAAACAAACATTAAGGTAGTTATAGTTTGTTTTCTAATTTCAAGCAATAACTTTGCCTTGGCAAATTGTTATTAATGGGCATCTTGTAATATACTCAGGCTACACAAATCTACATACTTTTCCATCAATATGGAATATAGAAATCCTAAAATAACAACTGAATATACAACTGCATTCATAATCAACTATAGTAGTATATGGCACTTAAGTTTGATTCTATGAGACTCAATAAGATTTTATTGCTGCTATTCTACATTATGCAGTAATAGGCATACATCTGGCTGGGTAGCTGAGTGGTTAAAGAGCTCGCCTTTGAATCTGAAGGTTGCCGGTTCGGTCCTGAGAAAAGTTAGTGCTTTTTGAAGGTTCGATACTGGACCCAGCTGCCTTTGGTCATTGGGCTATTAATTAATGATCCTGACAAATGAAACAGCTGATATTTGTCAGTAACAAAGCTACACCTCATCTGATCCAATACAATCATCACACTCACCCCTTCAGTCATACTCACCTTAAAATACGCACCAGAGTGCGTCGGTGTTTCAAATCAAATATCAAATATCATCACAAAATCAGTCCATCTGAGAGATCATAGGTCAAATTTAATCAGCCTTGTGAACATGATGAATTGCTTTGATATTTTTAATACTTACCAGTACTCAACATCAACTCGGACCATTACTGCAATTAGATAACGGTGCTTCACTATTATTTAACACGATTTCAAATCAAATACAATATCTAATTCAGGTACTAATTTAGTAAACAAACAGTGAAACTGAAACTTGTCTGCATTGGCACTTGTGGTAGTCTGTCGTCAGACTGTGTCTGTGTGAAGTACCACTACTACCTCCATGACAGCTGATGGCCAGGGTAGCCATCAGCTGCTTTTCTTACAGAATAATATAACTGAAGTCAGTCAACTAACTCTGCTAAAAGACAGTAATGTGGAATATTAAGAAAAACTGTAACATTGACTATCCATAGTCAATGACTGTGAATGAATTTGCAGCAGACATGCATACGTTGTTAATGTTATTTACCATTAACCAATAACAATATCCTCTTCTCTGCAGGCTTCAAGACCAGGGTATCGTCCATTCAGGGTGGATTTATTCTTCACTGCCCTCCTTAGAGGTGGGGAGTAGTGTCTTTGTAAGCTTTAGGGCCTATGGTATTGATGTTCGTTAAAAAGTTCGTTTATGTTATGATAATATCTATTAAGAAGGTATTACGTGTGATAAGCTATCATGGATGTATCCAATTGATTTCTTATTCGAATTGAGTTTAAACTTTTGGCTACGAAAATACAACCAGTCTAATTATACGTTATGTAGGTTTGTTAGCCTTTACTAAAATATTAATTGATCCCTAGCACTGAATTTTCCTAATGAAGATATCACATTTTATCAACAGTTTGATAAATATAGGCTACATATATCGTATGGCACGTTTAGCCAGCAGCCACCAGGTTTGAAATAGCTTTGTATTAAGTACACCATCGCCGCTCGAGAATAATTGCAGATGCATGGTTGTGGGGCCAAAGATTTCGAGAGTGGCAATGACTGTGCTCATATCCTACAGGATTGATCCTACCCAAAGCCATACTAGATTATTCAGGCCTACTGCTAAATCAAGATCTGTAAAGGAAGAAGCATAACTTCTTCCCAGGTCAGCCGAATAGCTTTTTTTGTGTTCCGGATATGAAGCGTCTAAACTAAAACGGAAGTCAAGTTACGTTATAATATTTACCATTACACAGCTGATTGAAAAAGCGAATTAAGCAGTTTTGCCATGGGTACGATTTTTATCGTAACGACACCTTATTACTCTATTAGTTGATAACAAACCATTAGGTAATGACCAAATTACAAATAATTATCAATCAAGGTAAATCTAAAACCATAATTTCTACCCTATTTTGCTTTGAAATTCCTTATTTTAGTAATTGTTGAGAAAAAAATTCCCAACGCAAACGAGAACGATTGTTGTTTGCTGTTTTGTTGGCAACACTGGCCGGTAGGCGACATCCATGGATGTCGCAGAAAGTGACACCATTGCTCTTATGGGATGCGGCTCACCTGGCCCTGGTCTACAGTCACCTTGCTGCTAAATGGCCATGACGTCATTTTAGTACACATATATGACGTAGTAAGTTTTAACATCTGATCTCCAGCTGGAAGCACCGTCCATCGGCTACCCGATGGACGGTGCTTCCAGCTGGAGATCAGGAGATCAGATTGACTTTAATGATCAGATGTTAAAACTTACTAGGTCATATACATATATACCAAAATGACGTCATGGATATTTTGCAGTTAGCCCTGTAGAATCTAATATTTCTTTGTCCTACCACCATAATCGTAACAGATTAAACTCTTTATTTTATGCATAATGTCATTTAGGTTGTGTTCGACTTTCTGTATGAAAACACAAATAATGAAATAATTATTAAACATAACCCAAACAATCCCAGTAGTGGTGTAAATAACAATGTGAAGGTTGTCTTAAATCCTAGTGATAAGCAAACTAGTGTTAGCTCTGATCCTATTAGCCGCCAGAATAGTCAAAGTGACAGACAGAGCTTTGCAAAGGCTGTTACAGCATTCTCGAAGAAGAAACCGATTAGTAGCAGGCCTTTAATCGGTACTAAAAGCGATTCTGAATCACCGGAAAGTGGTAGTCCTACTCTTAAGACTGTTGAAAGAAAACAGTGGCTTTTCATTTCAAGAGTGCAACCTGAGGTTACCTCTGACACTATTATAAAATTTGTAAAAACTGGTGGTGTTGACGTTGTTGAGTGTGACAAACTACCAACAAGGTATCCTTCCTATGCTTCCTTCAAGGTAGGTATTTTATCAAATGACTTTGATGTTGTGTGGAAAGCTGATTTTTGGCCTAAAGGGACTCTAGTTAGGAAGTACCTGCCTAAAAGAAATAGGACTTTTTTACAAAATCAGACTCTGCAGGTACAACCAACCTCATAGAACCTATGAACTGTAGGCCTATGCCAGTTGCATGCGCTGAACCTTTATTGTCCAAGGAACCCATATGGGAACAGCATAAATTTAGGCTTTGTGCAATTAACATTCAATCTCTGAGAAATAAAACAATTGAGCTTGAGCTCCTCTGCTCAATAAATAATATTGACTTTGTGTGCATTTGTGAGCATCAACTTATATCTGATGAAATTGACAGTTATAGTTTGTTAGGAAACATGGAGCTGGCAGCTTACTTCTGCAGACAATCTTCTAGTGGAGGCTCAGCAGTGTATATTGGTAATAGGTTTAGTAATTTATACAGAACACTAGATCTAAATTCATACTGTGAAGATTTTCAGGCAGAGTTTGCTGGTGTGTTCATCCCTAGCCTATCTCTCATTGTGTTGGCTATGTATCGTTCACCCAATGGTGATATAGGTAGATTTTTTACCTTACTTGAAATGTGTTTAAACTATGTTTTGACATTGGGTTTATATGTTCTCATTGGAACTGACCATAATATTGACCTTCTCAATCCTAGAAATCAATCTCCTGATTTTCTTAACCTACTCAGGAGTTTTAATTGCTACAGCTCAGTGATTGAACCAACTAGAGGCAATGCCTCCTTAGACTCTGTCCTGACTAATCTCGATAAGTGGGACTATGAAGTTGAGGTTAGTCGTGATCAAATTGCTGACCACAAGCACATCATTTTTACAGCATCCTTAAATAGTGTGGCCAATCTAAATAATGCCAACTCTGTACTTAAACGTATCTCATATCGAGTGTTCAACAACTATGCTGTTGAACTTTTTTCTTGCTTTCTTGTAAGGCATGCTGATAGCTGGTTTAACATTATCAGAACTCTAACTGCCAATGATGCCTTTTCTTTCTTTTTTACTAAGTTTCAAGAGGCTTTTGAAGTGTATTTTCCTCAAAAGGAAAAGAGTGTTGACTCTAAGCAATTTCGCAATCGAGGTTTGTCCGGTGCTCCTAAAGCTAAGGACTGGTTTACTCCGGAGCTCAGTAGGTTGAAAGGCTTTATTGTGCTTGTGAATGACCTGACCTCTACTAGGAATGATCTACTGCCACTGTTGCGCAGTTTAAAAAAGGAATATCGCAAGAAAATTAAAGAGGCAAAGAAAATTGCTAACGCCCGGTTTATCTCTGAAGCTTCAAATCCCTGTCAGGCCGCCTGGAATCTTATCAACAATGGTCGGTCTAAACGTCCAACTGTTGATTCCAGCTTTGCCTCTGCAGAGGATTTCAATCACTACTTCATAAATTCAGTAGACATTATTTTAAATAGTGTTCCTCATTCCGACATGAACCTTTGTGAAGTTGTAAGTAAGGTCCCTGAAGTTGCACCTGCTTTTAGGTGGAGTAATGTTAATCTATGTGATGTTGTAAATACTGTAAATAGTTTTAAAAAATCTGAAAGCAAAGATATTTTTGGCATGACCCCTAACTTGTTGAAACAGGTAATTTACATAATTGGACCTATCTTAGTTTACTTAATTAACTCTTGTTTCTTGCAGGGAATATTTCCCGATGTACTTAAATTGTCGAGAACAGTGCCCATTTATAAGAAAGGTGCACAAAATGATGTAGCCAGTTATAGGCCTATATCTTTAATTCCTGTGATGGCCAAAGTTTTTGAATCCCTTATGTTCAGCCAATTATATAGTTATCTTGAGCAGCGACACCTTCTGGTACCAGCACAATACGGTTTTCGTAAATCCAGATCAACTGTTCTAGCTGTCGAAGAACTTGTCAGTGAAATTATGAAAGCTTTTGAAAACAAGCACTCTACTTTTGCAATGCTCTGTGATTTATCACGAGCTTTCGACTGCGTCCAGCATAAAATTTTGCTTGATAAACTCGTAAGGTATGGTCTAGAGGGTGCCGCAATCAAATTGTTAGCATCATATCTTGAAAATCGTCAGCAGGTTGTCAGTTGGGACGGGAGGTTGTCCAATCCTATGCATGTAAAGCACGGAGTCCCGCAAGGATCCGTGCTAGGGCCCCTACTATTTCTTATATCAATTAATGATTTGTATTATGACGTGGGGAGTGGTATTTTGCTTTTCGCAGATGACACTACCCTATTTTCTAGCCATGTCAATCTGCAAACAGCTGTAACTGTAACTAGAGAAATTTTTAATGTGGCATCTCAGTGGTTCTTGGGAAACAAATTAGCGCTGAACAATGCTAAAACCCAGGAAATAATTTTCAGCTTATGCAACGATGATGTCGACAGTGAACCAGTCAAGCTTTTGGGTATTACGCTAGACACCAAAATGTCTTGGGATGCTCACATAGATCAACTTTGTGTCAAACTCAGTCGTGTTGTGTACCTTTTGAGGAGGCTTGCTAATGATCTGCCAATCGGCTTTGTGAGACAAGCCTTTTTTGCATTTTTTCAGAGTCATGTGGCTTATGGCACCATCTTATGGGGCCACTGTTCAAGTGTTAACAAGATACTACTGCTACAGAAGAAAGCAGTCCGAGTCATATCAAATGCCGGTTGGTTGGATCATTGCAGGCCTCTTTTTGTAGAGAATAGAATCTTGACTGTATACAATCTGTATATATTTCATTGTGTTGTAGCTATAAAGGAGAAAAACAATAATTTTGTATCTGTAAACTCAGTGCATGGTCATAATACGAGATATAATGAGAACATGTTTGTGCCTAGAGTAAGACTTGAGAAAACATTGAGAAGTTTTCCTGTTTCAGGTATACGGTTCTTTAACCGGCTGCCAGTTGCCATCCGTACCCTGCCTCTGCCAAGGTTTACCAAGGTCATGAAAGCATGGCTTATCCTTAATCCATTCTATCACACCAATGAATTTAATGAAGCCGATCTGTCCACCATTTTAAACCTAATCTAACCTGCTAACAGTGCCAACCACTCTAATCAACAACCTTTCAACCTCATTTTCCGACACAATCAGGTAACTACTTTTTTTTTTCTTTTTTGTCTTTTATATATATTTTACCCAGAATTCTTAATTTTTTGTATTATTTTTTATTTTTTTTCTCAACTGGCAGTTCTCTGCACAATAATTATTGAATGACATTTTGAATGTAATCATTTTGTTTTGTTGTTGCTCAGCAGAGTCATACTAGCCTAAGGAGTTTTTAGTTTTAGTTATTGACATTGCCAATTGTATTTATTGTAAATATTTAAAGGCAAATAAATCTTGAATCTTGAATCTTGAATCTTGAACCTCAAACTAAAAAAACAGCAATTACTATTTACTGAACGACAATAATGACCAAAAACTGTGGTATGGTTTGTAAAAACAGCTGACCTTGAATTGCTAGCTATATGATTTAGCGGGCAGAATGAATATTGTCGCTCTAAAGCGGGAATCATGATTTTATTTGTCTCTAAATGTTTTTATAGCTATTTGTGTATTAAGAGCGCAAATAACGTCATTGTCGCTCGAGAATGTAGATGCCAAACATTTCGAGAGCGGCAATGACTATTTGTGCTCGTAATACACACAATATTTTTCCTACCACCATAATTACAACCGATTAAATGTTTTATTGTATATAAAATGCATTTTGGTTGTGTTTGATATTTCTGTTGTGATGAATGTAAACATAACCTTGATCGTCAATATTTGACAGGGAAACTATAGGTGTGTAACCGGAAGTTAGTGTTATCGAAATACTGACCGTGAAATCAGCTGATTCAGAGCAAAGCAACTACAATTAATTTGTAATAATTATGGTGATTGTCATGTGATTCTTGACCAATAGAAACTAGTCTGTGTAGTGACGTCACCTTCTTTACCGTTCTAACCTATTGTATATTTAAAATAACCTTGATTTAGGGTGCGCCAATGTTCCATTACCGCTCTAGAGCGGAAAAGGACCGGAAAACGGAAATGAACTGTTTTGCGTAGGATTACAGCTGTGGCAATGTGATTGTTTCTATGCAGTGGTAGGAAAAAATTGTTGTCTTAAAACAAGGTGACTGTAGGCCAGGGCCAGGTGAGCCGCATCCCATAAGAGCAATGGTGTCACTTTCTGCGACATCCATGGATGTTGTCTACCGGCAAGTGTTGCCAACAAAACAGCAAACAACAATCGTTCTCGTTTGCGTTGGGAATTTTTTGTCTCAACCATTACTAAAATAAGGAATTTCAAAGCAAAATAGGGTAGAATTTATGGTTTTAGATTTACCTTGATTGATAATTTGTAATTTAGTCATTACCTAATGGTTTATTATCAACTAATAATCCAAATTTAAAATAGAGTAATATGGAGTCGTTTGGATAAATATCGTATCCATGGCAAGACTGCTTCATTCTCTTTTTCAATCAGCTGTGTAATGGTAAATATTATAACGTAACTTGACTTCCGTTTTAGTTTAGACGCTTCAAATCCGGAACACAAAAAAAAGCTATTCGGCTGACCTGGGAAGAAGTTATGCTTCTTCCTTTACAGACCTTGGTCTTAAAAGACGTTCGACGTTGAACAACGGAGAATTCTCTATGGTTTTGCAGATATTTCTTGCACAAATAAACCAATTTCAAAGAATGTTTTCACTTTTCATTCAATGATTTGAAATTACTATAGGCCTACATAATTTTACTGTCTGTTTTTAATCTTTGTTTAATATAATAGTATTTTTATGTACAATATACACTATCCAATTATAAACTGCTCACACACATAGACTCGCTTTTTACCAGCTAACGTTTAACCAACCTTCGCTTTAACCGGTCTAATTAAGCGACGCATGTAACAAAAACATAAACAATTTCTTTTAAACCGGACTTTTTATAATGTGATATCACTTAAACTTACGGTTTGCCAAAAAAAGTTGTCTACGTTATTATACGTATATCTTTCAAATAAAGTAATTTCTCGTGATTTTATGGTCGTTACCAGTGAACAATCAAAGTGAACTCCACTGAATAAAAGAGAACGCTAACAAAAGTAAATGTGTTTGTTTACAAAGTATATCAAAATACCTAATAAAATTTAGCTAGCTATATGTCGACGATGTAAAAAATGTATGCTTGATTTACATTCTGTTGCTCTTGTTTCTAACAATGAGAAGACGGAGCGTGAATGATTATTACCGATGTAAGCAAAAGTTATCATGTAATCACGAAGCTTAGTGGAAATTTGTGGTTATTTTGATTGGCCTTTGTCGTTGGAATTTATAAAAGTACAAAATGTGTAGCAAATGTAAGTCAGCTCTTAAAAAAATAATGAATGAAATTAGAGTACACAGAAATGTAACTTTCTTCTCATTTATTGTATGTTGTTCTTCAACTACATGTTACACTTTAGGCAATAGAAAACTTAAATTTTAAATATCTTTTAATGCCACTTGACTTTGGCAGGTTGAGGTAGGACGGAAGTCAACCAGATTCCTCAAATAGCCGTATAACCCTATTTATTCAATTGGATTTGCTAGTACACCGCTTTTAGAGTCGCCAAATCAATAAACAGTTACAGTATGCACATGTCTAACTTAATGATCTTTTCAATAAAAAGAATAAAAAAGAAAATATAGTCTACAAAATTTTAACTGAAAAGATGGTGATCAATCAATGCCACATATAGGAAAAACTGTTTGAGATTAAATGTGCATGTTTTATGAATATTTATTTGGGAACCAAAATAGAAAGCAAGACGAAAATGTATGTACTACAAAAAAATCACACAGTGTATGTTTTTCTTTAACGCCATGTGTTAATAATTTATTTTTTAATTGCAGTTATAACAATAATTAGGAACTCCACTTTCTGTAGACACTTTGTATTTCATCAAAAGACGAGGACCCAAAATACCGCTATCAATATTCAAATTTCTGTCCAACCATTGGCAACCCAAAAATAGTCGTAGTTCTTCAAAACATGAAAACTCTCGCAACTTAGTCATTCAGGTTAGGTTCAACCATTTTAATTGGTATACAGTCGGAACTTGTGACGCTTTATTTGAAGCTGCATTAATTTTGATGCCGCTGAACGCCAATCTTCAAACCTGGTTAAAGAGCAAACAAATAGCAATCTGGGTAAACTCCCCCGGAATGAACCATAATAGACCATCCAACTCTCAATCCTTCTAATTTCAGATCAGTGTGAGGGTGAACACGTGGCCATTGTCTATTAATACCGAAGAAATCATATTATTTGTGTTTGAATTGTCAGATAAATAAAATCAGGTGTTTTATAAAGCCTTTTTGAGTAATAAAATAAGTGCTTGTTGTAAAATATTTAGTTTGCTGTTGAATGCTAAACTATTTAACGTCATCTTAATACAAATGACGAATAACCATATTGGTGCTAAAAAATTGCTAAAACTGGATGGTAAGCAATTGTAACTGAAGAAAACTGCTAAGGTATCCAAGGGGCACACACCAAAAGAATTTGTAAAAAATTAAATCTTGATTACTAAAACTGCTTGGTTTTTCCTATCTTGATCGTTTAGTTTAGAGTACTAAATGAAATTGAGTCAACCGATACCCCCGTTCATGACCACAGTATCAGTATCCACAGCGGCAGCAGAACAATAAATTGTTCTTTAGCAGTCTGCGGAAAAAAGCGTAGAACGATCAGGGAGGTTCTATTTCAATAGTGGAGACTACATGCACACAATGCAAAACGAATTTTGAATCAAATATTTTATTTTAATTCATCAGTCACAAATTTACTTGTACATCTTATATAAAAATGCAGCTTATGTTAGATGCAGATAATAAAACTTATATTTACTTACAAAACAAATATGGTGGCAAACCTACATATACTCAACCCCATGGTTTTTATGTGGAAATAGAACATACAAAAATTACATTGGAAATACGCTGAGTATGCAGGTCTGCTGCGACGGGTGGTATTTTTAAGACTGACATAATGTTTAGTATCCACGTCCAGCATGGTAACACTATGGGATAAGCACCGATCTATTCTTTTCCTTGAGTCAGACATTAACATTGTTAGGCTTGGTTACGAATCCCATTCAGTGTGAAATGCGAAGAAATCCAAAGAAATGCATTTACTTTATGTAGACCTACACATTTGTCTGAATGTAGGCGTTGGCTTTGCCAACGTTGTTAACGGAATAAAATTGGAATCAAGTAATAGTCTAGATTATTTTATAGTTATAATTCGTGTGTATGTTAAACACATGCATTTGTATCAGGTAGGCCTAGGTTGTTTATAATAGTATCTTTAGAGATTTCTATACCGATCTAAAATACTAAGTTTAACAACGCTCAGAGTAAATGCAAAGAATATGATATTTGTCGTTTGCTTTTCAAAATGGGTCTTGAGAAAAATAGTTTTTTTATCATTTGAAGGATTCTATACTGTATGGCAAAATAAATAGCATTCCCAAATTTGCTTCTTTCACAGTACCAGCCACGAACTACTGTGGTCAGGTCTGTAGAGGAAAAAGCATAACTTCTTCCTAAGGTCAGCTGAATAGCTATTTTTTGTGCCGGATATGAAGCGTCAAAACTAAAACGACGTCAAGCACGTCGCTTCAAGTTACGTTATAATATTTACTATTACACAGCTGATTGAAAAAGAGAATGAAGCAGTCTTGTCCATGTCTTGTCACGGGTACGATGATATTTTTCGTAACTACACCATATTACTCTATTTTACATTTGGATTATTAGTTAATAACAAACCATTAGGTAATGACCAAATTAACAATTATAAATCAAGGTAAATATAAAACCATGAACTCTATCCTAGTTTGCTCTGAAATTCATTATTTTACTAATAGTTGAGACAAAAAATCCCCAACGCAAAGGAGAAAGATTGTTATTTCCTGCAGCGTAGGCAACACGTGCAGGTAACAAAGAGTAAAATGTTGGGTTTTTAACACTTTTTCTTACCAACAAAAACTCTGTGGCGACATCCACGGATGTCACAGAAATTGACGCCATTGCTCTGGGATGTAGCTCACCTGGCACTACAGTCATCTTGCTACTGTAGGCCGAGGCCAAGGAGGTTATATTCTAATACTGGAGGTAACACACAATGCTAAAAAAGCGAGCCGCTGATTTTGTTTGGTTGGCAATCCTGAAGTACCAATTTGAACTGTTTGCCGAAATGAACGAGTCAGCTAAGGGAGTCAAATGAATTGTGAATCAATTGCCTGGTGAATCGGTTTTAATAGGCAATTATTGGTAAGCAAATATGCATTAAAAGGGGAAAACAAACAAAAACAGAAAATAAATTATATATAAGTATAAAAATTTATTTTGGAAATTTGGTAATCAGTTTCAAGTTATGGAAACATGTTTATTTTTATTTTTTTTAATTAGTTAATTTACTTGATGATTTTGTACCGCATTAAAATTTGTATAATATGCAAGACAAGAGAATAATTTTTTCGTGGTATACCTTTGTGAGTACTGAAATAGTACGGAATTTTGCAAGTTAATGTAACCATTTCTAAGATCTAACATAGGTGTAAATAATTTATTAGTTCTAATTATATTTTTTCAACTATTTATAAAACAACAAATATTCACATCTACAAATTAAATCAATAAGTTATCTCTTATTCTGTAAAATACCTAACGAACAAAATTGTTTAAATTCATGTAAGTTAGAATTAAAGACACGCGTTATTATTATTCCAGAGTCTAGATTCTTAATTATTGGTTAGCCGTACCGTACCAATTCATCGTTCATCTTTCCCAGAAGATTCGAACCATTTCGTTGATTCGAATATCTTTTAGCCACCGTTCAAAGAACGACAAAATGGTACTTCAGGATTGCCAACCAAACAAAATCACCGGCTCGCTTTTTCGCCAAAATTAACCTATCAGTGTTACCTCCAGTATTAGAATATAACCTCCTTGGCCGAGGCCGAGTACCTTATTCTTCTTTGAAACAAAAACACATCGTTGCTTCCTGCTGTTGCTGTTTCCTGCTTTCCTTCACTTGAAAGTCTTACTTCTCATTTCGGATAGTTTAAATCAGTTTTGGTTCCTGTCTTATTTCAAAATGTTTGACTACAAGACATACTTACCATCAAAATCGTTTTTACGAACATTGCCAACGATTCCTGAGGAATCAGAACAAGATACTTCAGAGGGGAATAGCCTCCAGCTGCCGATGCCTACCGAAAGTAAATTTACAATTTGTTCATTCAAATTGATACCCATTCACTATTTTACTGACTTTTAAAATATTGAAAAATATCAATTTAGCATCAATTTGTGATACTAAGGTCACATCGAAAATGTGATAGGCCTATAGTCATGTCCATTCAGACAATACCATAAAATGAAGCCGTTGTGTAGGCTACATACACAAGCCTTGGCTAATTAACTTAACTAGGCTACTAGAAATACCTAATATTACAAGTACTTAACACTCAAAATATGATTTCCTTTTTTAGGTATTCATTTGTACAAATAATTTTTATAATTTTTACATGCACAGACTTTATCATGTAAGTTAATTGTAATTGCTTTGAAGAATTAACTTTATTAGTTGTTTTTCCTGAACAGATGAGTATTTTGAGTTCATGAAAGAAGCCCCATACATTGTATAGGATTATGCTCCAACAAAGGTAGGCCTATATGCCTATTTTAAATTGCATGGTTGGTGTGTGGACTTGAAGTATTGTTTGGTTTAGTTTGCAGTGATTTTTGTTTAGGCCTTAGCAGGCCTGTGGGCAAGGCTTTGTTAGTTAACCGACTGTAGCTTTGTTAACCGGCTCTATTGCTGTTATCGATGTTTGCAATATAATACGTTTTTCTATCTACCACTATATCCATTAGATAGTTGAAAAATAAACTGTGTTGAAAAAGTCAAGGGTTGCAGAAATTTTGTTATTCAGTTTGGTATGTTTTTAGTTACTGGTACATTTGTTGGTATTCTGTTATTCACACATTACATGTACATGTATTTTATGTATTTTATTACATGCACATTACATGTATTTTTTACCATCAATATGTTAACACTGATATGAATGTATTTTTAAAATCGACATACATACATGATACATGATACATGATGATTCCATCCGTAGTCCTTTGCCATAAGGAATTGGATAGGTCAAGGTTAGCACAACAAAGAATAACTTAGTCTAATTTATATTAGTATTATTACCATTAAGGTAACTGTCAACATCGTAAAAACTGGATTCCACCAAGTATTTCTTAACTTCTGTTTTAAACTTTTTAATGTTTTGTATTTCTTGTAGTTTTTCCGGCAAGGCCTGGTACAACTTCATTCCAATGTAATCTGGTTTATGTTCAAAGACGGTTAATCTGTGTTGAATTGCATGAATGCCCTTTTTCCGGGTGTTGTAGTTATGATTTGTGAAGATTGGTGTGATATTCTGAGATTTTATGTAACTTACTAATTCGAAGGTGTAAAGTGAAGGGACTGTGAGAAGGCCAAGTTCTTTGAATGCATTTCTGCAGCTAGTTTGAGGTGACATACCTAGCATTGTTCGAATTGCTTTTTTTTGCCAAACAAAGATCTGGTCCATGTTTTTCTTCCCAGCTCCCCATAAAATAATCGAATAAGAAATGTGTTGTTCTATTAACCCAAAATAAACAAGTTTGGAGAGATCAAGACTTCCGAAATCCTTATCCTTCGCAGGACAAAGACTCCTCGGGCCAGCGACCCCTCCAACTTCCTAACTTGCTCTTCCCAACCCAGCCTATCATCCAATTTCACCCCCAGGAAGTCAGCAGTTTTTGAGATTTTGATTTGGTCCTCCCCAATAAATAGGTTCTGAGTCCTATTATTTTTTGAATTTTGTCTCTGTGATGTTTGGATACACATGTACCCTGTTTTTTGAGAATTTAATTTCAGTTTGTTTGAAGAAAAGAAATCTTCTAAGTTATTTGCTTTTTCATTTGACTCAGTTTCCAGTAATGCGTAGTCTGATCCCCTTGCGAACAATGTTGTGTCATCCGCAAAGAGGTAGACGTTGCTCTCCGGAACAGAGTCTTTTATGTCGTTGATGTACACCAAGAAGAGGAGAGGCCCAAGGACAGATCCTTGCGGGACGCCACTGGTGATGAGTTTTTTTGATGAAAGAAATTTTTGAATTTCGGTGATTTGGTATCTGTTGCTCATATATGAAGTGAGCCACCTAATGCCAAACCCGAAACTCCAATTGAAGCCAATTTTTCCAATAGAATAGCAGGATCAACGCAATCGAAGGCTTTGGAAAGGTCTGCGAAGCAGCCAACCACTGCCTCCCCAGCCTCCATTGCATCAATACTGCTATTAACAAAATCTACGAGTGCCAACTTTGTTGATTTGTTCCGTCTGAAGCCATACTGTCTGTCACACAGTAGGTTATTTTTTTCCAAGAAGTTACTAAGTTGCTCCGAAACAACTTTTTCAATCAATTTTGAAACTACTGGTAGGAGAGAGATTGGACGATAGTTTTCCGGGTCAGTCCTATCTGACTTTTTAAAAATTGGTCTCACTTTTGAAATTTTGCAGTTTTGAGGAAAAATTCCAGAAGTGACACTGATTTCTGATAAGATAGTAGGCCTAATATCACTATTGCAAACAAAGATAATAGCGGAGTTGGATAAGTATGCCTAAGGAAGTTTTGCTTGTCTACTGTACTAGGTTAATTACTTTACTTTCTAGTAAAGTTATGTAGTCAATGTTGAAACATGTTTTTGATATTGCCTAGTACAGTATATAGACCTGCAAACTCGGATTAATGTGAACCAAAGGGTCTTTGGGTTTGTGAAAATTCTGGGTTATCGGGAAAGTAGTAAACATAAGGAAAAATACTAATAGTTATTCCTATTATTACATTTATTTATTGCATAATGAACATAATACAAAAACTAAAAACTTAAACCTTGTCTGTTAAAGTCAACTTAAATAAAAACCAAAACTGTTCTGTAGGCTCCAGCCGATGCCATATGGCGCTTAGAGTCTTGGAAACCAATGCATTTTACAGCTCTGGTAGGATTTCCAAGTCATCCAGAATTCTGAAGTGCGGAACTCTATTGTAAAAACTTATGACCATAACATTTTTAAGCATGTTTATAGTTTTACAATTTAATTGGATTAAATATAAGTGTCCTTAATTTGAATATACATACAGGCCCTCTGTAGTTGGATTTAGTCATATTTATGCCTAGCTTGATTATCTCTGGAATTATACTGCAAATTTTCATTATACAGTACAACTCATAATTGTTAAGAAGGTTATAAAATCAGGAGGAAGTTTGAATTCTGTGATGGGGAAAACGGTCAATATGCAACTAGTTTATTCATGCTAATACCATCAGGCCCGGATTAACACTTTTTGACGCCCTAGGCCAAAGGCCGCAATTACGCCCCCCCAGGACTGTAGAGACGCTATGGAAATAAAAGTTAGGCCTAATAGGTGTAAAAACAAAATTTCGGCTGTGTGGGTAACTGGCGGCATTTGGACTTTATCACTATGATTTCATATTTGTTTTTGGTCCAGGAACAATGGCCTAAAATGTTGGTAGGGAATTCTGAAACACTCTGTATAATTGTAATACAGAAATAAATTTAAATCCAGGGCAAAGGAACAAGGTCAAGGCAAACCTTACAAGGCGACGGTCAAGGCAAAGGGGCGCTATTTATAATGAATTAGGGGAATTTACCGCTTGTCGGGGGCGCTCTTTACAGCTGACCACAGACGATATTAATGCGTATTGGGGGCCCTCTTTGCAGTCGATCAGGCGCGCTCTTTACCGGCGATCGGAGGCGTGATTTAACTCAAGGGTGATATTTACCGTCGATTACAGAGCGATGCTTACCACCAGTCGGGGGTGATGCTCTTGACCGCTAATCAGGGACACTCTTTACGGCACATTAGGGGCGCTCGTTCTCGCCGCGAAGGAGTCCCCTCGGATCCCGGCAACTTAGGGGGTCCTCTAGTTCGCTTGATTAATCCTTTCTTCTTTCTATTTTGCCGAATATTATATTTACTCTTGTTATTAAAGAATTTAATAAAAAAATGTGAAAAACCCCAAAATTAAATTATATTTGCAGTTAAATAATTTTTTGACTGAAACATAGTATAAAAGAGGCACGTTTGACGCCCCCCTCTTGGCTGACGCCCTAGGCCATGGCCTAGGTTGGCCTAGTGGATAATCCGGGCCTGAATACCATTGACTTTATAGGCACTACTTTGAATTGACTTCTCATCTAATGCTTGATGCCAAAATATGTGGTCAGATTCTTGAAGGCCTAAGCCACTCTTTTGGCACTGGAATTGATATTTTAATTATTTAGCTGGTATTACAGTGCTGCAAAAACACACTATGACAAGATAAACAGAATCCTCGACTGTTATAAATGATTCATGAATGGTTATGGAGAGTGGTAGAACTGATTTGGGTACCTATGTCTATTTACTGCAATGTCATTTGTACTTCATGTCCACTGCAAGAAATTGCGCTGATGTAAATTGGTTTCAAACACACCTTGGCCTAATGCTATGAGAAGTCTATTCTTCACGTTGTAGTGCATGTAGTCTAAAACTCATAAAAGTTATCCTACTACTTATAAATGTCTACTGTTTATTTACTGTATAAAGTAATCTTTGATAAATTCATTAACACATTCGCTGCTAATGGCACAGTACTGTGCCATGAAAATCTGTACGCTCACCCTGATGGCACAGTACTGTACCATGCTACAATGCACTCATCATTTGTATTTTTTGAGGTTAGCTCCTGGCGGAGTTAGTTGTATATAACGTTAGCGTGGGGGGTAGGTATGGCTTTACCTTAGGGCTGAGCAGTTCCCTGTAGGGCTCGCGGCTACAGCAGCGCTGTAGCGGCGGGAACAGTAAAGTGCCATGCCTGCGCTCATTGCCACCATTCCTGTCAGTGTGAAGTTTGCCTTTGTTGTGGACAGACGAGTTTGTAACTATGTTTAGCGCACCTCAAAAACCAAACGAACACTATACTTTTGTGCGCAGTGCCCTGGGGAGCCCGGACTATGCCCTATGCCGTGCTACAAAAAATACTATGTTTTGTGATAAACAATGAGGATAGATTAGGGTAGTTAATTTCAAAACCTTTTAAATAACCCCCCTTTGTGTTTTTCATTCATAACTTTATTATCTTTATTGTGTTTTACTCAAATAAACAAATACTTCTTTCAATTTTAGTACATTATTTTCACCTGTATGCTGATGGCACAGTACTGTGCCATAAATATGACGTCACGAAATGACGTCATAAACACAACGGATAACATTTTTGACCTCTGTTCCTTAATTATGTCATATAAAGGAATGTTTTGGTACAATAAAATTTTTCAGCTCCTGGGGAAGGTTTTATGTTTTTATTAGCCGCAGCGAATGTGTTAATGAACATAGGCTAACTAAAATTATTCAACCAAATGAAATGCCTTTATTTGCATGGTATATAATACAATTGATCTTTGTCTTGATTTTTTCTCCAGAAAGTGAAGCTATTTCAGATGAGTCAAGACAACAATCGATTTGCAGACTCAATTAAAATTATTGTTTCGTCAGTCATCAGCACTTCATAATAGCTCGAAAACTTGAAAAAATCAACAAATTTAATTGAATGACCTAGGCCTATTATCAAGTTTTGACAAAGTCAAAATGTAGGAACAACCACTCTGAAGAGTCTGTGTATGAGACGTTGTCTTAAAAGAGATACGGTAACTCATTTTAAATTGGCTGGTGGGGGGAAAAGTCATTAGTAGACCTAAAGTTGTTTAAAATATGTTTGTAGAGAAATAGAAAATCCTCTAAAAAATTACATACAACTATGTCACATACAAATATGTTTTCAGAGAGTAGGAAAAAACCTTCAAGATCAGCAAGGGCAGGGTTGGTGTTTCCGGTGGGAGAAATGCATCGCACCATGTGTAAGTTACGTCAGAGAATATCAGCTGATGCAGCGATCTACACTGCGGGTGTGGTTGAGTATCTGGTGAAAGAGATGATGCTGTCAGCAGGGTTAGTGGCCCATGAGGAGAAACAAAAGTGGTACAAAAATAATATTTTAATAACTTAATTGACAACCATACTTAAAGTTTTCATTTGACTCTTGCAATTTTGAGCCATCCTTAAAAGTTTTTTTGAATTAATTTTTTTATTGAAATATAGATCTTCTACCATAAGCCTAAAATTAAATCCAGTGTTATTAGATTGTGTTAACCGTCCTAATAAATTATTATATTAAATTATTTCCAATTATGTGTTAAATTTTTAAATTGGGTTAAATGGATTCACAGAAATCAACTTTTGATAAATATAGCCAGGGCTCGCTCTAGGTTTTCTGGTGCTTTAGGCAAAGTGGCAATAGGAGCCCCCATTACTTATTTCAGCTGTTGTCACGAACAAATTTAAAATACCTAATTATATAAACAATTTATCATCAACTAGATTTACAAAACAAAACTCTTTTCTGAAGCCTATGCTTGGACAGTAAGAAAAACAAATCACTGCCGATTGTGGACACTAGTGTCCAACAAATAAAAGGTCTTAAGGGCCGCCCACACCGGAGTGGGACACCTGCGGGAACGGGACGGTTGCGGGACGATGTCCCGCGCGGGATTTTCCAACACATGTTATTAAATGTGAGCACCCACACCAGAGCTGTACCGCTGCCGCTGTACCGCTGCCGCTGTCCCGCTGCGATACCCGATCATCCCGCAAGCGTCCCGCAAGTTTGGAACATGTTGGATTTTCCCGCTGGTACTGCGGGGGACGCTGGGCTCATTCGGTCTCCAGACATCAGCGAAGATGGCTGAAGATGAGTGTAGTGAGTTGTTCACTGAGCAGTTGTTGGAGTACGTTTAACTTATTTATGCCCAGTACTTTATGACATGAATCATAAGGATTTCAAGAATATAAAAATTTTCTTTGTTCTGGCATCAGAGTGTGGTATTCTCCAAGTGAGTTTCTTGATAGATTTATCTCGTGAACCCACGTGGACTTCACTCTCTCATCATTATTTTCATTATCAGCTATTGCTAGCAATAGAAGAGCTTCTTTCTCTTGTGGCGTTAGGCTCATAGCAAAGTACCACCCACAAAACTACACATATACAGCACATAAACACATACAATTCGTCACATCCACGCTGTAGCACATCAGAAAATGAACTGATGAGTCGTTTCGTGTCCCGCAGATGTCCCGCTTCGGTGTAGGCCCCCTCTTTCCCGCAACGTCCTGCTGCCGCTGGGTCCCGCAGGTTATTGACACCGTTCCCGCTACCGTCCCGTTCCCGCAACTGTCCCGCTCCGGTGTGGGCGAGCCTTTATTACTGCTGCTCCGATTGGGTGGAGGGGGGGGAGGGGAGGGAGGTTTCTCTCCTCCATCGATAGGGGATGCCCATCTACAAAAATTATGAGCACTCGAGTCTGCTGTCAGGACAATAATTTTTGCCAACAAGTGGCGCTCGTCTGCCAATTAAAGGAACTCTGCGGCCGATAGGAGGTGCACATTACCACGGATAAATATTCTTTGTTGTTGATTGGTTGTGCTCTTTAACTCCGATAAAGACTCTCTTTATGGCTGATTGGATATGCTCTTAACCCTCCATCGCACGCTTGAATTCTGAAACGCCATCGGGCGCATGCGGAGGATGCCTCCGCAATCAGAAAAAATTATAAAATCGAGCTATCAAAGAATATTTTCTTACACACATAGTTTTTTTATTAAACAAGATTACTTTTAATGTATTTTAACACATATAAAAATATTTAGGTTGCTATGATATATAGTATTGTAATATTTTTTTACAATATCAATATGCAAAATTTTTTCAAGGAATTCAGCTGCCGTGAAGTAAGAATAATTATGTTCATTATAAATTAAATACCTCAAGATTATCATTGTAAAACTGTAAATTCCGTGTTAATTAGAATGATTTGTAAACTTGAAATAAAAATTTTTTCCATCAGTAATCTACTTCTGTACTATTTTTATAAAACATCGATGCACAAAGTATCGTCTGATTGATTTTTAATTTTTTTTTTAGATAAAATTCTTTAAATTACCCTCTATCCCTAATACGAGATATACCATAAAATTTAAAATGTACCCTGGTTGTTGATAAAAATACACTACATGTTTTGAGGGCAAAAAAGTATTCTATAATATCAGTTATAAAAAAAATCTAAAGTGGTTTAAAAGCTAGAAAGAAACAATAGACAAAGTAAATAAATAATTTAGGGAAAAAATTCAAGCTGAAACAATTTTTTTTGTAGCACAATTGGCACAAGCGATAGAAACCTCCACATTGGGAGTCCCGCGATCGGGCGCAGGAAGCAACCTCCTCACAATCGTAAAAAACTACTCCCAGATCAATACTATAATTGTAAACAGATAAAGCGACACATCACAGAGTTCCTCTAAAGTGATATTAAAGAAACTTGAAAGCAGAGGTAGCCTCCGCTATGCGCTCGATGGAGAGTCATCCACCAAAAAATTTACTAAAAGGGCGCCCTCTACACTAATAATCAGGGCGCTCTTTACGGCTGATCGGGACTTACTTTAATGCTGATCAGAGTGTTTTTAGAAGTCTATAGAGGCCGCTTTTTACAGCTGATCAGGGTTGCTCTTTACCGCCAACAAGACACACTCCTTTACAGCCAAGAGGGGTGCTTTTATCTACCAATTGCAGACACTCTTTAAAGCTGATAGGGGGAGCTCTTGTCTGCTGACCTGGAGCGCTTGTGCCTGCCAACTTTTCCTAAGATGAAAAGCGCTTGTCTGTTCCACAATGGCGCCCCTCAGGCCTCGTCAGCCTATATGGTAGAGCCGGCGTTGGGTGAAACCCGACGTGACATCACTTTTACTATGTCAGAGGAGAAACTCAGAAAGTAGATCATTGACCTGTAGCATCAATTTCAAGCTCTCCAACAGCAGCTAGGAATCCTCAACCGAATCAACGAGCAAACCCTTCAAGTGATAACTCTCTCAGTACAAAGCACCAATTACGACTCCACGATACGTTTATACTACAACAGCAAAGCCGTTCCCCACTTTCAATACAAACACGCTAGTCTACTGACGCTTGACAGTTTCAAACTTGAATACAAATTCCTTTAAAACGAAGCTAGTGATTATACTGACCTGTATGACTGCATTTTTTAAACTTCCGCTAAAAGGCTTTACACCAAAAGCAAGTCTTGGAAAACATTTGCAGGTTTATCCTCCACTCCACTTCACTTCTCACCATATGGGTTAAAAATTTTTTTCCTTTCCCATTTCTCCGAAATGAGGGCCCCAACTTTTCTGGCAATCCTCATTAATGGTTTGATCTCTCACCCTCCCATCTTTTATCATCAGTTGCAAATGAACAAGGAATTTATTTTACTTTGATGATGGGGTTTTTGGCTTTTCAAGCAGCCAAAACAAACAAATCGAGAATCATGAACTTTGTTTTGCCATTAGGTACAATATGGGTTTACAATTTAACGTACAATAGCCATTGTCAGAGTAAAATTCAATGATAAACCATTTAAGTAGGATTTTTACATTCATTGTAATAAAAAAAATTTAATACTTATCCTAAAACTAGTGAACATTTCGTTGTTAAATTTTGTCTAGAAATGATTAGGACCAAGCTAGTTAACATGTCAAGGTGAAGGTACTCGTTTAAACTATAAAATGCTTGTTGCTTTAATCACTTACATAATGTGCTTTAAAGGTATTAACAGATAAATTAATAACATAAAGGCAACTTATTATTGAGTTTTAGTTGTTGATAATTTTGGCTTTTAAAGGTTTATGCTAATGGATATAAGGTGTGATAGGGCTGTGCTTATTTCTAGTGATTTGTAATGTTGCTGGGTTGTTTTAATCATGTTGATGGGTTGATGCAATTGTTGGCTGAAGTGCATGAGATTTTCTTTTAGATAAGTAACATTAAAAAACATACATTAATGGCAGTCATCATTTTGAGACAAGTGAAGCTAAAGTTGTAATATTACAGGTTTTTCAAACCAGCTAAACATTTAAAAGATATTTTGCCAAATAAATACTATAATAACATCCAGGGGCGAACCCCGGTTTCAATTTCGGGGGGGGGGGGCTATTTTTTGCAGAGGGGTAGCACCGGGGGGTTTGGGTGGTATGGAATACTCCCCAAGAACACGGCGGGTCCAGGGGGCCTCCCTCAGAAAATTTTGGAATTTTTTGAAGCTAAATGGTTAGTTTTAGTGAATTTCAGAAGTTAATATTTAACTTTATGCAGACTTCTACTCCGTCAGAATTTGGAGTAGAAACTAATGGGTTTTGAATACGGTAACTTATTAAATATAGGAATCAGACTATTATTTAAACTTGGAAAAAATGTATTGAGTGTATATTACGATGGGTAATATAATATATTAACTATTATATAAATGTTATAATATATTAATATATTATAACATTCAGGCAAAGTACAGTAAAAACTTATAGTATAAAGTTTGTTTAAAACACCAAAATATATTACTTATCAAGAGGTAAATACACGATTTATCTAAAAGACACAGAATACAGTATTAGAGTTATTTATATTGTAAAGATTATATATAATTATAATAATAACTAATAACAGTAATACAATTGTAACTTTAAAGGATTATATTATTTTAACAGTGCATATATCAAGACAAAAGATATTGTATCTTCTTAAAAAAAGAATCAAGTTGTCAAAATTCAAAGAAAGTACCTATAGTCTACAGTCTATAAGAAATACCAAAATAAATACACTACTTAAAAGTCGTAAAATATATGAGTTATCTTTATCTCTAAGATACACACACGTTTAGACTAACTAAATGGCAAAACCACAAAATAACTAATATGTTAGGGATGGCAGCACTGAAAGTGAATTAGAGCACGCTTAGTGCCAATTGCAAGAACTCGACAGTGCCCACGCAATGCTTTATACTGTATCAAGAAATCTAGAATGAGAAGGAGGTAGGTGATATCAACAAAAATAATAACAAAATCTATGACGTCAAAGTTGCAGCACTTACAATGTTTAAAGCAAACAAACCATGTGGCAAGAGAAACATCATGACATCAAAGGTGCAGCACTTACAATGTTTAAAGCAAACAAACCATGTGGCAAGAGAAACATCATGACGTCAAAGGTGCAGCACTTACAATGTTTAAAGCAAACAAACCATGTGGCAAGAGAAACATCATGACGTCAAAGGTGCAGCACTTACAATGTTTAAAGCAAACAAACCATGTGGCAAGAGAAACATCATGACGTCAAAGGTGCAGCACTAACAATGTTTAAAGCAAACAAACCATGTGGCAAGAGAAACATCATGACGTCAAAGGTGCAGCACTTACAATGTTTAAAGCAAACAAACCATGTGGCAAGAGAAACATCATGACGTCAAAGGTGCAGCACTTACAATGTTTAAAGCAAACAAACCATGTGGCAAGAGAAACATCATGACGTCAAAGGTGCAGCACTTACAATGTTTAAAGCAAACAAACCATGTGGCAAGAGAAACATCATGACATCAAAGGTGCAGGACCTGCTTCAATCAGCTTCAATCAGCTGTTGGTGTCACCTACCTCGGTTTGTTCTAGATACATTGCTTTGTATGAACTCGTCAGTAATGCCAACGGGCAATGTATTTCAGTTCCAAAACTAAAATAACCTGTTTTTGATGTAATATTACTGTTTTATGTTTTTGCACTGTGTAATTAAAACCCCTAATATTTTTTATATAAGATGGCGTTTATATCAGTTTATAAAAGTCTGGTGTGGGAAAATAATATTTTAACCATTTGTCATGGATTATTTTTATTTTTTGAGCTTTTTTTTAATTCTCCAACATTTTGGGGGGGATATATCCCCTTTATTCCCCTCCCTGGGTTTGAACCTGATAACATCACACAGTTACCCCACAGACGGAGATGATAATTAAGGAGTGACTGAAAAAGCCCATAATAGGATACAATAGCAAAACATCAGTACTTTACACAGGAGCTCAATTTCCTTAATAATTAACTAGTTCTGGCAAGTTTTTAACATACGAGATCAACATAACTGCTCCAACACACAGTTTACTATTTAACATTATAGTCAATATTTTTTCTGGCTTAAACATATAGTGAGGTTCAGAGTAAAAAAAAACCAAAATTTTTTGTCCTCTCAGCTAAAATCAATGTGCTCTCGAAATCTTTGGTTTTTTAAGTCAGGTTTCTTAGCAGTTAAAATTGAAGCAGGGATAAACTTGTGAAAATAATTTAATATAATTACAATAATGCTTGGAGATAAAACCAGTTTTGCATTTAATTGCACATTTATTCCAATAACATTAATTTTTGCATGGTATTTAAAAGGACAAATATATTTAGTGAATGGAGTGAAAAAAACATTAGATTCTTACACCGACACGCTTGTGAATAAAAATCATTGATTACTGTAATAGAAAGTTATCAGAATAATATTGGTTTTTACTTAATTTTTCAGTATCACCCCTTTAATAATAAAAAAAGCCCTTGATGAAGATGAAGAATTAGCCCAGCTGATACGCCAAGTGGTACTAAGAGGGATGCTGGGTTATCAGTTACCATCATCAGTCAAAGAGATACCAAAGAACCTTATAAGACACCTTAGAACAACAAGTCTCTGAACAAGTAAGTATTACAGAAAATTGCAGAAAAGAATTATTTTTATATTTCATTTGATAATTAGAGTAAAAGGTATAGGCCAATATTTTTATATCGGAACAAATTGACTTCAAAAATAAACTTTAAAAAAATTGCCATAAAATTAAAGTTTTATATTTTTAATACATATCATTGACATGCCTGATCATGCTGTAATTGCTGAAGACCCCTTTGTTATCGAATTCTACATTTTTTTACTAGGGGACACTCCGTTACAAAACGCAAAATGGCGGATTATATTTCTTTTGTTTTCTCCAGATATTCCCTGGTTGTCAATTTAACTAAAACATATCAAGATATATACTTTAATTGAATTGTCGTTACAGGGACAGGGATTTATTTAATAATTTGTCAGAAATTATTAAATAACGATTTTTTACAAAATTACGGCTTTACTGACGACAGCCATTTTGGATCACTATTACTCTGTCTATCTACTTAATTCAATAAAATAATCTAAATTTCTTTATATCTGCAGAATTCCAATTTATCAACGGGACAGAAGTTAAATAACAAAAAAATATGCAAACATTTTTAAAGAGATTTTTTTATAATACAAAAAAAATTATAGTAATTTAAAATCATTAACCACCATAAAGTCAACAACGTGACCTCTCAGGTTCATGTCTGAGTCTGACTGTTGACTGAAGCGCTGTTGCCACTCTGGTAGCAATGAGTGCACTAATTTGGTTGGGGACCGCAGTTACTCTAAAACCTGGCCACAGGCTAAAAAAGATGTTACAATGAAATGTGATACCTGTTCAAAAAAAGCATATTGGTCGTTCGTTTTAGACTATTTCTTGTATGTATTGCCCACAATATCCTGTCATTTTAACAGCCATTTCAACAAAACCTTTATCTTCAAACATCCTGAGGTATAGTCATTGACACAGGACCTCCATTAAATTTTTAAAGTTACACTTTTTCACATGAACGAATAAAAAAAATCCCACTCTTGCTTGAACGTGTACCTTAAGCTATGTATTTAAATATTTTGACTTGATTACATCTTTTACCATGTTTACCTTCTTGTAACATCTCGTGGACTTTAATTGTCCCAAATTAAAATATTGACCCTTGTGCCTCAGTAGTAGTGTGGTAGAAAGGATGACAATAAATAAAGTTTCTCGTGGGAATAGATAGGCCAGCACGTAAGTCCAGTACAAGACAGTACGGACCCTGAAATTTTATTGACAATAAATGGAGAACTGCTTTGACAGATATATTTAGGAGGGGTTATAGAAAACTTTTGTTTTAAATAGTAGACATATTCATTTAATTGTGATAAACTTTGTACTTTCTAACCCCAATATCGAATATATATACAAAATTAATAAAAAACAAATAAACTGAACTTAAACTCTCAAATTATTTGTAGTTCCCTATATCATCTTGAGACATGTTTGGAGTATTATTTTTTCTCCAAAAGATCTTGAAAAAATTTATGGTCAATTGATGCCAAATTCCATAAAATTGTTTTTGGAAATCATATCTATGAGTAATGCTAAGTGTATAATTTCCAAATGCCTTTCTGTTGTTTGACAATTTTATCATAGATAAAATTATCATACTCCCCAAACATGAAACATTGAGTGAAGTGAGAGTGTTTTATAATATAAAATTATTACAATTTCGAATTACGTTGATGGTGGCTACAAGTCTTTGATATAGCAATATGTGGATGGATTTATTCATCTAATTACCAGTTTTGGATTTACAGTTTCTCCTTAAAACATGGAAAACTCACAAACGTCAGTGTTGAGACTTAGCAGACCAAACGACTTTTGGTGGACAGTGTCTAAAGGAATTATTTTTTTTAGGTTATACGTTATACATGGGTTGAAAAGGGTTATTCGTGTGCATGTTTTTGTTTTCTATATTATACATACGAGTAAAACTCTGACATAAAGTCAATCAAAACAATCTCTAAGTGAACTTACCAATTGTTAATATTAATGCAGTTTGTTGTAGCAGGATTGTAAAATTCTGAATCCTTCACTCCTTCCGACTGGCAACAGCCCACCCTCAATCATTTTTAAGAGCCATCCCCCATGACTATTCAAAGTTATTAATAATCTTTTCACTTTCCAAACTTCAGTATTAATATTTTTACAGGGAACTGTACATAATTTTTAATGTTTCATAATTTATTTTTTTCAGCTATAACTAAAGCAGACAGCTTACTAATAAAAATGAAAATTTTGATGCATGAAAAATTGAAAGAAAACTATTTATTTAAAACTTTAAAATATTTTTGAGTTTAATATGCTTTAAATTTGTTTGTACTTAAGTTACATTCTTTAATTTTAGAGAATATCCTAGTCTGTTAATGTATAGCTAAGGTAATTTAATATACGTAACTAATGAATACTTGAGATAACATTTAAGATCTTTATCTTATGGAATTGAATGTCTTTGTATTTAATGCAGTTAAAAAAGAGACTTAAAGTGTCTATTTTAGTTTGTAATGGATGTCCCTAGATTGTAATAAAAAAAAAAAAACTGTAATTTAAATGATTTTAAATGGTGATGCCTTATTAATGTTTTTATTCTTTGTAATAAATTTGGAAATAAATTTGTGTTATTAAATATGGAGTTATCTGTTAAGAAATTAAGTTCTGTAGACTCCCTCTTAACCGGCCAACTCTAGACCAGGCCTCGGCCGGATAATGATTTGGCCGGTTAAACTGATCTACATTTAAAATGCCAACCTACAATTTCATATGCCCTAAATGCAATTATGGCTTAAAACAAACTTTAAATATAATACTCTATATAATTTATAGCTAACAACCGACACCCATGAAATCTGTGACGAGAATAAACTAATGAAATATTTTTTCCTATTTTGTCTACTGGATAGAAGGTCCAAACACATTCACTTCCGGTGGCATACACTTCCGTCCAGGACAGTACATTTTAGGTGGTTTGAGAACATCATCATATAATGTTGAATTGAATGATACAGTAGACAATAAAACAAAGTTTCCGGCGAAACAGAGCCGGTTAAAGCAATGATAAAAATGGCTGGTTAAAAAGATGTTGTTTTTGTGCCAGGGTAGGCCCGTTAAAGCGGAGACTGGTTAACAGGTGGCCGGTTAAGAGGGAGTCTCCCAATGAGCATAAAAATTGTTAGAAACTGTTTTAAAATTGTTTTAATACAATATCAAAATATTTTGATATAAGTTTGGTATTAAAAGAACTTTAATACAAGTTTTAAATCATTTTAAAATTGTTTTAAAATAAGTTTTATAAACTCATATCAATACAAGTTTTAATGACAGTTTAAACACTTTTAAAATAGTTTTAATACAAGTTTATAAACTCATATCAATACAAGTTTTAATAACAGTTTAAACACTTTTAAAATCGTTTTAAAAATGTTTTAATACAAGTTTATAAACTCATATCAATACAAGTTTTAATAACAGTTTAAACACTTTTAAAATTGTTTTAAAATAATTTTGAGATCAGTTATAAAAAAACTTGTTTTAATATAAGTTTTCATACGAGCATAAAAATTGTTGGAAACTGTCTTAAAATTGTTTTAATACGATTTCAAAATATTTTTATATAAGTTTGGTATTGTTTTAAATAGTTTTAAAATTGTTTTAATAACAGTTTTGGAACTCATATAAAATCATCGAACAACAATTTTAAAACTGTTATCAATATAAGCAAACAATTTGCAGCAGACCTGCGTATTCAGCGAATTTCCAACAGAAATTTGGTATTTTTTCTATTTTCTCATAAAAACCATGGGATTGAGTACGTACCCACATAGCACACATTGTCAATTTGACGTCAAAAAGTGATCAAAGTCGTCAAATTGATGTTAAAGTAAAATATTAGATCAAGTATTGACGTCAAAATGATGTAAAAATTTTGCATTCTTAAATTTAAAAGGTAATGCAATAAATGAAGAAAAAAATTTCTTTAAGTCTTTTACAACAAGAGAACATTGTTATTTGTTTAAAACAATTGAACTCGTTAAAAACTTGACATCATTTTGATGTAAAAATTATGTAAAGTATTTGATAACACAGTCAAAAGTTTTACATCAATTGAGATAACTGCAATTTGTTAAACATTTACACATGAAACTAACATGTAAGGGAACTCTAGTTTAAGACCTATTTGGGAAGACATAAAAATATATGCCACGGGAAATGCGTTTAATTTCATCAACGCAAAAAACTTGGGAATCAACTGGCCAAGTAGTGTAACAATTGTCGAGTGAAGCGGAGAGCAGCGCGGCGTAGTTGGTAGGGTCCCGGCTTGGGAATTAAGAGGTCATGGGCTCAAATCCTGCCAGGGGCATTTACTTTTTGCTGCTTTAAATTGTTTTGATAGCAGTTTTAAAATGTTTTGATAACAGTTTTTAAATTGTTTTGATAGCAGCTTTAAATAGTTTTGATAACAGTTTTAAAATGTTTTGATAACAGTTTTAAAATCTTTTGATAACAGTTTTTAAATTGTTTTAATACAAGTTTAAAAAATTTTAAAATTGTTTTAATAGAGTTTTGAACAATTTTTAACTCGTATTAATACGAAAACGTTGTTTACTGTACTTATATTGATAACAGTTTTAATACGAGTTTGAAACTTATTTTAAAACAGTTTTAAACCCATTATTTTGCTCATTGGGCTGCTGTAATTATATTTAGACTATGTAGACACTGCTTGGAAACACTAGCATGATAAGTTATACACTTAAAAGTAACTTGAGGGGTTTCTTGACCACCCTTTTACTGACAAAATACAAAATCCAAAAGCTGACATACATCTCATTGACAAGCTTTATTTTATGCCGCTGATCATTAAAATAAATGTCTTTTGCTTGTGGTTCAGTCCAATAGCTAGTTGAGAAATGTGTGTACATTACATATTACATTATAAGTACACATTAAATTGCATTGAAAAGTCACATACCTAGTATTTGTAAATTACTGTTTCCATAGCTTTTAAACTGGATATTCTGTTTCAAATGTCTGATCTTAACACACCAGTTCTTATGAATCTTCGATGAAGATGGCTGACACAAATCCACGACCCTCAGTTAAAAAATGTTGATAATTAGCAAAGGGCACTTAAAGGTGAGTAAAATTAAAAGCTTTATTTTATTCTTGGTTAATTAATTGTCAGTGGCACTGTACTTATTAACAAACTTATACTAAGTTGATGTTTTCCTGATGCATGCATGGTTTGTTTATACTTGCACTGTTTTGGTTTAATTAAGTTCTTTAAATTATCAAGACTGTGCATGGTGTGATCTCAGACTAAGTATAACTGGACCGCGCATTCAATGGGCGAAAATCGTGGACATCTCAGGACCATTGGGTGGCAAAAAGCAGCGGAGCTGAGCGACGGAAACGAAAACAGCGCTTCAATAAACCTGTATTTTTACCCACCAAAACAATTCCATAAATACGTTAACTTTATATTAAAATTTTCTCCTTGAAATGATGATTCTTACAATATTCAATAGATTAAGAAAATGTTTTGTAAATAATAATAATACATATTTTAATCAAAATTACTTTTAATACAATTCAGTAATGACATGAAAAAAGTAAGATGCGGGAAAGTTTTTTATTTTTTGGCCAAATAAAACCTGTCAGCGGTAGTATTGTAGCTAAGATTCTGAATTTTATTTTTTATCTCAAGCATTTCTTCGTGAGATAAGCAGTTATCGTTGTACAAATTATTTTCTAGAGCATCTGAGGATTTCGCGGAAGCGCGCACGAATATCTCGCACCTCTTTGTTATTATATGGGCTGATATTATGGCGTAGTTTTTATACAACAGGAAGTAAAATATTTCAGGATGATACAAATTGGTCTTTGAAGAGATAAATGAGTCTTAGAATAAAAAACTTATACACTGTTTATTTACAATCCCTTTTAAACACGACTAAATAAAATTAACTTCTAGTTTTTGTCTAGTTCCTGGAGATACATTTGCTGCGGCAGTTGCTTTCTTAACCAAATGATGGTGACGAATTTTCAAAAACATAAAACTTATCATCTAAATTAATTTTATACAATGAGGGTCAACCCCACATTCCTTGACTGATGGATGTTTTGAAGAAACCCTTGTCCCCAGTTCATTGCATTCAAGCAATGCTATCTGTTTACAAAATTCATACCGTAGATATTTGTGTTTGGTTACAATTGTTAACAATTAAGTCTAAAGCTTGGTTACAATTGTTAACAATTAAGTCTAAAGCTTTGACAATGAGCAATACATATTTACTTACTTTTAAGAGTAATCACATTTATAAAGTCAGCGTACCTTTCATTTTTACTGTAATCTCTTAACAAAATTACATTTAAACAATGTTGACATGACAATCTTGATTGTAATTTCCTGGCAATAAAATACCTAATATAAATAATTTTCTTTAAAATTTATTAAAAAATATTACCAACATATGGTTGGAACTAAAATTATATAATAGCCCACCGGAAAATGACAGGTTTTGTTCTGTCCATCAGCTCGGTTCGTGCAATTAAATGCACATTTTACCATAGCTAAAAAACTATATAGCCATAACTAAAAACTGATCACAATCAGCAGCTACATCCTCTCTTCACGGTGTCCTAAATACTGACTGATTTTATAAATATTTTTACCAGATGATAGGATTTATTTATAGCACGGTATTGTGACTGTTGTGTGGTTCGCGCTCTTGCGTCGAGCTCGCGGGTATCCAAGAATCAGCGTTTGCGCTGAATCCACTGAAATAAAATATTATATATAGCGGAAACGGCTAATGTTAAAAAAGATTGCTTGAGATAAAAAATATTATTTAGAATGTCGTCTACAACTTGTCCTCGGACACTTTTTACCTGACCCAAAAATAAAAACTTTCTCCCATACCACTTTTGTGGTGTCACTAATTAAGACGAACTAAAAAGAATTTTAGTTTAACTAATAATAAAAATTAATAACAGACCATTTAAAGTTTAAATATGTACCATTAGATTCACAATTTTATGATGAAAATTTTAATATAAATTTAATCTTTTTATTTTCATTCCAAATGGCTTAAATGTCAGGTTACATGAAGCGTTGTTTGGATGTTCTGTCAGGTCCCGCGACATCGGATCCTTTTGCCACCCATCGGGCTCCAGACTTCCATGTTTTTTCGTTCAGTTTTGCATGGCAAGGCTCAATCCAGTTATACTTAGTCCGAGGGTGTGATATGAGTTGAACTTATATTGTATTTAACCGTGTAAGAGTTTTTTTTACTGTCTCATTAGCATTTGTATTATTTATAAGAAGCAGGGTCATTAAAGATCTCTCCTACTTGATAAGTTATTGAATCTATTCAAGACTTTACACATTATTTGAACCATTATACATTATTGACACCCTGAAGGAGGCAGTCACACTGGTAGGGAGGATGGAGCAAGTCATCTTGATCCAGAGAGGTGTTAGTGCGACCATTAAAGACAGGCTAACGGTTATTAAGGATGTTTTAGCCAGGATAGTCGGATGCTAGAAAATAAGGTAAAAGGCCTTGAGGCAAGAGAGAGAGAGAGAGAGAGAGAGATGATTGATCGCTCTCCAAAGCCTCAAGGCTCACTGCATGTATGATGACACTGGTGGGAAGTAGCCGGAAGAGACACAGGGGGCTTTCGCTTGGTAGTCCTGAGTTTATGGAGGTCTCAGAGGCAAGGGTATCTGCGGAAACGCAGACCTCACCTACTGTGACCATTATCCTTCCTTGAAAGACAGCCCCAACACCAAAGACCCCTGCTAGAGATAGTAAGGCAAAAGGTGGAGACTGGGAAACCAAAATGTCCAGGAAGGAGAAGAGGAAGAGAAGGTTGGAGAAATTAGCTGTGAAAACCCACAGCAGTTGAGGGAGCGACAGGTGGCCGATAAGAGAGTGGATGCACCATCCTCCCCAAGACTGCCTGGATCAGTGGCCAATATGAGGGACTCCGAGGCGTCCAGAAGGCCAACTCTTCACCCCAGCCAATTTGGAAACATGTTGAACCCGTGAATAACTAACAGAGGTTGAACAAACACCACTAAAATAATCAGACCATTTGCCAGCTTTGATGACATAATTAATTAAATATAGATTTACTGAATATTAATATTATTATCAAAATAAATTACAATTACTGAACTTGTGGAAAATCAGGCTAAAGGCCTGTTAAATTCCAGATTTAAACTCAGGGCATCTGTAGAATGATTAATCGGTTTAATTAATTTGACCTTATGAAATGGACATTTATGAAATGGACATTATTAGAAAAGACGATAATTACAATTAATCAATAATTTATACACTATCCCTTGACCCCGGGGCCTACCTCAATGCAGTGGCAGCTCCCTACTCCTACTTCCTCTTCATCCCTTGACGGCGCATTAAAGACAGACAGCCTCACGCTAATCCTTACCTCCGGCGGTGGCTCGCGCATGCTCAGGGGTCCACCGCCGCTACTTTGAAAGCCGGCAGTCCAAAGGGCAAACACCACAAATAAGCCTTCCAAGAAGGAGCACACCATGACGAGACCCAGGACTGACGCAATATTGATCAAACCAACAACGGGAAGATCTTTCTCTTAAGTCAAAGGCTAAGCCACAGGATTCTGCGACAATTGTCAAGGCATTCCGATGCATCAGGGTGGGCCTCGAACTCTCATCATTGGGGGACAAGGAAAAGTTTGCTGTGGAGGTGAAGGTTGCCGTAGGGGAAAAGGGAAAGTTTGGCTCTCAGAACTCGAGCCAAGAGCCTCAGTTGAGATCCGGGACATTGATGGTTTGACTACCCGGGATGAGGTGGAATCTGCCATCAGGTAGGCCATGCTTATGCTGGATCTGAGTGGCCTGAAAGTTTGGGTCATCAAAGTGAACAGCTTTCAGCAGAAAATGGCCATTGCCGAAATGAATGGGAGACGCCATCACTCTCCTAAAATAAACGGTATCAGTTTACTGACACATACTTTCTCCCAACAATATAAATAAACGGTATCAGATAACTGACACATACTTTCTCCCAACAATATAAAAACATGTGTTAAAAGCTTTAAACATTAATGTCTAGATGACTCTGTCGGATAGCTACCAGCTGAGCAGCGCGAGCTTGACCGCTTGACCCTACATGTGACTTTTAACAACGTACTGCGTTTACCCCTAAACGAAAAATTGTATTTCCTCCTCAACCACTTGACGTAGAGCAATAATTTAAAGTACTGGATTATTTAGTTTTTTGAGCTTGATTTAATGGTGATAAGTAAAATTTATTTTGAGACAACAGCTATTTTGAAAATCCAAAAAATTGATTTTTTAAACACTTTTTACTCCATAACTTTTGAACGCGCATTTTCTCGGAGATGCGGGTGGTGTCATTTTATCCACCATTTTAAGCTTAATAAACCACAAAATTTTAATCAAAATCGTTAGAGCCGTTTTTGAGAAATTTTGATTTTTGACGATTTTTGAGGGTTTTTGGGGGTTAAATACCCTTAAAAATAAAAAATTGAAAAAAATGAAAAAAACGCCTGGAATTATCGTGGATTTGGACCTATATACCAAATTTCATTAAAATCGGACCATTAGGGCATTCTCTAGCTCTGTTTACATCCTGACACACACACACACACACAGACACACAGACATCACTCCGAAAACCACTTTTTTGGACTCAGGGGGAACCATAATGGATAAATCCACCAACAACTCAAATTCGAAAATTTTGACGAAAACAATACTTTCTCCATATACTATGGTATAGGGGGAGAAAGTAAAAAGGTGTTAAAAGCTCTAAACATTAATGTCTTGATGACTCAGTAGGATAGCTACCAGCTGAGCAACGCTCGTTTGACCCTACGCGCGTCTGTGACTTTTAACAACGTACTGCGTTTACCGCTAAACGAGAAATTGAATATTCTCCGCAACCACTTGACGTAGAGCAATAATTTAAAATACTGGATTATTTAGTTTTTTGACCTTGATTTAATGGTGATAAGTAAAATTTATTTCGAGACAACAGCTATTTTGAAAATTCAAAAAATTGATTTTTGAAACACTTTTTACTTTATAACTTTTGAACGCGCATTTTCTCAGAGATGCGGGTGGTGTCATTTTATTCAACATTTTAAGCTTAATAAACCACAAAATTTTAATCAAAATCGTTAGAGCCGTTTTTGAGAAATTTTGATTTTTGACGATTTTTGAGGGGTTTTGGGGGTAAACTACCCTTAAAAATCAAAAATTTAAAAAAATGAAAAATACGCCTGGAATTATCGTGGGTTTGGACCAACGTACCAAATTTCACCAAAATCGGACCATTGGGGCATTCTCTAGCTCTGTATACATCCAGACACACACACTCACACACACACACACACACACACACACACACACACACACACACACACACACACACAGACATCACTCCGAAAACCACTTTTTTGGACTCAGGGGGAACCAAAATGGATAAATCCACCAACAACTCAAATTCGAAAATTTTGACCAAAACAATACTTTCTCCATATACTATGGTATAGGGGGAGAAAGTAAAAGGAAAAATAAAAACCAGCTGGATCAACTGTAGGATCCGGCGGTGGGTGATCGTGCCTCGATGCTTCCGTTGTTTAGGGTACAGCTACTCTTCCCAGGGCTGCAGGGGACCAGACTGAAGCAAGATCTGCTTTCACTGTGGTAAAGACGACCACAAGTTCAAGGACTATCCTGAAAGGGAACACTGTGCCCTCTGCGAAGCAAAAGCTTTACTGGAGTCAAGCTTGAGCACCTGCCTGACACAGGGTGTGAGGCACTAGACTCCGCCAAGAAGCTCAAGTCATAGTGAGGATCCTTCAGGCCAACCTTAGAAGGTCCAGGACGGCTGATAGCTTACTCAATTAGTTCACCCGAGAACACGGTGTCTGAAGCGAATAGTATGGAGATCTGAACCAGTCTTAATGGTTTCCGGATATCCTGTATACTACCGCTTTCTGGGTTTGCAAGAAATCGGAAGTGCGTGTGCGGATTGTGATTTTTTTACTATAACAATAGTTTATCATTTATGGAATAAACTAAGTTTTTGGGTTAATAATTGATAAAAATATAACATGAAAACCTCATGTTGACATGGTGATTAAGTATTAAACACTTTCTGTTTTCAAATCCTTGTTTTATTAAATATAATTGATTCAAGAACTAAGCTTATGGTATATTACGCAGTGTTTTACTCTATTTTCCAATATGGCATTGAGCTATGGGGGTCAAGTTCATACACAATAGTGATTTTCAAAATTTAAAAAAATTTTAGGATAATGGCTTTTGCTTCTAAAAGAGCATCGTGTAAACCTCTTTGTGAAATATATAAAGTGTGAACAATGCCCAGTGTTTATATTTTCAAAATTTTGATGTTTTTAAAAACAATTACCAATCATTTAGAGCAAATCAATTTGTTCACAATTACCTCACCCACTTTAGGAACCATTTCCAGTACCCAAAGCACCACCTTACTCTTTTTGAAAGAGCTCCTTACTACATGACTCTAAGACTAAAACAAGCTACCTGTCACTCTAAAAGAAATAGATGATGTTTCTAAATTTAGGAGCAAATTGAAATTGTAGCTTTTAATGATTAGACAATGTTTCCAACTAAGCTTTGGGAAGCTATTCTAAAGAATTTTTATTACTTTAAGATACTAAGTTTGAGTTTATTGTTTTTGACAATATCACCCGTTTTACCAACTGATCTGGATGTATATGTAAAACCTCAATAAAGTGATAATAAAGAACTTTACATTTAATTTCATTTCAGAACAACAAAGCTCCTGGTCCCGACAGAATTCCCAGCGAGGCCCTTAAAAAATTCTTTCTGTAAGATCCCAGCTTTTGCTGAGAATGAACAAAACTTGCTTGTCCGAGGATGTTTTTCCATCCCCTTGGAAGAAAGCCAGGCTTTTACTTATCAGAAAGGTGAAAGGCGACCCAGATACTACAGGACTTTGTGTAAGCTGGACACGGCCAGGAAAGCTTTGAAGAAGTTGATTCGTTGCCGCCTGAACACATGTCCCTGACAGTAAGGCTTCAGAAAGGGGCGATCAACTATAGACGCAAACGCAGAAGTGCAAAGTGCAGTAGAATGAGCCAAGAGCTACAACCATTTCTCTTGCAGAGTAGTGCTTCTTGTTAGGAATGTTACACTTGATGTCAAGAATGCTTTTAACTCGGTGAGATGAGTCGATATGTTGGACACATTGAGCAACACCTTCCACGTTCCAGTGTATATTTTGCGGCATATCGAAGATTACCTGCGGTCAAGAACTTGATATATAATACGAAAGAAGGACAGCTGATGATGGATATTACATCTGGTGCTGCGCATAGTCTCCTTAGATCCGAGATGCCAGACGAAACAGTTTTAGTTGGGTACGCCAACGATGTTGCGGCACTCATTTCTGATCGAAATTTTGAGCTTGCTCAGCTGAGGCTGACTCAAGTCATGCACTTTATTAACTAATGGATGAGTGGCCACGGGAATGACACCATTGTGCCGCTGAATGTGGGAAATGGTCCAGACCTCGGGATCTTCCCCACGGCAGACAAGGCTGCTAAGAGCATTGCTCATCTCAGCAAGCTTATGGCCAATGTTGGAGGTCCTGGTAGAGTAGAAGGAGACTGATGTGATGATGATGTACATGTACACAGTACAGTCTGTGCTCCTGTAAGGCTGTGAAGTGTGGGCAGATGTTCTCACTAAATAAGTATACCATATGAGGCTCGCTTGAGTGCAGTGTCAAGCAGCACTCAGGGTCATGGGCGGAGTTTACCGCTGATTGCTGGGGGGGCCACCGGGTGTTGGTGATAAAGAACATTTAATACCAATAACCATGGGCGGAGTTTACCTCCGATTGCTGGGGGGGGGGGGGCCACCCGCGGGGGTCAGTGATAATGGACATTTAATACCAATAACCTCAACATTCAGGTTGACACACAGCCGTCTTTAACTAGGCCGCGGCGTTCGAAGTTCGAAGTAAACACTTAACACTTATAGTGGATAGCACAGTCTGATACAAGTATTTTGGGGATACGAGTACAGTCATGACAGTCAGTTTTTTATGGAAAACAGGAATGGGGAACTGCACTAGCGCTCCCGTTGCCTAGACTCCCAATAAGTAATTACCTGTTTGAACTGTTTTAATGATTTATTTAAGGATTGTCCATGTAGTAGATGCACGACATTTTGATTTTAAAAAAATCATATAGAGAGTGTCTTTAAAGTACGTCACCAAACTCATAATGTGTAGGCCTGTTTGGGTCAAAATAAGCAAAAAGTTTTCATAAAGGTATAAAATGCATATTTACCTAGATATCCGCCATATTGTTTTACCACTTAATTGCTAATCAATGTCCATAATATATCAATGTCAATATCAATGTCCGTACTTTAAAGATACCCTTATAGCAAAACCCTTTTTATTATGAATGTAAACATACAGCAAGTAAACCACACTATTTGAATAGCAGAGGAGTTGTCCTCATCCAGCATCTACAGAAAGACAAAGTCTCTGCGGCACTTGAGACCGCTAGTCTTCTAGGCCGAACACTTATCTATCATGAGTAAGGTGTATCGTGTCACTGACGTGACTCTGCCGATAGAAGCCCACGGATGCATAAAAAGTCTAGTGACATAGGGATGTATAGAAAATAAACAATAATTGAAAATCATGTTAATTGTACATCTATACTAATTCAAAGTGTAAAGATACACATAAAGGTATTTTTAATCTTAATCTATATTTATTTAATACGCTAAGGTTTTTTTTGTCTTGAGAACTCCTCCTACAATTTTTGGACGATTTTCAAGTTTTTGGTGTCGTTGGACAGGGCTTGGTCTGTAGTTGCTTCCGCCAAAAACTGATTTGATTTAGACTGAAAATAAAGACGCTACCCGCCATTGAAATCTCAAAATTTCCCATTTAAATAACATTGGGATTGAATAAAGCATTTTAAACATCTGTTAATAATCAGCTGTAAATACATGTAGTTTCGGTGATTAAAGATATTCACAATATTTGATTAGTTGGATGTGATTAATTTAGAGCTAAAAGTAACATTTGTATTGTATTAAAATAAATTGCTCGATTTCGAGCACCAGTATACTAGTCTATTAATACGTAAGCATGTTTCGTTTCCTCCTTTTTTTCTCAGCTCGTGTGCATCGTAGGATAAATCCGCGCACACCGTTAGAAAGGTATAGTCCTGTAGATGAGCAGAATCACATTCTAATTCACATCGGACTCCAGGGCTACGCCCCACAGGCATTCAAAGTTCCAATGTTAATCTTATGGAGAAAGGAGAATTGAATGAATCATTAGACAGCTGTTGAAAAAACAACTGCTAGAAAGTTAAGAAGAACAGATGTTTTAGTTCTAAAATGTTTTTAAGCTTCTTGGGTCCAGATCAACTGAAATTTGATCGAAATTCGATCAGGAGGCGATCTCTAGTATACATTTAATCGGCGTAGCGGGGGCGCGGCGCCTAACCACCTCTGAGCTTGACAGTCAGTTTTGCCAACTCCAACTGTAGGGCCTAAGGTTATATTTTCCCTTAGCATCTACGATATATCCCTACTTAGTTTTCGCAAATCTATATAATAATAGGCAAGCATGTTTCATTTCCTCCTTTTTTATCAGCATGTGTGCATCGTTGGAGAAATCCTGCATACCGTTAGAAAGGTATTGTGCTGTAGACAAGAAGAATCACGTTTTAATTCCTATCGGCCCACGGGATACGCCCTACAGGCTTTCAAAGTTTCAATGTTAATCTTATGGGAGAAGGATAATTGATTGAATCATAAAACAGCTGTTGTAATAACAAATGCTAGCAAATAAGGAACAACAGAGATGTTTCATCTATAACAAATTTTAAAATTGATTGGTTCAAGATCAACTGAATTTTTGGTCGAATTTCGACCAGTGGGCGATCTCTAGTAGTGTTTAATTTACGATAATCTATTATTGTTTAATTTACTTTTCAGTATCATACATGAACATAGCTAGAAAATGTAAATAAAAAAATTGTGTAATTTTTGGAGTAAGTTAAAAAGTGAGATAAAACTTTGAGCGTTAGCTAAATGGATAATAATTTAGCTCCTAAACTTTTTATTTTTACATAAGATTTTTTTTATTTTGGGGGGGCCCGGCCCCCCCAGGCCCCCCCGAAACTCCGCCCATGCTCAGGGTCACTGCCGTTCGAGCAGTTGTCTGAAGATATAAATGGAAGCTTACACACTGGGTGGCAGAAATTCCGCGCGGTCGTTTTGCCGTTGGCGGTCGCTGTGCAGCCGCCCAGTGCCACTGCGGCAGGCTGTTTTTCTGCCGCCTTCGGCGCTCGCAGTGGCGTATGTGACCAAATGCGCGAGTCTACACATTTGGCGGTGTTGTTGCCGTCGCCGCCAGTTCCCAGTCCACCTTTGAGCTGGTTCCACAGACGTCTTCTGTTTAAGTTGGTCCGTGTTTTCTAGTGAAAATGAGTGACAGAGAAATGGGTGATGACAATGACCCATCAATTACTCAAACATTTAATTAAATTAATTTAATTTAACATTTAATTTAATACTCTGTCCATTTTATTACTCAAACACTAAATAATTTGTATACAACTGATCTGTTGAATTATCCTCACAACACTCAATATACACACACAACACACACACTTACTTTTTACACATACTGCCTGTGTACTACTCATATAATGAAAGGTCAACTACAACCCGAAGCCCGCGGTCAACTGATTGACGGTGTTTTGACAGCCCAGTGTATAAGCAAGCAAATTTTCTCGGGCGGCGACGGCGAAATTGCCGCCGCGGCAGAAACCGCCCAATGTGTAAAAGGCGTGACACAATTCCTGTCGGGTCATGACTATTTTCAGTTGTACCTATACAGGATAGGCAAGATTGGTTTATCTAACTGTATTTATTGTCTGGGCGTTCCCGATGACGTGGAACAAACATTCTTCCGTTGTCCACACACTGGGAACGGCTACACCTGGAGATCACACTACATCTTGGAGTGCTGTTTGCTGTAGGTGGACTCGGTCAGCATGAAAATGCGGGAGGATGAGGATAACTGGGTTGCTTGTTTCATTCTGTTCAGAAAGTCTTCCGATCCAAGAAGACGGATTTTGAAAAGGATTAATGTCTAAATCATCATGTCTAAGTGAGCCCTAAAGGGCAAAAGCCAAAGTAGGCCTGGTTCTGATGTAATGTGATAAGCAATCCCAGCAAGCTAGTGTCAGATAGTGAAAGGGGAGTTTTTTTAGTGGGTAGTCTACTGGCTTTTTGTAGGAGCCCCACACTACATGTTGGCCACCTGCTGTGTGTGTAAAAGCATTATTTCTCCACTCCCTAAAAAATTATTTGTAATTTTCTCAATGTGTTTTGAGAAATTTTCAGTTGTGCTCAAATAAGTGATTGGCGATTAGTCAAATCTCGATACCGAGACAAAAACATAAGGTGATTAAACATTACATAAATAACACATTACGAATTTGACCAATTTAACATTGGATTTACAAATCTTATCGCATAGTAAAATATGTTTTTGTATGATTAAAATAGTTTTGTTAACACGTTCGCGGCGGCATGGGAGCGATCGCTCCCACACGGAACCCTAATGCCATCCTGATGGGTGCGATCGCTCCCAGCTGCACTGCTTTACAATATGATTTATTTTTAAGCCAGGATCTGAGCTAGAAATCTGAAGCTTTGCACAGCACTGCTCAATAGTACAATGTATTTCGGGACCACGTGGGTTTTTACTGGGCAGTGCTGCTGCTACGGTGGGTTTTACAATTTTTACATTCAGGATGGTGATGAGGTTCGAGCAAAAACCTGGCCGCCGTTAACGTGATAATGAGCAACGTGGAGAAATTCTGAAATGCTTTATGAAGAGGGTGAAAGGTATTACCGTATTACTGTATATATTTGTCTAGGTGGCCTAGTCATTCCTTTAATGTGAGGCGATCCAGTCCCAAAAACTTAAAGGCTTTAATTGTGATTAAACAACTGAACAGTTTTCAATTATAATTGATTATGAGATAAAGCACTTGTAGATTTACCAAGCAGTTTCATACAAATGCAACTAAAGGAAATATAAAATTTTAAATTCAAAAAAGTCGTATCGACTCTTTATAAAATTATCATCAGCAAATGTATTTTTAGTTTACATTTATTTGAAATTACCTGATATAGTTACATACACACGCGGCAGACGGGATGACGGATGCGACACGACTACGATAGTGGTAGTCGTGTCGCATCCGTCATCCCGTCTGCCGCGTGTTCGGTAACCCTCCATGTCTTGGCCGGCCAACCTCAAACTAAATGTTAATTGTTCGCGCGTGTGTTGTGTATGTGTCGTGATATTAAATGTAAAATATGACTGTGTTTCTAAGTTTTGACGACGTTCTTACTGATTTGAAAATGGGACAACAGTCCCGAAACTAGTAATCTGGAAAACTATAAGGATTGACGACGGCACAAGGTACGTAACCTAATCATTAGTTGTTCAGTTTAACGAGAGCTTTGATATGATGTACAAAAAACATGTGTTTGTATTAAAAATTTTTGAGTTTTGTACTGTCCTATGTAAAAATTTTCAAAAAATTAAATTTTTGAAATTTTAGTTTTTTTATAAATTTTGTCTTGTGACATATCATTGTAAAGCTTAGCTTATTTCAAATAAGTATTTTGAATCAGAAGTCATTTATGACAAATAATAAAAGAATTACAGGGTATTCCATAAATTTTGATTTTGGCTACAAAAATGGATGCCATTTTGAAACGAGTAAAGATAACAAAATTCTGTTTCCACCAAAATGTTTGTATTAAATAGACCTTTCTAATAATGTATAATATGACATATGTTTGTATTTGAAATTTCTGAGATTCGAACCTGTGACCCCCAGTTTTTGGGACACCCTGTATTTATACAACGTTAAAAATATTTTTAAATTATTCCTTGGGGTCAATTTAGTGGGAAATGATTTTATTTCAAGATTGTAGGACAAACTGTTGATCTGTAATCGATTTGAGACACCTTACGTGAGACACCCTGTATATACATAGGTAAAAATCTGACGATATTGAAGCTCGCTACAGCATTCCAAATAAAACATTTTTTTAGTTTTATGGCTTATTTAAGATATTTTAAATGCTATATTTTTCAAATAATTCTTAAAATCTTGGCTTTCTTTTGAGATGTCGATCGTTAAAATCGGTATTCGTTTATCTACTATATAAATTGACCTTAAAAAATTAATCTGATAATTTCCAGAATTCGGAATTGAATTAAAGGTAAATGTTTACAGTTATAATTATGATAAGCTATATTTTTTCGGTCTAGGACCATCTCTGGAACACCAGCTTTCATATGAACCTTTGAATATAAAAATCTGACGAAATTGAAGCTTGCTACAGCATTCCAAATAACATTTTTTTACTGTCATGACTTACCTGCAATCAAAGAAACATAACTCCATTTCTATTTAAGAATATTTAAAATGTTTTGGTCTTAAAATAACCGTTGAGATCTTAGCTTTCTATTGAGATATTGATCGTTAGAATTGCAATGTGTCACATATCAAACTTCAAAAGGTCATTACCGATATTTTGATATTAAAAATTTGATTGCCTTCCATTTTTGACTAGGTCAACTTTGACAGACCGGTGTGTGGTATTATTCTCAACTAATGAACAATACATTTAATTTAATCAATTGCAAATATAAGTAGCCTACATAGGCAAGACTTCCCTCTTAATCCCAAAGGCCGTCCCTCTGAACAGGTATAAAACCTAAAAAATATCACAAAAAGTATATTTAAGTGGTACCGGCATGTATGACTTTTGATCAATTCGACTAAATGGGTTCAAAAAAATAAGTTTGTTAATCTAACGCCTTAGTTATACATAAGCCTTGTAAAGTATGTATTGGTTCATCAAAATCTTTTGTAGAAAATGTTGTTAATGTATCAGTGTAAAAAAATCAAACAAAAAAGCCAGAAGGCTGCTTTTTGTATTGCTGGACTTGATTTGTAATGTTAAACCAAATCATTCCAGTTATAAAAAAGTGGCTCTACATACTAATTCAAGATTAACTGCGAGATTCTCAAAACGTACGAGTGGCGGTAAGCCTAATTCTAATTCTTTATGTTACTTATTTATGTCTGCAATAAAATGTTAAACAATTGCTTCTTTCTTATGTTGATCAATTGTACCATGCTCAGTTAGGAACAAGTCATTACCACGGTTCGTTGCTTTTGTGAATTCCAATCCGGCTGTCAAAACTGTCAGATTAGGCAGGTAGCTCAGGAGACGCGGCGCTGGGGATACACCACGTGACCAGACTGCGCAGGCGGTCCTCTGATGCGGCCCAGAACTGACGCGTTCAAGGGGATTGGTTGGCGGTTCTCCTGCCCTACCTGGCGCAAGAAACCGTCCCATCAGGGGGCAGACGTCGTCTGCAAGTTGGCGTATCTGTGGCTAAACGAGGTTCCACAAGTGCAGGTATGTTAACAAAGTGTACGCATACACAAACACGGAGGGGAATAAGTTAATTAACATTATGCCATTTTATAATACAGTAGTAGCAATTTTTTTTGTTTCCTACATTTGAATAACCTAATACCTTTTCACGATTGTCATCAAAATTTCATATAACTCCTTGTTTATCAAGCCATGTCACTATAGGGGTTTGTTGTACTACTGCTCATACCCGCAAGAGTAGGGAAGTGGCAAAACACACTTTACAGTTGTCATAAGCTTTTCAGGGTGTCTACTGGTCACCGAAGTCACCAGAAGTCATCCAAAGTCACTGATTTTAGTTAATGGTCACCAAAGTCACCAAAAAGTCACTGATTTTTCTTTAAAATGGAAGAAAAGTCGCACATTTTTAGTATAAATTGCGAAAATAATGCGATTGCGAGCAAAAGTTTTGCGACTTTAACAATTTTCCCCCAACATTTTCTATCTTAGAGACGGAAAAGTCACTGATTTTTTACAATTTTCACCCCCAAAAGTCACCAAAAAGTCACTGATTTTTATATCTCTTTGGCAGTAGACACCCTGCTTTTGAAACACATCCATCATAAATACTACAACTGATAACTGATATACTAATAAAAGCACCTTTGATTAATTTTAATTTTTCTCCCTCTACCTTAGTATATTATATGTAGGCCTATCGAGAAAGTATCATTTAATCAAAATGTTCAAAAAACAATCAAAATTTGAGTTGTTGGTGCATTTCCGTTTTGGTGCCCCCTGAGTCCAAAAAATGGTTTTCAAAGTGCTGTGTGTGCGTGTGCGCATGCGCGTTTGAGTTTGGGAGCTTAAAAATAAATTAAAGTATGGTAATGTGGATTCTTTATCAAAAGATAATGTTTTTGTTTATTGTATAAAAACTTTAATTTTATTAGTTGATGGTCAAGGTATCAACACATTTGTGAAAACAAATAATTGTTAAACGCCCGATTCAAACAAGCGTCACAATACGCTGCGTATGCATTCTGCGTCAATGCGATGTCCCCGGTACACGCAAGCGCTAATGGTGTACCACTCCCTAAGGTGTTATAGCAGCACCTTAAAGGTGCTGCTATACATCGACGTCACGTCACGTCACGTCACGTCACGTCACGTCACGTCTTCATTCGCATCCATTCGCACCGATGGATCCGGCGATTCCGGAGGGGGTGCTATACATCGACGTCAAGCATTCGCATTCGCACTGAACGTCACGTCCATTCCGCCAATTCTCACGGATTCCGCGCGCGCGCGCGTATTCTGCGCGCGAAAAAAAGCGTTGAGATATGGAAAAGGTATGGGAGATATGGAAAAGGATTGAAAAAAGGTTGAGATATGGACTCCATGTAGATAATAAGTTTTTCTATAGATGTATTTAAATATGTAAGGGCTGTTTGGATATTTAAATATCTAAAGGGTTTTCTATAGATGTATTTAAAAATGTAAGGGCTGTAAACATATTATATTTGAAGTGTAAGGTTTTCTATATTATAAAGAGGGTTTTACTGTATCCAAAGACAAATTGGTGAATACTCCAAATGAATTAGGTTTTCCTGTGCAACTGTTTCAGGAATACAACATTTTACTGTCATTGTACGTACATTCCAGCATTTTAGCATAAACTAATAACATATTTAATAAAGTATTGAAATAATTTTTAAAATGCATAAATAAACATACGTGTAGCGACATAATCACTACTGGCAATATAGAGGTTACCTTTTGTGTTTCGATAAATTATATCCACCGTCGTCAACTAAATTATAAATTATTAACCGTCGTCAACACATGGAATTTTTGTGCAATATTTGAGTAGGGTTCTAAATGGAAGTACTGTTCATCTGTGTCGATATTTCTCCCCAAACAGCATTTCTTCTTACATTGCTCATGTGCAGTTTGTGGGAAGGGTCGTAAATTTCTTCCTTTTCTTCCACTAAACTAATTAGTAACTCATCATCCATGGTAATAACAATTGCCAAAAACCCTAGAGGACCACTCACTCTCATCAACTGATAAGAACTAGGAATAGACGGAAGTAAACAAAACAAACATTCGGACAAAATCCACCCTTGCTCTCATTGGTTCCGAAGTTTCCCGATTGCGTACGAAGATTTCCGAGGCGAAAGCCGAACGGCCGAATGGACGTTGGTAGCGGCTATACAGCGACGTCGCGTCACGTCACGTCGCGTCCTCATTCGCACCCATTCGCACCGATTCGCACCCGAATGCTCCTCAGAGCATTCGAGTGCGAATGGATGCGAATGAAGACGTGACGTGACGTGACATTGATGTATAGCCGGTTCCATTTGAATACACAGGGAGCATACCATGCGAACGTGGACGTGACGCGACGTGACGTGACGTGACGTCGCGTCACGTCCACGTTCGACGTCACGTCACGTCGCGTCCCGTCCGCATTCGCACTCGAATGCTCTGAGGAGGGGGCACCGAAATTCTACCCCCAGGAACAGTACCCCCATGAAAAAACGCTACGTCATTTTGACGTCACGAGTTGCGGAGCTAAAAGTGGCATGGAGTTTTGGCTCGCGGCCGGAAAAGTACCCCCAGTTTTATAAATACATTATTATTTAATTTGGTTGCTCTAAATTAACATTATAGCAAACCAAACACCAGCCGGATTTCTACCCCCGGAATTCTACCCCCGGAAAACTACCCCCAGCGAAACTACCCCCAGCAATACTACCCCCAATGGACTAGACCCGGAATACTACCCCCGGAAAACTACCCCCGGAATTCTACCCCCAGCAAAACTACCCCCAGCAAAACTACCCCCAATGGACTAGACCGGGAATCCTACACCCGCGAAAGTACTTCCCGTACACAATTCCTTAAGTATATAACAATTAATTGTTATTTTATGTGCGTGTTCTGCTATTTAAAACATTTCTATTATAAAATAATAGAAATGTTAAGTTTATATTAATACAAACTTGCCATTCGGGTGATCTCGTTCTCTACCCTCACTCGCCGTCAAGTTCTATAATAGGCCTATGCTTTAGTTTTATATAACCAATCTTTCCTCAATCCTTTACAGGCTTTTAGGTGTATGGTTTTATTAACATCAAATAAAAAATATACATTACCGTACCATGATATACTTTGATATTAGGTTTATAATTTTCAGCACCTGGGGGCCAAGCATTAGCTCGGTGAACTTAAACAGTGATATTTTTGGTAGTAATATCATAGATAAAATATTGTAATATCATTTACAGACAGCCCGGTGCAAAAAGGCTTATTTCTTGTTCAAGACGAGCTCGTTCGCTCCACTCACTCGCCTTTCAGCTTCCTTTTTCTGTGCTTTCAGCCTGTTTCAATGTAGGCCTACGGGTCTCGTGTATATTTGTTAAAACACATGTTGAATGTGTAAGACGTGGATTCTAATTATTTAGTTAGCTGGTGTTTGCTTTATTCTTTCTAATGCTTTTTTTTAAAATTCAAATGTAATTCTACAAATTGATTTGTTGTTTTATATACTTTTTCATTACTTTTATTCTTATCCATAATCAGCAGTATGAAGTACGATTAAAAAAATTATAGATTATTTTCATCATAAAATAGTACAATTTAATTATTTAGTAATTGGTTGCCATGCAAAACTACATGTTTATACTGGAACACATAGGCCTATTCTGCACTTTGACAGTTGAGTCTACTGTTTTCATTATTATTATTATTTTTTTTTTACTCCATAAGACCAATGTTACAATTTTTAAAATTTGAATTAATGATTATAAAGAAATGAGATTTTTTCTGGCATAGAGACTTGTATTAATTATATTAAATTCATCCCAAAACTATGTTATCTGCAATGTTGGGAGAAAATGGTTTTAGCTGTTTTTGAGATCCGTGTGCAAACATACACACATACAAATATATAACTTACTCGTATTACAGTATAGGATAGGATACACTTTATGCTTATGTAACTTAACTCACGTTTTGTAAATCTAGATAGCCTGAAAAGTATATAACTCAATATATCTAGTACAACCAGTAATACGGTAATAGAATTTTACTGCTGAGTAAAGATCTTGTCCATCTCGGAGGCGAGTGATCAGAGTGAACAAAATTCCTTCAGATTATTGTGAATATTATTATTCCGATTTTTCTCTATTTAACTTTCAGGTTTGAAGCACATAGGGCCTACATTGTCATCTAATAAATATTATGTAACACCTGAACATAAATGAACTTTGAAGGAAATTTCTGATTTCTTTTATCAGTTGCTGCATACACATTTTTCTAAACAATTTATAAAAAAATACCTTAGATAATAATACTATTAATTTATCATGTTGTTTTGTAAAATATAACATTAAACCAATAACATTAACTCATCATCACCCACAATTACATTTTCACTCAAAAAAAGCATTTTCAAAAACACACAGCTAAAAGCCTGTAAAGGATTAAGGGAAGATTGAAGATTGGTAATATAAAACTAAAGCATAGGCCTATTATAGAACTTGACGGCGAGTGAGGGTAGAGAACGAGATCACCCGAAGGAAGAGTGTGTATTAATGTAAATTTAACATAATATTATTTCATAATAGAAATGTTTTAAATACCAGAACACGTACATAAAATAACAATTGTTAAATACTTAAGGAATTGTGTACGTGAAAGTACTTTCGCGGGTGTAGGGTTCCCGGTCTAGTCCATTGGGGCTAGTTTTGCTGGGGGTAGAATTCCGGGGGTTGTTTTCCTGGGGGTAGTTTTGCTGGGGGTAGTATTCCGGGGGTATAATTCCGGGGGTAGATTTCCTGGGGGTAGTGTTCCGGGGGTAGAAATCCGGGGGTAGTTTTGCCGGGGGTAGTTTTGCTGGGGGTAGTATTCCGGGGGTAGAATTCCGGGGGTAGTTTTCCACCCCTAGTACACTTACAAAACATTGCTTAAATTGTTCATGATAGAAATAAATTATAAAAGTGCGTAACCAATGATTGAAGTAGAGTATAATGTATTCTCTTCCAAAGTTCGCGGCCGGAAAACTACCCCCATACCTGTGACGTCAAAATGACGTAGCGTTTTTTCATGGGGGTACTTTTCCTGGGGGTAGAATTCCGGCGCCCCCTCCTCAGAGCATTCGAGTGCGAATGCGGACGGGACGCGACGTGACGTGACGTCGATGTATAGCCGGTTCCATTTGAATACACAGGGAGCATACCATGCGAACGTGGACGTGACGCGACGTGACGTGACGTGACGTCGATGTATAGCAGCACCTTAAGGTGTTGCTATACATCGACGTCACGTCATGTCACGTCACGTCACGTCCACGTTCGCATGGTATGCTCCCTGTGTATTCAAATGGAACCGGCTATACATCAATGTCACGTCACGTCACGTCTTCATTCGCATCCATTCGCACTCGAATGCTCTGAGGAGCATTCGGGTGCGAATCTGTGCGAATGGGTGCGAATGAAGACGTGACGTGACGTGACGCGACGTCGCTGTATAGCCGCTACCAACGTCCATTCGGCCGTTCGGCTTTCGCCTCGGGTATCTTTGTACGCAATCGGAAAACTTCGGAATCAATGAGAGCAAGGGTGGATTTTGTCCGAATGTTTGTTTTGTTCACTTCCGCGCGCGCGGAATCCGTGAGAATTGGCGGAATGGACGCGACGTCCAGTGCGAATGCGAATGCTTGACGTCGATGTATAGCACCCCTTCCGGAATCGCCGGATCCATCGATGCGAATAGATGCGAATGAAGACGTGACGTGACGTGACGTCGATGTATAGCAGCACCTTTATGCCTAAGTATGCCTACATGCACTTCTTAAACGCTGCAGCATAAGAAAGTTGCGTGTGCACCGGGCATACATCGTAACATAAAATAAATATAGAAAATAGAATTATCTATTACGTAAACACTAAATACAGTATTAAATTGTATCCAAGTCTCAGCTGTTAAATGTTTATTTTACCGCTTTGAAAATAACGGGAAACGTCCATACTTAAGTTTCTTATATCCTACACTTTAATACGAGTAAGGTTTTTTGTAGGTACAGTATGTATGTATGTTTACAAAAACACACGGAACTCGAAATCGACTCGAACCATTTTTTTCAAACTTTGCAAATAGCTTAGTTTTTTTTATAAAAATAATATAAACAGCACAGGTCTCCATGTCAAGAAAGATTTTATTTCTTTATAATCTGTAATTGAAATTTAAAAATGTTAAACATTGGTCTTCTGGAGTTGAAAATAAAAAAAGAAATATTGAAAACAGCTGACTCAACTGTCAAAGTGCAGACAACGTGTTCCATTATAAACATGCGGTTTTGCATGGCAACCATACTTACTAAATTATTTAATGGTACCACTACTCTATATAGTAAAAAATAATAATTTTTTTAAATCTTACTTCATAAAGTACTTCATAAAGCCTTTTTGTACCGGGAATTTTAGCGCACTGCCTGTTATTGATATTACTAATAACGTATTATTAATCATGATACTAATAACAATAATAATAGATATCAATTAATTGTCATAGGATTCAAGTTGCTTATTTGTTTACAACTACTACTTTGTAAATCAGGGGTAGCGCCAAATTTCAGTTTAAGATATGGATCAACTGCAGCTGTAAGCAAATCAACAAAATAACGTCTTAGATTGGTCTAAATAAAGTTAAGTTTTTGTTTTACGAAGTTAATGCACGTTCCTAGGAATGCCGTAATTTTACATCATCACAAAACATTAAAACCAAAACGTCCACAATCAGTTGTTTCTGTAGACCTTCAAATGCACTATTTTGTTAGAGCCTATGATCGGTAGAGTAAGTGGCCCCATGTTATATTTTATTTGATATTAAGAAGGGCCATAGAGCCTATGCTCGGTAGAGTAAGTGGCCCCATGTTATATTTTATTTAATATTTAAGAGGGCCGTAGAGTCTATGGTCGGTAGAGTAAACGGACCCTAACCTTGTTATATAAAACATTTCCATGATATTAAGGCGTAACAATGTGTCAAAAAATGTTTTCCTTTTTCAGACGAGGATGGAGGTGGGCAAAATCGCCGAAGACACCTGATGGGCGTGCTACGCCTACTTTTGGGATGTTGTCCACAAAATTGCGTGACACGAGCTGGGGCAAATTGGAGGGATGGGCGACATCGTCGAAATCGACGAAACCCATTTCTTCAAGAGAAAATACCATCAAGGAAGAGAAACGATGACGACGCGTGTCTGGTTTTTTGGTGGAATTAGTAGGGTGACCAAGACCGTTTTCGGCATGATTGTCGATTACAGAAGTCGAGCCACTCTACTACCGATCATTCAATGAGTCATAGACCATGATTCACACATTTGTTCTGACGACTGGAGAAGCTACAGAATTCTGCCGCAGTTGTACAGGGGTCACAGTGTCGTGGTGCACAAGTACCACTTTGTTGACCCTCCACGTGACCCCTTCTTCGCACAGGCTGGTCATTCCTACCCCGAATGCCTAGACACTCTTTTTAGAGGTCCAGCTGTTTTTGCTCGCACTATTTGGTCGAGTTGTCGCCACAGAGTGTTTACACCGTCAATATGTCAGATTTTGAAATGAAATTCTGATTTGGTGATCAAGTTTTTGAATTTTTTAAAATCTACCCTCGTTTGTGGTACCCCTCTCACGAGAATTATAATAAAAGAGGCGTCAGAGAAGTAGCTATGAACGGATTGGTTTCTCGTCTTTATTCCTAAGGATTTGTTGCCGTCAATAAAGACCAACTAAAAAGTAAAATTAAATCTGTGAAAGACTCGTACCGAGTGGAATTAAATAAAATTAAGAAATCTATTAAACGTGGTGCGGGAGCTGAAGATATTTAAAAATTTACTTCATTTCATATTTACCTCCTCACTCCCATCCTCAACAATGTCCTAAGCACATTTCGGTTTATCTCCACAGATGACATTTTTACACAACTTTCCCCACAGGTGTCTACTGCTCACACTCGCTCTTATAATCAGCGCGACAACCAGGCACCTATTTCAGCGCAGTATGAACAGTATTTCACACGCTGGTACATGTCGCTGGTCATTGAAGCTGATATCAGCAGCTGGTGAATCAGCTACGTGAGGTTGAGCCTGTACCTGGTAGCTGGTTGTGGCTGGTAGTGGATGGTAGCGGATGGCAGGTGGTGGTTGGTGTGGCTGGTAGGGAGTATATGACGTCACCCCATAACAAGGTTAGGAAGCCATACAGCGCGCGCCTAGTCGGGCGACCGCTTCCTAGTGCACCAGTACAGCGCGGACTCGCCTCTAGCGCTACGCCATGGTGAGTACACCATAGCATAGTACCAGGGAAACCTCACATTTGGGACTATCCTTTCAAATAACAGAAAATAAATTCCTACATAGACGCTTTAAATGCGAAGTGAATCAGACAACTAAACGTTTTTACCATAACAGTATTAGGTCTAATCACTTGAACTTTTATCATTAATGTATTCCTCATGCCTAAAATTTAGATTAAGAAAATCTAAAATGTGTATAAAAGGTAAGGTCAATGTGCATTGATATATATTTTATTTATTGCCAAACACAGATCTGTGTGGATACTACTTTCAATTCAATATCCCACACGGGTTATTTTGTAGAGGATTTGAAATACTGTATTTAATTAAAGCTCAAGCTATGTAATTCTGTGAACTGCTTTGACTACAGTTTTTTTTTAATATAAGCATGTTAAGTTATTATAAAAGTTATTATCTTTTTCTTTTCTAATGTATGCAAGTGCTTGTACAATAATATAAAATCAATAGAGACGAAAAATATAAACTTTTAACATAATAAAATTATAAACTGCAGTTTCGGGGCCATTAATATAGGAATAAACTACAAATTTTTAAGACTTTCATATTTAAAAAGATGTTTATATAATTGACGAAGCAGCATTTCCTGTTGATCTCAGTTCCGCTAAAAACAAGACCACTTGGATGTAAGCGTATGCGGTACTACATAAGTTAAAAGAATATGTGTTATTGAAATCGACAAGTACGTTGGGAAAATAAAGCGGACAACTGTAGCATTCGTACGACTATTTTATTTAAGTTTTTAAATTACAGCATCTATTTTTGTATTGGTCATAGCAATAGCATCCAACTATGATAAGAAAAAATTAATAAACTAGAATTCAATACCGTTTGTAACTTTTCATGTGTAGACCAAAATTTGATCGTAAAGTTTGCGAAGGATGTTTATTTTTATATAGCTCATCACTTTAAAAATATTATCTAATGTACTTAAAGAAATAGATACATCATAACAGTCGATATATAAACTCACAAAATTTCTTATTAACGTATCAGAATTTACGAAACAAACATGGCCTATATTCAGCAATGTTATTGATACCAACAACTGATACAATTGAATACAACCTATACATATATATATATATATATATATATATATATATATATATATATATATATAAAATTAATATACTGTAATTATTTATTATTATATTGAATCTTGTTAAATACAATATTGAATCAGAAGAGGTACCATTGTATATACCATTGCTTTAGGGCTCAATCTAAAAAGTACTTGGGGGTCGGGTGTCTGCGCGACAAATGTATATTATCTGTTGCAGTGGTAATCTGTCATAATATATTCTCAATTATTTGCCTCCTGGATCGATTTCAGACTGTTAAACAAATAGGTTTAATGTCTGAACCGTCGCGTCTTCAATCCAATAGTTTTATGGTGATCATAAAAGTAGTGGATTGACGACACTTAAGGTATTTAACCTATTTATTTAACAGCATAATCTGTCATTAAGCCTTTCCTGGAATGCCTAGTCCAATAAAGGTTTGATTCTTTTCAATACGAACTGAATTCACTCCGGTCAGATTTTACTTAGACTCTTTCAATTTGAAACCTCAATAACTCAGTACCTAACTAGATTAAAAGCATAATCACCTGTTTATACTGGAGCCCGTGGTTCATACTTTTTGACAGTTCAGCCAGCTGTTTGCAGTATTTATTTTTTGTTTTTAACTCCATCCTATAAATCTCTTTTTTAGGATCTCAATTGAAGATTACAACTAAATAAGATTTTTTCTAGCATAGAGACCTGCATACATATTTTTATCCCATGACTTGTTATAGGTATTTGCAAAGTTTGAAAAAATCGTCGAAGCCGTTTTCGAAATCATAGTGTGCATAGATACATGTTTAAATACGTTACTCGTATTAGAGTATAGCCTAAGACATGGTTTGGACAAAATCGTAAGTTCTGAATATAAATTTATTTTATTATTCAATGACAGCGATGATGAAAAGACATCCGATGCCAAAACATTAACCCTGCAGTAGTAGATTAGTTTGTTTTGGTAATCCGTGAAATTAGATATCCACGAATAACTCAGCAAAGCTTTCCTCGAGAACATGAAAGACAGATATTGTTATACTAGATTACGACATACTCCACTGTAAGAAGTACTCATGAAGATTGTTATTTTGAGAGTAAGCCTATACTAGTACCTATATGTGGCGATCTGAAAGGAGATTAAAAACAATTTGCTGAACTTTGGGTTTCTAAAAGACCTCGTAGTAGGCCTTTATCTGCCTTAAAACACTATAAAGCGAAATATTAAGGAAACATTACAATTATAAATTCTTAAGAAAATATTTTCCTCTATCCTTGACTGTAGGCCGTAATTACGAAAGTGTTTTGTCATCTACTAAGGAAGTCATAAATGGTTTACCAATTTTATTCGCCATGCCTCAATTTAATTAAAAATTCATGTTTTAATTTATCATTATGCCCATATTTAAAGGTATTAACCAAATTATCGACGCACATGGTGCTTTCTTCATGCGACTTCATAACTTTGAAAATTTGTTTATAATATTGAAATGTATGCAACTTCTTAAGAGTTCGGCCATTTTAGCGCGAAGGACTTCCCAGGAAACATTGTTTTTAGGGCTTCTTTGGTCCCGTCTTGTATAATCGGTCGTTCGAATTTCCTTTATAACTCTACCTCAAGCACAAAACACAATATCACAGTCCATTCCTTCAATTTCCCCCTTTATAGGGTCCCTCTTTCAATTTTAATCGAGTTCCTGATCTTTGATTTGAGTCTGATTGGTCTAGCAAACTCTTTCTTGATTAGAATTAATAACATAGAACGCGTCATTTGTAGTTTTGAAGGCATTTCTGCAGCTCTCCCTTTGGCCAAGGCCGACCATAATCCTGATTGCTCTTTTCTGGAGTAGAAGAATTCGATTGAGGTTATCTGCTGTTGTGTCTCCCCAAACCCAAACTTCAAGGCTGTATTGTAAGTGGGATTCAAACAATGCATGGTAGGCAGTTTTTGTTGTAGCATAGGCCTAATCACTGACAAGGTTTACCATTTTCAAGACAGGAGTTCATTTTTTTGGAGAGATTGTTAACGTGATTGTTCCAGGATAGGACATTGTTGATAATCATTCATAGAAATTTGGTCTGACACCTCTGGCAGCTCTGGGACTTCTTGTCTTCTTCCGAAAGCTAGTTGTTTGGTTTTTTGTTTTTTATACGTTTACATGAGTAGTTTTCATAGCAATTGAAACGGGAATATGGTGGTTAACTATGGATAAAGGGTATTCGGATAAGCTGATTGAGAACCTATGGTGGTATTGAAGTAGCGAGTAGTTATTGGCAAACTGGCCAATAACTGGTAGTTATTGGATGGACTATTGGGCTCGAGCAACAACATGAATGGTGGCTGACTGGTCATTTCTAGGTTTGGGGTGATTAACCAAAGGTGACTATGGAAATGGTTGAGGATTGAGGTTTATGCCGTGAAATGAGATACCTGGAACCACATGACTTATTGACTGAACCTAGGAAACGTATGTGAAGGGACACACTGAGGGTACTACCTAGGGACGGATCGTTGCCAAGCACAGTACCAAGAACCAAACCATTTTGATGAGCTTTATTATAATTTACGTATACTAAATTAATTGCAAGGAGAATTTACTAACCAGAAACTGTATCTAGAAATCTAAACCCATCCTATAGCTAATGGCCATGTCCTGAAAGGACATGAAGGTTACGGTTTCAGACTACCCTCTACAGAACAAGTTATAGCCTTAATTGATTAGTTAAATAATAAATTCACTTGAGATTAATTAATAATTATCATCCCCCACAACCTACATTCCCCAGGGACCTTAAGGTCACCCCTAATTGATTATACTTAGCTGGTCATTTTTGCCGCGATGTTCCCGAATCCGAAAATGTACCTATGTTGTCGACGGCCGGCGAGTGAGAGAGAGAGACAGCCTCCGTAATTTACGTCTTCGCAAACCGATTCGAGAAGGTTCTAGAAAGAGGCTGTCGGATACCGGCGCTGTGTCCAGTGCCTCAACAATCGCTACTATATGGAGTGCTGGCGGCACGAGCCGTCACACAATCAAATTTTCCATTAAAACACATGGGTAAAACTTTAGAATACATTAACTTTCTTAATACTCAACCTTTTGTCGTCGGGTTTGTGGCTTACTATCCCAAATGCAAAGACGTTTAAAACGATTCATGATTTGACAAAGACCAAAGCAGATTCCAGTAAGACTTCCATATGGGGACGTCCTTTATACGACGTTAAATTAAAACTTCTTCAGCCTTTGTCACATAAACGTCTTTGCATTTGAAGTAATAAGCCACAAACCCATTTCCAAAAGGTTGAGTATTAAGAAAGTTATTTTATCCGTATCATTTTAAAGGAAACTTTGTTTGCCTACATTTAACGTCTCCTCGGTCATTCATATGAAGTTTGCAGCATTGTAAATGAGGCCTTTAATTTGATGTACATATTAACCCGTATGCTTACATTTAAGATCTACTTTTGACTCCAGAGGGCCGCCCCCTCCCCCCCCCCCCACAACAAGACTTAAAATGTTTGATAAAGTAAAAAGATACTTTGTGTTACGTTGACGTTACTATCATTACCCAAAAGATATTTATTTATCTTAACAAACAAAATATTAACGGGGATAGGGGTTTTTTTACACATGGTATGTGTTTATACTATACCACTTTCTATGTAACTGAAATAAGACGAATATCAAATAGTGTTGGAACAATTTTTGTAATCATTGCTAGTTTAAAACGACATAATTATGTTAACATAAGTGACGTCCTGATCTGAGGGCGAATAATGTTAATTAACATTAACATATAAATTATTTCTGCATCACGTTCCTAATTGGTCGCCAGGCATTTCTTGGCTTCCGGTTGGAAGTTGGTGCTGGACTCTTATAATTTGTATGAACTTTTTAACAACTGCCGACCTTTAGCATCTGTTTGGTGATTTAAGAGAATTTCTCTTTATAGAACAGAGGGAATACGCTAGTACGGTGTACCCTCGATAACGATAACACATTGGGCCGAAACGTTCTTTTTGAGGTCCTCAGAGGAAAAAAACATGCAATTCGTTTTACTGGGTGTCCACAAATCATTGCCGATTTCATAGCTTTGCTGTATGGACACCGTTATAGCCACATGCATCTTACATACAACTTGTTTTTAAGGGAATTTAATCTACTTTTTTCTTCCTTAATTTGTTAATACCTAAGCTCAGCTTATTGACCACAATGCACTTTACTTATATGCACTAAAAAACGAATCGTAATGGCCAGACTTAATTGCCACCTTGTTCACCACGCTTGACCTCTCTGGATTTCTTTATGTAGGGGTTTGTCAAGAATTTCTTTTACTCTCCCAAGTTCCGAATTTATAAACTCAAAAAGATAGAATATTAAATTACTGTAATTACTCAAGAAATTTTAACTAAAATAAAAAATAAACTGTTTTTAATGAAAAAAAACAAACTAATAAATAAGTCGTGTAGAACATTTACCGGCAACCCAAAGCCCACATATAGAGGTGAATTAGTTTGTAAATCACTTGTTAAAACTGAATATAAAACGTTCTCTCACCACCAATTGTTCTCATACTATTCGGATTGTTTATCAGGATAAGACTTTATGGACGCCCGATATATATATTTGAGACGCCTTCTATTTAAATGAAAATTTGCATAAAGATTCAGGGCACAATGTTCGAAAACCAAGATGATCGGATCATAGGAAGAATGGTTATTTAAATAACGAAAATTAAAGATTATACATTTTCCTTCAATCTTATGAATTCTACAAGTTTAACTAAAACCATATAAAAGTATTAAAATACACACAATCCAATATTTTAAATTTAACTTGCAATAGAGAAAATCGTGAATATGTTCTCGCGTCATTTTTGTGGGAATCAACAAAACCCTTCATCTCGGTTATTAATTGACATAACGATGGAATTTAGCATATATCCTTATTAGGTCTGCTTACAACACCCTTACGTAATAGTAAACCTATACCCATTCCATGGTGTTTATAAGGGGGAAATACCAGAACTTGATACATCTAGTGTACCTTTACTCACTACAAAGGGATTATTTCCCACATAATAATTAAGATTAAAATACAAATATCACAAAATCCGTTTTTGCCAAGTAAGCAGGACGACCGTGAAACTCCGCACCAAAACCTGTCCACCGCCAAAATTCATCGAAGAGTTTATTAATGCCACAAGTAAACTGCGCACCAGAGTGGTTTTGCAGTTCTACAGGTAGTATCGGGGCCGACGTTAACTACGTTAGTTGTTAGTTCACGTCGGCCCCGGTAGTAGGCTATCCGCTCCACGGCCCCGTCTTAGCCCTCTATTTTCCTTCCGCCTAGAGAACTCTCTCGCACCCCGGCACCCCTCTGAGCTCAGGGCAGGGTTCAGCTCCGCCGAGCCGCCGATGGCCTGTCACTGTCACTGTCGCGGTGCTCCGGGGCTCCTGGCTCCTTCGTCTCCAGACGTTGCTGCAGCATCTGAAAAGTATATCCATTGACTGCCGGGGGATTAGTTTTTACTTCACGGTTTGCGCTCTCTTTTGTTTGGAGTCATTACGTGTTTGAATTTGTGTGTCCTCCTAACTCATCCGTTCCCAATCTCCTCCGAACCCAAATCCGTAACACCTCATCCGAATTCCCGAGTGATCCATAAAATCCCTGGTCTCTACCTACGTCGGTAGTTGCAAGTCCTCCGCGACGGCGAAATACGGCCTCCCCCATAAAACTCTCCCCAGCAGCCAACCCCTCCCCCACCATATGTAAAACAAAAAGAAAAAAAACAATATGCATACTATCGGATTATCGGATTGCTCCAAGTTTTAGGTTACATTACAATAAACACAATAAGTCTACTGTACTTTCCCATTCGTATGCACTAGATTATTGTTGCAGCGCTTAGCAACCATATTTACCACTTAGAAGTCTTAGATTTTTTTGTAAAATTTGTTCTTAATTTTATAGTGCGGTTTCACTGTATCTCCTGATGTTAATCTGAATACCGAAATATGAATTATATGCTTCTATTAGTGGAGTATTGACTGAAATTTTATAGGGGCGTGGTATATCATCCAAAGGAAGATTTCAAACTAGGCTATAGAAATTCGTCAAATAATATGACACATGAATCTTTAAAATGCCATTTAGATCATGGGTTAAAATTTTTATTGATGCATTCATAGAAGATTCGCATACTTTGTCGAACAAATAGTTTAAGCTAAGGGAATGTAATAGTCATTCGGGGCTGTGAGTGAAGAGTGCAGCGGTTGGAAGATGAGTGGGCGGGGGTGAGAATGGCGTTATGAGAAGCGGGGCTTCGCCGCCGCGGAGAAACGGAGGACTTGCAACAACAACGTAGGTAGAGGCAGGGGATTATAACTGCCTATAGGTAGAGGCAGGGGTTACTTTGGAATTCGGATGAGGTCGCATACGGAGGAAGTTGGGAACGGATGAGATAGGAGGTAACCTTGAATTTGAGATCAAATTCGGCGCCGCTGGTCTTCGTGGAATTCCTACGGCGGGTCGTCCAGGATGGTTGCCGGTCTTGGACGCCATAACTCGGGCAGGTCTCTCCTTACGGTGGCGATTTCCACAATGTGTGGGAAACCAGATTCACTGGCTTCTGGAAGAGATGCCGATGGTCTGAATATTCATCAGTGGATTCCTCGTAGACTCTTGGAGGGGCCGCACTTAGCTCCGAAGATGATCATTCGAGTAATCGGGCTTACCCTGATTGCGCACAGCGGTCAAGTTTTTGACGAGGGTCAGTTTTATGGCCCCCCGTGGGTCGAGCATCATTGCGCACACGGTCAGTTTTGCCCGACCCTCCGCGGCGGCGCGCCGGCGCCGCACCGGCCGCTGGGCCGCTCGCCTCGAAACCAAAGATCATTTACATGAAGAATATTAAATTAAGTGGAGATATAAAACTCTGTGACCACATAATATTGTCTGTCCTTTTGAAACAATTGTATTTGTGTTTTTAAGAGAAATTATTTTACCCTTCCTTAAAACGTTTGTAAGTGAAGATTTTTCTTCGTTGTTGTGAAGAAGCCTTCGTTGAAGATCTAATGAGTACCGCACCAGTCGAGGCCACTAAGTTTGCAGATTACATTGTTGACAATTATGTATCTGAGAATTGTCGATTCCCTCCTCAGCTCTGGGCATCCGCCAATCTTTCTCATGAACGAACAACAAACGGATGCGAATCCTTTCACTCGGCTTTCGGGAAGCATTTCAATGCTCCACATCCCCAACCAAACATTTTTCTTTTTATAAAGCTTTAAAAAATGTTCAAATTTCTACATATGTAACATTTAACACGTTGACTCCTAGAAAGCAAACTAATGTAAAGTACAAAAAAAGAATACAGTTTTTGGAAAAAATCCAAACGGAGCTGAAGGAAGGAAAGATTAGCCGCCTGCATTTCATGCAGAAGGCTTCATTTTACTTAAAGAAATAAAGTTCTTGTAATGGCTGTTTTATGCTGTATGTTTGTAAATTTTGTAAATATATATATTAAACTTTTATTATATGCTATACCGCGTATTTGTTAAAATAACCTTTATATAGTAATAAGAATGGTTTAACCGGCTAAGACTATTTTCAGCGTTATTTTCAAAACAATATCCAATTATTTGTAAACTCATTTGATTATGAAGCAATAATACCTTATTACACGTAATTATAACATTTATGCATATATGTCACACAGTAATTATAAAATAAAGTTTATATTGCTAGATAATTATAATTTTGCTAAAATAATAGATCCATAAATTATAACTATTATATCAGTGAAATGATACAATTTGAAGTTTAAATATGCAGCTATGTAAATATATAGCATATATATATTGCTACTCTATTTATTTAACATAGGAACGGGATTACAAGTTTCGTTTTTGACCGTGTGCGCAATGATGCCACCCCCAAGCGGGGCCCCGAGTGACCACTGTGCGCAATGATGCCCCGAAGTTTGACAGTTTTCTGACCGCTGTGCGCAATGAGGCTATCCCCCGAGTAATCTGTTCCCCATTTTTAAATCACAAGCGGTCACTCGTTCCTTCAGACACAATAATATACATATATTCCTAACATAGTGGAGGCAGTAAATTTTTAATTAAAAATAAATACCGGGAAATTATATTTTAATTTTATCATAGTTTTTTTCAATAAAGTTTATTTATTCATAAACACCTCTCCTGTGTTTACTGTACATTACAGTAATACAGTAATGTATGTACTGTTGGGTACAGTACATACATTACATTAGGTGAATACATTAACAGTAATATGTTTGATAATATAAATTTTTGTGACAGGGGTGTAAGGTGACGTATTTAAACTGTGGAACAACATATAGTCCTAAGTCCGTCACAGTTCTGTCTTGCAGGAAAATACAGTATATAAGGTAATAGATGAGAAAAAAAACTATATCCAACTATTATGTGAAGTAGCAACGCAATTTATTATCATAATTAAACTAACCAGTTTGTCACTATGAATTTAGGCCTTTATGAACCGGAATCTAAATCAATTTGACTCACATATATTTAGAGTTATTACACATTTATTAAAATTGTTATTGGTATAGATACGCTTTCAAATTTGGTAATGCTCATGTAGAATAAAATAAGTAAGAGCGGGGGGAGGTAAAATGTAGGTGACGACTTTCATGGTGTCATGGCCGCCGCTCCCGGCTCTGGTGCGGAGTTTCGTTGTTTTTCATAGCATCTAAGAACTTGTGCGGAGTTCCGTCGTTCCAGTAAGCAGGTCTGCTGCAACGCGGTGCTGGCGCGGGCACGGCACACGACAGACACGAGCCCTAGTTGATTCATTTACCGGAGCCTGGCAGAGAAGTTAATTGTACTAATGGGCGGCCTTGACCCACCGACAATACGACCTGTGGGCGTTTTTGTCCTATAATGAGTATTATCCAGCCCAGCGTCTTGATAAGCCGCGTGCAACCCAGCGCCGTGGGAACTACGGGGCATGGGCAGCAATATCAGATGTGATTGGCTGTAGGTTGTAGTGCTCATAGGCGGCTAAAGGGGGGGCTTGGGGGGGCTTAGCCCCCCTAAACTTCCTGGGCATCGTAAAAAATCATATTATATAAAAATTTAATAATAATTTATATGCCGACTGGCGTTTTGAAAATACAATTTGGCATTAAACACTGCATATAGTTGGGTGAAATTATAATGTAATCATAGAAGATTGGCATACAAATTTCAATAAATAATAATTATCATTAGGAAATGAGCTTATTTTCTCTTAGCTATTTATACGTGTTATTTTCAAGGTTAGGCTACATGGTTTTCTACACTCACATGTCTATCTCCTAGAGAGAAATCCTCACTAGCTGCATGTCAGAGCACAGTTTTTTGCACTTTTTGTCAATTAGACCTAGCAATAAAAAATAGTAAACTTGAAATATCAATTTTTGGTATAGCACCCGTCTGCTATGTATGTCACTTTGGTTTTGGTACTGAGCAACCAATCTATTCACATTGCTACTGAGTAGTGAAGATGTTAATTTCATTGTCCAACGTCCAACAAATAAGTTGACAGGCTATCTGGCTTGGTTTTGTATTTTTTACTCATAACAGGGTTTATCCCATGGGTTGATCCATGATCCAGCTATACGATGAATTCATTTTGGCGTCTGCTTCAGTTACCATCAGATTCATCTGCATTTGGTGGACTATAGTCTAGTCAAGTTATTGTTTAACCCGGAAGTATTTGCAAACTAAAGTATTTTGACCGATTCTTATGTAAAATTACCTGAGAAAAACGATGATGAAAAGTCTACCACTCTCCGATGCTGCGGTCGCTTGCTATGGTCAATTTTCAAAATGGCTGCTGTAATTTTATAAGTTTTTGCTAAATATCTTTTGAACCGTTAAAGACATTATTAAAATCAGCCCAAAATCGGGGTTTAAGCTTATTTTAGACAAATTTGAACCTGTATATCACCCATACAGATAATCCCATAATCCCATAGTCTGATAATATCAATCGACATAACTAATGTAAGTAGACCTAGTCCCACACCTTCATGTCAAGTTTGATAAAAATCGGACGTTTCGTTAACAGTTTTACCGGCTTCACGGAATTTCAGTAGGCCCCTACATATTTATATATGTCTCCCAATAAGTATATATATGCAAATATGAAAATTGTAATGTGCAAAATTTTATTTTCTAAAGTTTACTAATTTACATAATTTAGCTGTCTTTAATGGTTCAAAAGATAATCAGCAAAAACTTATAAAACTACAGCCGCCATTTTGACAAATTGGCCATAGCTGGCGAGCACAGCGTCGAAGAGTGGTAGACTTTTCACCATCGTTTTTTTTCAGGTAATTTTACATAAGAATCAGTCTAAATACATTAGTTTGCAATACTTCCGGGTTCAGCTATTTTTTAGCTAATTTTACTTGACTATTAGGCCTACTGTTCACAAAAACCCCGAACCAGACGCATGACAGCAGTAAGGGGTAGACTTAGTTATCGTGAGGTTTAGGCCAGGCAATAAAGGGGTACGTGAATAAACAAATAAATCTATCTTTGCTAATAAAAGCTCTTAATCAAGTAGACTCCCAGGGGATATCAGTTATCCCCTTAACTGTCCTTGTCAGGAACCCTGTTAACTATAAACCATATAAAATACCTATAACCATATATTTTTTAGGTTGAATATACTTAATGATATATGAATTCAATGTAGAGTGGTGAACAAATTGTCTGTGTCCGATCGCGATCGTTTTTGGTTTTCTTTCTTTCCCGTTTTCTGCATTATATTCAACATTAACTTATGTAAGTTGTATATAAGCTTTTTCAGATGTTTCCATAGAATCTAGCATAGCACATTTCCGAGTTATAAAGTGAGAAACAAATTTTAGCATTTTGATCAAAGACCAAAGTTAGTAAACAAGGTTGGCGTTCCACGTTAAATAAATAATTCATTATTATTATTGTAACTTATGATATTGTTGTATAAATATGGCCAGTTTACATCATTGTATTACATATAGCCCAAGCTTAAAGAGAAAGTTGAAGTTGTTCTGTTGTTGTATTGACGGGGGAGCGTTTCGAGCGTAAACTTCTGGAGCCCCAGCCCCCCTAGAAAATCTAGTCTAGAGCCGCCTATGGTAGTGCTTTTAATTTTTTGCATAGATTATTAAAACTCGATATTTCAACGGTAATAAGACTGGATTATTAGACAAACAAGAACAAACTGAGGAGGCTACTGCCAATATATTTGGTAACATAGGTATATTTGATAGGCTACTGATAACACATACTCAGAAAACCGAAAAAGATAATGAGGTTAAACAAGTATAAATTTGCAATGGTAAAATTATGGCTCGTGGGCATAAAATCGCAGACAATTATCAGCTTTTTTTCCAATGTAAAAAAACGCCTTTTTCCAAAACACATGATTATTATTTTTCTCGTTAATTTTTATTTTGAGACAATACTTTATCCAAACTTTACTTATATTTAGAATGGGTAGAATAATTATAATATCTTTATTGGCTAATATAATTGTGGAATATTTAGCTTTTTATAAACTTTGTGGAAAAGCCATGTAGTGAAATAATGGGAGGCCTTAAATACATTTGAACAGATCCACCAATACCGACTAATACCGATTTTGTAATACATAGATTGACACAAAACATTAATTAGCTTCAGTTCTATATATATTTCCATTACCGCTGTTTTTTCTTCATGCAGTTCTAACCGCTGCTTTTTGCCAATAAATCAGGTGGTTTTGCAAATTTAATAAACAATCTGACACAAAAATTACTATTTTTCCAATGCATATATAGATCAGGAATTTCAAAGTTTCGGGTAAAACCTCAATTTTAACTTAGATCACGTTTGAGTAACATTGACGAACCCAGGATTCAATTTCGGGGGGGGGGGGATATTTTTTTGTGGAGGGGTCACACTAGGGGTTTGGGGTTATGGAATACCCCCCTCCCCCAAGAACACGGCAGGCTAAATTTTGGAAGCTAAATTGTTAGTTTTAGTGAATTTCAGAAGTTAAAATGGAACTTTTTGCAGACCTCTTCTCCATTAGAATTTGGAGTGAAAATAATGGGTTCCAAATATTAAATAAAGGGATCAGACTATTATTTAAACTTGGGAAAATTTTATTCCCTTTATATAACGATGGGGAAAAATAACATTCAGGCGAAGTACAGTAGAAAGTTATAGTCTAAAGTTTATTAAAAACACCAAAATACATTACTCATCAAGAGGTAAATACGTGATTTATCTATAAGACACAAAATACAATATCAGAGTTATTTATATTGTAAAGATACTGTAATATATAATTATAATAGGTAAAAACGAATAACAGTACAGTATAATACATTGTAACATAAAAGTATTATACTCGTATTATTTTAACAGTGCATATATGAAGGCAAAATATATTGTGTCTCCTCAAAAAAGAATCAAGTTGTCAAATTTCAAATGGAGTATGCTACGATATTCTACAGTCTATAATAACAAAATAAGTACACTACTTAAAATTCGTCAAATATATGAGTTTACTTTATCTCTAAGATACACACACGTTTAGACTAAATAAACAGCAAAACCACAGACTAACTAATAAGTTAGGGGTGGAAACACTGCAAGTGAATTAGAGCGCGCTAGTGCCAATCGCAAAAGCTCGACAGTGCCGACGCGACGCATTGTATGAACTCGTCAGTAATGCCAACGCGCAATAAATAATGTATTTCATTTCCAAAACTAAAATTACCTGTTTTGGATGTAATATTACTGATTTATCTTTTTGCATTGTGCAATTAAAACCCTTATTATTATTTATATTTATAAGTCTGGCGTATGAAAATAATATTTTAACCATTTGTCATAGATTATTTTTATTTTCTGAACATATTTTTTTATTCTCCAACATTTTGGGGGGATATATCCCCTTTATCCTCCCCCTGGGTTCGCCCCTGTTGAGTAATAACTTGTAACAATCAAATATTAAATTTCCGTGAAGTTAAGTTGATCTTAATTTTTTCAATCTTCTTAAGAGTACCCGCTTGAACTTTATTCCCGTAAGACTATGTTAAATATCAAACGTCCGCTAAGCTTTTAATATTTGTCGAAAAAGATCCATCTTTATGCCATTTTAAAGGAAATTTTAATAAATAGGGCCTTATGAAAACAAAAGTTTTATATTACTGATTATTTTACTAATAAACAACAAAGCATTCCCAGAAATTTTTGTTCGAAAATGGACACATATTTTCAGTAGTTTAATATTAATCGTTCTATAACCGTGGTTTTCATTTTAAAATGTCCTAGATATTAGAATTTCTTTAAATATGAATCTTTTTGAACCAGTATTAAAGGCGTAGCGGTAGCGGATCTTTCAAATTTCATATTAGTCTCATGGAGATAAAAATTCAAGGTGGAGGGTACGTCAGACTCTTAAAATTAAATCCAAGACAAACAAATCAAGTAAAAAAAAAAAAAAAAAAAAAAAAAAAAAAAAAAAAAAAAAAAAAAAAAACAATTAGCTTAACTTCCTTAACGATTTAAACTACAATAAAAATGTACACTATCCACAAACCTTCAACAGTTTACCTTTATTAATAAAAATAAAGCTAAACTGGTATTCAGGTCCTTTATTAATACAAAGGTATTCAGTGGCCTTTATTAATAAAAATAGATAAAATTATCTTTTAATTGAAATAAGTAGCATCATAGATATTTTCCGGAAGTATTTTATCCTAAGTAATTCCTATGTGCGTCTTGAATGAGCATGTATTTTCTCACAAAGTCCATAAATTTTCTCGTATTTTTATATTACTTTTTATCTGAAGACTTATAGAAATGGCAATAAAGTTATAAAAAAAAGAATAAATATGAGCAGGAGTAATTGTGATGTAAAATTTAATTTTTAAATTTAATAGGAGTTGATGGGATACCTGTGATATAGATAGATTTTTAGGTTGGACCGATCCATAACCAAGTTGATAAATTAACTTATAATACAGTTTAAGTTTGAAAAACAACTATCATACACCAAATTTGCATTGGGATTTATCTACTGACTAATCGGTTATATTTTAAGTAATGTTTATCTTTGGTGTAAACAATTAAGTTAAAATGATCACTTTTACTTTTCTTCACTTATTGTACAGTGCTCAGTGAAAAAATATATATATATATATGTCCCGCAACTCCAGTGTCCCATAGTACCGTCCCATACATGCGTCAACCCAATCCTAAACGCAACGAAGGAGTTGATCTCTTATAGAGCATTGTTTGCATCAAAAGTGACAGACCCAATGCAGAATAGGTTGATAAATAAACATCGTGGGGTAAATCATTGAGGAGGTAGACCCGGGAAGGTGGCAGGTGAGCGAGGAGGAATGTTTTGTTTACAAACTCATCGGTAGGCCTACTCTCCCAGCTCTTAACACAACACTATATCTCACTGACGCCTAAACCAGGCTGCCGATATTATATTTTCACTTCTCACTCTAAACTATTATTTCTAAACAGTTTTGACTTTGTGAAACAGTATTTCACAAAGTCTCCTGGACAGTCCCCAATTTCTGAAAGGCTTATGAACTGAAATTATTACCTCAGCGTCCGTTTAGTACAGTAGGCCTACAATAATTAATACTCTGGACAACGGAATATGGCGCTATCGCTAGGTGCTTAGTTTCCTGTCTAGTGCGTCAAAAAAGTTAGTCCCTCTTATGTACATTGCAATGATAATTGATTTGTTAAGATTTTATAAAGAAAACAGAGAAATTAATTATTTTTGTAATGCATGACAACTTTTTCCCATTAAAACAATATAAAAAGAGAAGTAACATTGTTTAAATTAATATAAGGAAATGTGATCACGCATTACAGTCAATAGTCAATAGTTCTTTATTTAAAAAATTCATACAAAGATGAACATGAATGGTGTCATAACTACTACAAACTAACTTCCATGAAAATAACTATTATTAGGCTAATATAATTTTATCATGAAAATAATTCATTTCTATGATTCTTGATTCATATAATAACAAGTAATGTTTCATTTAAATCGAAATAAAATGGACTACCTTTCATATAATAATAATAATAAATAATAACAATATTTTATCGGACCAAAAGTTTACAATGTTGTTACAATTTGTTAAAAATAGTTTCACATTACACAAATATTACTGAAAAAGATTACGTCCGGAAAAGTATAATGCATACTGTTTAAAAACTAAATTACAATAACAACAAAATTTATTTGTAAAATCAGTTCACATTGATAAATAAAAATAATAAACTTTTGGTGATACACTACCCTCAAGGCATTGTGTATTATGAGGGTAGGTTCACAATTAATTAAAAATAAAAAGGAACCTCAAACCATATTTTGTGCAATATTAAAAGCCTTTACAGGTTAGATGAACAAAATAGCGTTGGCTAACAATGAAATTACACAATAAATGTGCAAATCTTGAATGAATATGGATGTAATTTATAACTTAATATAAAATATACACTGTACAATGAGTTAGCTACATACTTAATAAACATTTGTTTTGATAGTATTTAACAGGGAATGTAAAAAAGACGATCAAGGCTGTCAAGACTAAATAAACATTCTTTCAATTTCTTAGAAAACACTCTTTTTTTTAGTGACAAATTTTAATCTGTGTAGGCAACTCACTAACATTGGAGGTGCAACAAAATCAAACTTTAAAAACAAAGAACTTGTCTTTGGTTTCAGAAACAACAAATTGTTAACATTACTAAGCTTCTGTTTTTGATTGTTTGAGATCGCACCCTCCAGTGTTTCGTACTTTTAAAAATCCATATTGATTTTTCCTCAAAAAGTCGAATGAAAGTAGTTTTTTCTTCAAAAAATTTTCAATGATTTTTGAGAGCAATGGTGTCAGAGTTATGGGTGTATAGTTATTTCAATTTAATCTATCTCTTTTTTTAAATATCGGTTTTACAACTGACTCCTTCATATTTTCTGATACTAATATATTTTGAAAACTTAAGTTTGTAATATGAGTATATATGCAATATACTTTGACATATTGCAAATAAGCGAAATTTTTGAATATGATAACGATATTATTTGATAAGAATATTAATAACGATTTTAAACAGCCGCCATTTCAAAAATATGAATGATAACCGCCGAATTTGATTATCGTTCTACCTCAGAAATTTCGGCAGAAACCCTTTTAAACAAATAAGAGGCCATCTAAACCTGGGAATTTTCCGTTTTTTAAAGACTTAATTGCTTCAACTACATCACTAGGCAGTACTGGATGTAAAAAAAGATTAAAAATCTATTTTCAAAATATTTACTTGGATTAAAATTTACAATTTGTCTACACAACCCACATTATTTCTAATTTCATCAACAATGTTAATAAAATGGCCATTAAACATATTTGGTAAATTTTGCGGGTCATAAACAATTTCAACATCTTATTTTACTTTAGTTGAATTTTGTTTTGACCCTACTTGCCCTGTGAGATTGCTAATGGTTCTCCAGTTTTGTTAGTATAGCCCTTTTGATTATTAAATCTATTTAAATAAAAATTCTCTTTAGCATCTCGTATTTCTTTCTGTAACATATTTCTAAATGAGTATATATATAGTTTCTAAAAGTTTCATTACTTGAGTTTTAATAAAAGATTTCGTTTAGTAATTTTATTATTAAAGTTACATTCATCCATAGTTTTAACTTTTTAACAACCCTTTTATGAGCCACCGCAACAGTACTGTTTTTGATGTTATCTTTAAGTATTTGAAAAAACGTATCAGTATCGTAAGCAACTGACGGGTCGGAAAGAAAATACACCCTGGAATACTCCGGCCGCCAGTCAACTGCGCGGAGTGACTGTATCAGCTGATCATTGTTGACTCGCAGACGCTCGCCGTCACCGTCACCCCCCCCCCCATCCACCACCCAAACCGGCCACCGTTTTTAGGCCTTATGCGGCACAGCTGATTCTCCCGTACCGACATGCACTACCGTCAAACCTATAGTGTTGTGATCTGTTATTCCTAAATAGTTATTAAAAGTGCTTATTTTAAAATGTGACCTATCCTTTATTCTTACATGTAAGTGATCAATGCATATTTTTGTTTTTTGTAATTCTAGTAGGTTCATTAATTAATGGTTCAAATACGTAGCTTTATAGTATAGATAAGTAATTTTGAGGAACATGTTTCTTGCTTAAAATAATAATATTCACGTCCCCTACAATTATATAAAAAATTAGCACTACTTTTTAAACTCTCCAAATAATGTTCAAATTAAGCCATAAAATCCTCTTTTTACTATCTTGAAGTATACAGGGTGTCTCTGAACTCTCTACCGACCTTTTCAGGTATTAGGCTATTCCTGGACCAAATACTAGCCAAAATATCATATTTAAAATTTCCAAAATTCCATAGTTACCCGTACAGCCCCCATTTTGTATTTTTTAAAAGAATAATTATTAATTTAAGAACGGCTTGACGTAATAATTTGAAAGTCGGTACAGTACACAGATGTTTTAAGTAAAGACTCAGCTGAAAAAATAATAAACTTTTTATCATTCATATTTTCAAAGTGGCGGCTGTTTAAAGCTTTAACCTTAAATTGCATAAAAACTACATACCGTAGCAAACTATATGTTATGTGGTTTTTGGAAAATTTAATTTAAAGTCCAACGGTGTAACAATTTGAAAATCCTTTAATAAATAAGGGAGATGATAGAGCGATTTATCTGAGGCTAGTCACTGTCGTACCGAGAGCAGTTTTGGTAAAAAAAACCCCATTGTTGAGCCGCGACCGCGCTTTTCGCTCGGCACCCAGCTCAGATGCGTGACTATTTGTATTAAAATCGTTCTATCTCGCTTATTAAATAAATTTTATGAACCGATTTTCATAAATTTTACATCATTGGTTTTTAAATTGAATTTTCCAAAAAAACACATAATAACATTAACTTTGCTACCTTACGTAGTTTTTATGCAATTTAAGGTTAACGATTTTAAACAGCCGCCATTTCAAAAATATGAATGATAAAAAGTTGATTATTTTTTTCGCGCTGGGTCTTTACTTAAAAAAACTTGTGTAGGCCTACCGACTTTCAAATTATTACGTTAAGCCGTTCTTAAATTAATAATTATTCTTTAAAAAATACAAAATGGCGGCTGTACAGTTAGACCCTAACTATGGAGTTTTGGAAATTTTAAATATGATGTTTTGGCTTGTCTTTAGTCCAGGAATGATACCTGTAAAGGTCGGTAGAGAGTTCAGAAACACCCTGAACACTATTGTCCCTTACAATAACATTGAAAATATTAAATCGTACAAAAACCTTCTCAGTACTAGTTATTGATATACATTCATTTTCAATTATAGGAATACAACTTTTTTATAAAAATAGTAATTCCACCAGCTCCATGAGAAGCATTATACTGTATTTATAAAATAATAAATATTCATTAATTTTAAAACAGTCACCCTCTTCATCATTAATCCAAATTTAAGTGAGAACAACAATATCTGGTTTACTTTGCCAAGCTGATATTTCACATAAAAACAAATCAAAGTTTTTTTTATCATGCTTCTGATATTCTGGTGTACCAAAGTAAACATACTTAAATTAATATTAAATTTTAAAGTATCGTAAAATAGTAAAAAAATAATAATAAAGAGAGCCTCTTAATACATTGTTTGTTTCTATTTTGCTTCATTCTACAATACTTTATTTTATTAAGACCAACTTTCACTCAAATCACACCCTTAACATGGCTTTGTTGGGACCTGGCTTCGGTGTTGAAGTGCCGATGCCGACAGCGGCGCGGTGATATATTAAATTAGTTTCATATTTTGTTTTTGTATTAGAGTTTAATACACTGAGATTTCTCACAGGATTTTACTATTATTTATTAATTTTACCTCAGGGAGGGTTAATTACCACGTCACTTAAACTAATGTATTAAACAAAGTTTAGTGTATTAAAAACACTTTAAAGGTAACAAAGTAATAAAAAATAAAAAAAATAATAAAGACAAACTGAGTGATGAAATGAAATGGAGGAAAAGATTAAATCAAAATCAATCTATCGTGATTTTGTTGTAGATCAGGCCGAGCCGAAAATCTAAGTAGCGAAATAGCTAAAAGCCATTGTTTGCCCTGTGTGGTCAGCTAGAGCAGAATCTACTTAGATAAATGGAGAGTAGAAGACCAGCATAAGCCAAGAACCTATCTTACGGGTCGGAAAGTGAGCTGTTGCCGAGTTTTTATTCACCTCCTTGCTAGGAGAGCCCTACCTCTTTTTTAAGAATTAAAAGGTGCAGGGATAACTAACAGAAAACTCTCGATGATTTGGCATTTCTTAAAGTCTGTCTTTATGCAAAACGTGTTTTACAAGTCAATCAGGTGTTAAAATATTTGTTTACATTTCAGTTTTTTCCAAAACAAAAGTGTTTCAACAGGTTGGAATTTTGTGCTTTGAATATAATAAATTATTTTAACTATTTGTTTATTCATTAATTATTCGCTTTGATAGTAATATTCTGTGATTAGAAACGTGAAATGTATGTTGTAAGTGTACTTCAAAATTTTAGAAACATGCCGTCGCCGCGTGGCGCCCTTAGCGGTATGGCACCCCATGCAGCCGCATGAATCACATGGCCCTCAGACTGGGCCTGGTGGTATTCAGTTGTTGAGTATTGTTTTCTTTGTGTCAGTAGTGAATTTTGTTTTACAAAAACATTTCCTTTGAATGTAACAGAGCATTAAATGGTGCAACCAAAAATACTCTTGAGTGGGACTTAGAACTTTTTCAGTGATTTAAGTTTTTAACTGATTTGTTTAAAAATTGCCAAAAACTAACAATTTGGTAATATTTTTTTCCTAAGTTAATAGTTATTTTATGCCATTTAAAATATTTTTGTACCTTCATAATTTATTTTTCAATTAATATACATGAATTTTAGAAAAATGCATTATTTTATTGATTTCCCAAACTGTATGTTGTAAGCCTTTTCTAATACAAACTAACCTTTCAATAACATTTTGAATAAACAATCGAAACATTCTGAAATGTGCATCTCGCAATCGCGTATCACTATCATCCGAAAGGGAGTGGGCGAAGCGTACAAGCTTGTACTCTAATTACAGCAGTTATGAGTAAGCAGTGTATCCTTATATTAATTTGAATATTTAGCCAGTTTCCATGTGTTGTGCTGATGGAGATTGTGGTCGGTTGCAGGGCCTGGAACTCGTGATGCAGATGGGCTACACGATCATCGTAGTGTCGGTCCTGCTGATGGTCTGGGCCTCCATGATCGGGGCCACGCATCAGGTCAGCTCACATAGGCCTAATGGTCACTGTCACTAGAGTAACATACACCTCAACATCTTATGTGGTAGAATTAGTCAGTTAAAAGGAGATAAATTTCGGACAGCCAATATCTTTAGAAATGTGTTCTATTCCTCCAAAAATTCCTCTGAAAATTCTCAATGGGGATCATGCCCAAAATCCTTGGGCGTCCAGGGAGGAGATCGTCCAGGAGGAGTACAGTAACAATAACACTTTAAATATATATACATTAAATGGTAGAGTACAATGCTTTAACCCCAATTTAAATGTGACAGCTGGGGGAAATAACAGACGTTCAAAATTTAGATTAAAATACTGTTATCAAAAATTTTAAATGCAATATCTTTCTACACATTTGACTATTTAAGGCATTGACTAAGGTCTGGTTTGTGGCTATGTACTCACCTTACTAAACCTTTACAATGATGCATAGCATGGCTATGGGACTTGAAAATAATTTTTAGGACTTCCTCTTGTGGAGGGTAGTTTAAGGGCAGTGCGATGGCATATGTTAAGCTATTCTCATTTTCAAAGGTAATTTCAATAGCATATGTTTGCAGCAAACTGGACCTCGAAATAAATTATCTTAAATATTGTTACATGTTTAAAGCGTGTAAGAAAAAATGTGATGTTTATTCAAAGTTTTACATGCAGCCATTTTTGACTCAAGACCCATTTTTAGATGGCGTTTAAAGTGAACTTTACTAGTTTGAAACCCATTAGCCAACTTAAGATTTATTTCTGATTCCATGTGGGCTTTCCCATAATTTTTTGGCGTGTTGCCCACTGGAGATATCAGGGGCTTTCCTTAGGGAGGTCAGGGGCAGGGATATATTTCCGAATAGGCGGACTAGGCGCGCGCCTAGGACGGCAAATTTTAGGAGGCGGCAAAATTTGGGGAAGAAATAATAAAAAAATTAGAGTTATAGTCTTTAAATGTAATTTAAAAGTTAGTCCAGGCAATCGGTACTTGAACGTGGAAAAAATTATAGTATAGGGTTTTTCTTCTGTTTTATATGTTTTTTGGGGTGCTGAATCCGAATCTGAAGTTTGCACCAAGATATCTCTTGTGCTTCTCGGCTATCTGCAAAAAACATAGAAGTTTTAGCACTTTTTTTAGTATTTTGCTTATAACTCCGAAACGATGCATTTTTTCGAAATTTATGTCCTTAACAAAAATAAAGTAGAGAAAATTTCCAACACAATGCATGCATAAAGTTTGTTGTTACGACCAACCATTATGAAACTATAGCTATTTGAAAATTGGCTAATTTTTGGTACTTTTAAGAAAAATACTGTTATTTAATATTACATCACATTTAAACATTTATTTGCATATTTTTTGCCATAACACTATGTATGTATGGAAAGAGCGTTAAATTTACTATAGATTTCATATATTATCGTTAGTTTGTAAGTTGTTAAGTGTTCGTGAGATTGCTTATAATAGTTTATCTACAGTCATAATTCTAAGGTTGGCAAGACCATGATCTTTAATTACTAGTTATGTCTCTTACTGGCAATGTCAGATTATTTTTGGAATGAGAATTATATATTTTGTGTACAGTGTCGAAAATATGACTAAAAATCAATACTAAATAACACCCGTCTCAGCAGACCTGCATGCTCAGCGAATTCATAATTTAATTTAATTAATAATTTTTCGTCATAACAATAGTGTTGTGCGCATGGGTATGTAGGTTTTCTGAACTAAGGGTGTTTTATAGAAGTATTTCATTGTATAAATAATACAGTTTTAAAGTAATATTTTTATTTTCCTTAGACTTACATGATCATTTTAGTGAATTTATTTTTGTAGAGTTTATCAGCAAGATTGAATTAAAATGAAGTAGAGTGCACCCGATGCCCGCCAAGTAAGAGTTAAAATCATTTTGTTACAGCAAAATAAACTGTTTAATACTCTTATAACAATATAAAACATACATCAATTTATTAAGAATTTAAAGGAGATTTAAAATACATATGTAGTAAATATAATATTCCATAAATGCAATAGCTAGATTGAATTAAAATGAGGTAGAGTGCACCCGATGTCCGCCAAGTAAGAATTAAAATCATTTTGTTACAGCAAAATAAACTGTTTAATACTCTTATAACAATATGAAACATACATCAATTTATTAAGAATTTAAAGGAGATTTAAAATACATATATAGTAAATATAATATTCCATAAATGCAATAGCTAGATTGAATTAAAATGAGGTAGAGTGCACCCGATGTCCGCCAAGTAAGAATTAAAATCATTTTTTTACAGCAAAATTAACTATTCAATAAACCTCTAACAATAAAAAAAACTATATTAGTTTATTCGGAATTTGATGTGGATTAAAATACATACATAATAATTATAATCTTTGTTGTATAATCTAGCAAAATCTTAATAAAATGAGGGAGCGTGTTCACTTAACAGCTAAAAAAAAGTAAAAATAATTTTGCTAATGTAAACTAAAACCTTTGAAACCTCTTATAACAATATAAAACTCGTATTACTTTGTGTTTGTTTTTACCAATAGTAAAAAGTTTATATATTTATAGTTTAACTGACCTTATAAATTGACAAAAAACGAGTTAAAAAGATGTAGTGCACATAAAATGACTTGTAAAAGGAATACAAATTGTTTTGTAAAGACTAAATAAACAGTTAAAACAAAAAATAACAATGTGAAACATACATTATTTTATTCTAAAATTAAAGCAGATTATACCGATATATATGTATAATATTTGTTTACGAATAGATTATTAGAGACTGTTTTAATAAGAGATAATGCAAAAGATAAGAACTTTTAATGAAAATACCATTTATTTTGCTAGAGTGAAATAACTATTCTGCATTCGTACCACTATATGAAATGTATATATATATTAGTTTAATGTTTATTGCAGATTAGTATGATATATTACATATATTTATGATGTTACTGGTATACTCCTGGTCCTGCGCACCTACATACCCATGCGTACTACAGTATTGTTATGACGAAAAATTATTAATTATATTAAATTCTAAATTCGCTGAGCATGCAGGTCTGCTGTGACGGGTTTTATTTAGTATTGATTTTTAGGCATATTTTCGACACTGTACACAAAATATATAATTCTCATTCAAAAAATAATCTGACATTGCCAGTAAGAGACATAACTAGTGATCAAAGATTATGGTCTTGCCAACCTTAGAATTGTGACTGTAGATAAACTATTATAAGCAATCTTACGAACACTTAACCACTTACAAACTAACGATAATATATGCAATCTATAGTAAATTTAACGCTCTTTCCATACATACATAGTGTTATGACAAAAAATGTGCAAATAATTGTTTAAATGTGATGTAATATTGAATAACAGTATTTTTCTTAAAAGTACCAAAAATTAGCCAATTTTCAAATAGCTATAGTTTCATAATGGTTGGTCGTAATAACAAACTTTATGCATGCATTGTGTTGGAAATTTTCTCTACTTTATTTTTGTTAAGGACATAAATTTCGAAAAAATGCATTGTTTCCGAGTTATAAGCAAAATACTAAAAAAAGTGCCAAAATTTCAATGTTTTTTGCAGATATCTCGAGAAGCACAAGGGATATCTTGGTGCAAACTTCAGATTCAGATTCAGCACCCCAAAAAACATATAAAACAGCAGAAAAACTCTATACTATAATTTTTTCCACGTAGGGTATTTTTTCAGTACGGTTTTACTGGACTAAGTATGTTGCATGCCTTCTTTAGTAATTAAAAAACTGTTTAGCAAATAATTTTAAGTACGAAAATTCGGCTATTTAAAATACTTTCATTAAGTATAAAATTATTCAAGAGCACCTTAACGTTAAGGCTTCGGTCTACGTGAGCCCGAATGCCGCCTCTCGGCCGCGGCCATAGCGCTAGGCAAGTTTTATGGATGCAGAGGTTTACGGGAATCATGTTTTAAAGTTAAATCATTAAGATAAAGATCGACTCTTAACTTTTTCTAAAAGTAAAAAGAAGGATCTCGTGTTCTCTGTTTTAGAATTTTTAAATAAAATTTCAAATTTCAGTTATAACTGTCTAAAATCAACTTTTTTTCCCGATGCAAATGCAAGGGCTTTTTTTAGAATCCTTTTATCTTCTGCTAAATGCAGCCTATAGCTATAACTAAGGTGTCCATTAAAGAAGAACAAGGTGACTAATTTCCTTTGTTACACTTGGTTAATCTCACTTTGGTAGTTTCATTAAAACTAATGGAAAACTCCAGCTAAAAATCTAGAAAAACTGGTGATTTTAGATTATAGTTATAGCTGAAATTAGAAATTTTATTTTAAAAATTCTAAAACCAGAGAAGACGAGATCGTTCTTTATACTTTTTAGATTTATATTTTAGAAAAAGTTAAGAGCCAATCTCTATCATAATTAGTTAATTTTAAAACACGATTTCCGTAAACCTCTGCAGGCATCAAACTCGCCTAGCGCTACGGCCGCGAGGCGGCATTCGGTAACGTCGCGTCATTCGGGCTTAGGTAGACCGGAGCCTTAAAAAAAACTAAAAGTAAATCATTTATTCACTACACTGCTGTACTAAGTTTTCCGTGCCGCCTTTTTCCTTTTTTTTTTTTTTTTTGCGAACGTAATGTTGCGTCGTTGCTAGCTGCACAGAAAAAGGAAACAAAATCGTTTCTTTTTTCTGTGCTCGTGGTGGTCGCGGGCGTGAGCTTTCGCTCTACCTTCCCGTGTTTACCTCGTACGCCACTTTCCTATGCTTACTTCGTTGGAAGTGGCAGCGTCAGGCGCCAATGCCAAAGGCCAATGTAAACATTGTGGTGTGTCGTAGGTAGCCTATACTTCAATTGTGTTTTATACCAACTTGTAACGCATAATTGTGAGTTAAAGTGTTTAATTAAAATGGTTGTCTCCAAGTATGAATTTACAGTAATACTTAATGGACTTAACTACAATTATTGATTCATTTGCTAGATTAAAATCGAGGAGAAAAGTGTGAAGTAATTCCAACTAAACCACATTTCAAGTTATTATTTTAAGTGAAAGTACTTACTTTTTCGTTTTTATTCGTTTATTTTTTTGTAAATAAACCCGTTTTGTAAACACAAATATTTTACTTTTCAAAGACATCTTATCTTGACACATCTTTCCAGTGTATTAAATGTTCAATAACAATAGTTAAGAGTTAAGAGCCCTTGTATATAAACGTGGTCAGGGGATGGCATAGAACACATTTCAGCAAAAATTTGCTGTCCAAAATATGTTCATTATTCCAGCTCCACCCAGATTTTGACTAATTTTTTCTAAACTATAGTGTATTTTTTTTATTCCCTTTAGCGAATTTTCCTATAGGGAATACGCTATTACGGTAGTAGCCATGGTAAGAGCTAAGCGTCGGCCCTCTACTTTTTCATTTTGAGGTCCCCAGAAGCCAAAAACACCATTCGTTCATTTTCATATATATGTGTCCGTTGTACTGATAACTTTTGAAGTGGACCTCCGATTTTGATGAAATTTGGTACATGAAGGTGTAAGACCAAGTCTATTTTTGTGAGTTCGCAAACCAGCATTGTCAGGTTTTGTTAAAGGGGTTTTATGGGGTTTCAAAGGGGTAAAAAATGGGTTTTTAGCATTTTTGAACCTCAATTTTCAAAATTCAAGAATTATAACTAAAACCATTTAAAAGAGCTTCAAAAACAAACATTTTAGTATTTTGAATTTTTACTTAGCCAGAGAAAAGATAAAAAGAGAATAACGTAGAAAAAAGATAAAAAAAGGTTTCCCATGTTAATATTAAGGGAAATAAATCAATAAAACCACGTATCTCGCTTATTTATTGAATAACTTGGTAAAATTTGGTATGCACATGCACTAGGTAGAGTTTAACTTATATTTGCATACAATACCCATATGGTGGCAAACTTACGCACTCACCTCCATGGGTTGTATGGGGAAAATTAAAGTGACAAATATTGATACAATTTGATATTTACCTTACCTAACCATGATTAACTACAATAATTATTAACTTTCGTTGTTGTCTTTGTACTTTGTAGTCTTTTATTTATACTGTAAAATTGGGAGTTAAAATACAGCAGTATTTTCATTCCATTTTCAGCCTTTTACCCATGACCCATACATTCTTTTTCCAATCTTTTATACTTTGTGGACCACAAACTTATATCTTTACAAAAATGTAGTCAGGTCACTCTTAATTTATGTATTTTTAACATACTTTTATTACATTGCATTAAGTTTTTACTGTTATAGTAAAGTCTTTGTATGATTTGGTAAGACTTAAATAATCATTTACAAGGTGTTTGAACCAACACTTAAGTATAATCATTTTTAAATGTTAACCACAGTCTAACATCTGTATCAGTTGTACCACTCATACTTGAGAAGAGTGAGACCCCCCGGAAGAATCGAGTTGTTCCTCGTTTCTTAGATGCAAACATTGTTCTACTGTTGATTTTGATGTCTGGTGGAGGACAAAAGCTCCACTCAGCCAGGAGTGTTAAATTTGCGCTCCACTGTTCCATTCATAAATAAATTATTTTCATATCATGGTAGTTGTTATTTTTGTTTGCAATATTTTATGGTCAGTCCAGTAATTAAATCTTTATTCTGTCATTAGCTATTGCAGTTACCTCTTTCCAGCCCCAATAATAATTGACTGTACCCCACATAACCTACTTGTGCAGTGTATTGGACTGTGATGAAACATAATGTAACAAATCATTATTCTACAATATACAGTTATATTATTTATATGCTGTTGATTGTTTTGCAATTAACAGAAAAATAAAACACACACAAATATTGCAGAGAATTAGAAATATTTCATTTTTCTCCCAGAAAACTTTTAATCTGGGTATCTGAGTGGTTTGTGTTCAGGGCTGTATTTCTAAATAGGGTGAAAAGGCTGGAGCATATAGCAGCAAAATTTTAGGAGCGGCACTTTGTCAATTTACTAAAAATAAAAAAAATTTGTCTTCTTTAAAAACAGAAATTTTTTTAGGCAAACCATCTGATTTAAAATGTATTAATTTGAGGAAATAAAAATATGTTTATTCATTTCATACGAATTTACTCCACATAATTTTGTAACAGATTTTTTATGTAGGGTAATTGTGTAAAAAACACTCACAGTTTGTATGAGGCCCAGAAAGAGGAACTACACTAGCACTTAGGAAAATAGTCATTTCCTTTTTAGACATGTTAATGATTTTAATAATAGATTGGCCATGAAATAATGACAAAAAAGTATGGTTTTGATTTTATAATAACCTTCTCCATCAAAAATGTGATTTTTTTTATTACCAGAACGAAAAATTTACCGCACTACTCGGCATGCGGAGCTGTTCACCAAATAACCAAACTTCCACCAACATCAGAATCCAATAAAAAATAGTAATTGTGTTGTGACTACAAGACACAGTGGCGGATTTACCACTAGGCCGACTAGACCCTGGCCTAGGGCCGCGGGCTGAAGGGGGGCTGCACGGAGTCCCAAATATACATATATTTTTTAAGGATGTGCTTGCACGATAAAGATGAACATCAGCTTTGAGCCCTGATTTTTTAGCAGACTATTTTAGTTGAAACCCCGTAAATTCACTACACAACAGGGGAGAGACTTTGGAGAAGTCATTGTGGCGTCTGTCGTTTTCCATGTCATTTTCGGGTGATCATGAGCTACCTGTAGGTTAAGTCACATTCATATTGGTGGCAACACTGGGCGACGACGCAGCGGCCCCTTTGGGCTTTTTATTATAACTAACTGAAGTTACCTCTCTGTGTCTAATAAGTGCAACGCTTTCCCTTTTATATATTTTTTGGTTGCCAGTTTGCTATTGGTGAGACGCTGTCAAAATGCAAAATCTAGATGATGTTAAAACTAATATTAGTTTAATTTAAAGATTTTCTAAAACCATTAGTATTTTTTGTAGTATCAAAATTGTGTGTACCGTAAGTATCAAAATTCAGAAAGAAACAAATTTGTACCAATATAGTAATATTAACAAAGTAATTCAGGATCAATAAGGACCCTATTATTGCACCTACACTATTAAATACAGTTTGGTAAAATTGAGTACGGGTAGCCATCTTGACTATTTTGATAGCCTCCCACCAACAGTAATTTGACCAACATAACGGACACAACATCCTTAAAATACAGCGGCACGCTTTTCACATACGTTTGAACAGAGAGTAGTGACTCCAGTTAGAGCATAGATCCATTGACTACAGATATATATATAGTCAATGATAAAGCATAATGGGCCCCATTCCCCATCCCCATTTAATAGCTGGATAATCCAGCATCTTTTCAAGACCAGCTCGTTCTCAGAGATCAGAGTGTACACATACGATTTCACTTTACTCGTACCAGAGCATAGGATAAAAAATTAAGGACGATTTTAGCTTAATTTGAGGGTTTTAGTATCATACTTCGGTCAGTGATGAGTATCATACTTCGGGGGCCCCACAGAAAAGTTGGCCTAGGGCCCCAACCTTCGTAAATCCGCCACTGACAAGACACCAGGGACCACTAACATCTTCATCCCCAGATTTATCACGTTAGCGAGTGTCGCAATTGTATGATGATGTTAGACTGTAACGCTATCACAAGAAACCTTTCAAAATTCTCTTATAAATCAGTGATGAAAATAGGCAACAGCTCTAGGATGAAAATATTGAGTAGGCAACTATCTAGGGTGTAAATTATCAAGTTATTAGGGTGTAAATGAATCAAGTTTTATTTTAAAACATGTAAGTCGTTATGCGGGAGCTGCGCTTTTGCCATTTCTGTAGCTTTAACGTTGCCAAATGGTGAATCGTATTTGCTATGATTATAGTCCTATTGTTTATTTTTTCAAAAGTTTTACGTTTACTTACATATAAAGGTGTAGGTCTATAAAAATGTATCAAGTGTTCAAATTTATTACTATCTCAATTTGCTTCAATTCAAACTTCATTTTTAATTTAAAGTTGTTTGAAGTATATTTTGTAGCTTGTGCCAAAACCAACATTATTATTGGGCTGGCAGTTACCTCTGTATACTGCCTTGCCTGTTCGCTGTTGTAGCTGCTCCTGTGAAGTCACTTTGATTTGTGTTATGTGATTCATGGTTTAAAGTATTCAATTAAAGAATATACAGTTCATAAAAGCAATTGATACTTTGATATTGAGACATCAAATTAATCTGGTAGTATTTTAAGGTTGATAAGCCCCTATACAGGGTGTTCGGAAAAAACGTTTCAGGAATTGAGGAGGTTATTGCCCACACCAAAATAAGCAAAAAAATTCCTGTTAACATATGTTCTAAAATGCTTTGTTAACCCGCTAACCGCCATTTTGTTTTTTACACTAAATAATTTTTATTTCCGTAATGGATCATTGTATTAAGTTAATATTTGGCATGAACCTTCATCATAGCAATACCCATTTTTAAGAAAAAATTTATTTTTTTCCAATGTGTATTTTCAAAATGGTGGCCATTTAAAAATTTTAAACTAAAATATCTCAAAACCGGTATATTTTATAAAAATTTTACTAGACACAAAAAAGTTAACAAATTTAATTATCTAACCATTGGTACCAAGTTTGTAAGGATCTGACAACAAATAACAGAGTTATTGAGATGTTTCAATTAAAATTACCTTAATTTGCATTAATTACAATGCAAAATCAATGTTTTTATGCATAAAAATCTCGATAACTCTGTTATTTGTTGTCAAATCCTTACAAACTTGGTACCAATGGTTAGATAATTAAATTTGTCAACTTTTTTGTGTCTAGTAAAATTTTTATAAAATTTACCGGTTTTGAGATATTTTAGTTTAAAATTTTTAAATGGCCGCCATTTTGAAAATACACATTGGAAAAAAATAATTTTTTTCTTGAAAATGGGTATTACTATGATGAAGGTTCATGCCAAATATTAACTTGATACAATGATCCATTACGGAAATAAAAATTATTTAGTGTAAAAAACAAAATGGCTGCTAGCGGGTTAACGAAGCATTTTAAGACATATGTTTATAGGAATTTTTTTGCTTATTTTGATGTGGGCAATAACCTCCTGAATTCCTGAAACGTTTTTTCCGAACACCCTGTATAAATGACAATAAAAACTATATATGAGTGTCTCTGTAAGTGGGAGGGGAGGGGGCAGAAAATGGATAGGCTACAGGCGGCATATTCCTAAATCCGGCCCTATTGTGTTGTAAAATTTTCACAGCACACTATTGAGATTCGCTACCCTAGGGTATCTAAAAAAAGTACTCCCTGTAAAATTGAGGTACTGTATAAATATTTGAGACTATAAAATTTCCCCCATCAAATTTAAGGTACACTCATCTAGTTATCAAAATAATGTTTACTCATGTTGATATGACCACTGTTTGATGTGCGTTATATGGATAATCACATGCCCACATACAACATTATGCTGACATATCCATTTATGTTGAAATCCAGTTCTTTTCAAATCTTGCAAAGTTTATAACCATTCAGTTTAAAATGTTTACAATATTCATTCAGGTAATTTGTTAAACTCCTCTATTTTTGTTTGAAAATGTTGTGTAATGTGACCAATGCTCTATGTAAGTCTCATCTTCCCATTTATTGTAAAATGTACTTCTCATGTTTTGTTCACAACATGAGTCATTAAAGCAATGGCATTTTCAAACTGCATCTCTTCACCTTTGAAAAGACTTCCTCTCCATACTGGTGTCTGGTAAAAAGATTACAAAGTTTTTATCAATGTCCTGATTATTTGATACTCACTACTTCTAAAAGGATTTGTTTTACCGATTAAAAAAAAGATCAACACATTGATAGTTAACATTGAAGTAACCTTATGTGGTGGCAGAACAGTGATGTAGTTTTTTTTAAAGAGGTTTACGACTTCTTTTTGCTTTACTCCCTCTACATAGACTATTAATCTGTGCGTATATCATATTAGACAAAGTAAGGGGATGAGTCACTACAGAGGTATGGTACTGATAGAAACCCACATTGCTGCCATGGTCTCGAAGTCCCGCGGGCTAAATACTATACCACTGACTCACCGAAGATTTTCTTATATAAATATTTTGTCCAAATTTTACGACATAATGATTTGCATTAGATACACATTTGAAACTTCCGTTGCTTTCATTACTCCAGGAATTTGAAAGGGACTGTAAGCATAAACCAGTATTGTAAAGAACTGTATTTTAAAATTAATGGGAAGACGTATGCCATAGCCTACATCGAGCAGTGGTCATGTAGGGTGTATGGCTTGTTTGAAATATTTTTAAAGACATATTGTTAAATGGTTTTCTTGTATAATGGTGCTTAAAATGTCTGCATGGTTGTCAATTATCTCTAGTCGTGGTAGTCCTCTGACTGTGGGTGTTTGCCACGCAGGTGACCCATCACCATCGGGACGTGGACTACCCTCCGTGCGTGTTCAACCCTCTGTGCACCTGCTCCAAGGCGGTGCCTGACCTCGGGATCGTCACCTGCCGTGATGTTCCTCTGCCCAGGATCCCGCCGCCCATCAACAGCAGCAAAGTCTTCATGCTCAGCCTGGAGAACAATGGCCTCAACTACCTAGAGCCCCACTTCCTTGAGGGAACTGGTAAATACAACCCTTTCATACTTCGAAGAATATAGCTTGTTAGTCTTTTTTTGACGGCTGAGGGAGTACAATGGTCACTTTCCAACATTTTGAAAAAAACTCCTAAATTGTGATGGATGTAGAATAACCCAACAACTACCCACATGGGCTGTTCAGAAATCAAATTCTAATTTCACCTAGTGTAGGCGAGAATGGGGGTAAAGGCATGCAAGTGTCAGCTTTGAGTAGAAAGACACATAGGTATCTAACTGTAGGTACGAAGGTCTGTATGCCTGCTTTTTGTGCTAATAGTTCAAAATCTATAAAGCCAATACAAGTTAATTTGCCGTTGGTTATGCTGTCACTGTTGACGGCCCAAATTACCTTTATCAAAAATTAAAACGTGTACTTTTAAAGTCCATCTTTGTTTACATTTTGAGGGATAAAACAGTCAAGAGAGATACTTAAAAGTGAGTTAAATATTTACTTTCTCCCCCTATACCATACAAATTTTCTAATTTGAGTTGTTGGTGGATTTATCCATTTTGGTGACCCCTGAGTTCAAAAAGTGGTTTTTAGAGTGATGTCTGTTTCTGTGGATTTGTGTGTATGTGTGTGTGTCTGGATGTTAACAGAGCTACTAGAGAAGGCCCCAATGGACCGATACTCATGAAATTTGGTATGTAGGTCTGCATACACTATAATTCCAGGCATTTTTAATTTTTTCAATTTTTTATTTTTAAGGGTAGTTTACCCCCAAAATCATCTAAAAACAGGGCCGGCCCTAGGTTTTCTGGCACCCCAGGCGAAAGTGAAGGTAGGCACCCTCCCAACCTAGGGTTTTTGGGGGTTAACTACCCTTAAAAATCAAAAATTCAAAAAAATGAAAAAAAACGCCTGGAATTATTGTGGGTTTGGACCTACATACCAAATTTCACCAAAATCGGACCATTGGGGCATTCTCTAGCTCTGTTTACATCCAGACACACGTACACACACACACACACACAGACATCACTCTGAAAACCACTTTTTTGGACTCAAGGGGCACCAAAACGGATAAATCCACCAACAACTCAAATTCGAAAATTTTGACGAAAACAATACTTTCTCCATATACTATGTATGGTATAGGGGGAGAAAGTAAAAATCAGTTTTTTTACTTTCTAGAAAACTTTCAACGTGAAATAATTTTTACTTATATTCATCAAATTGAGTACAAAAAACTAAATGATCCAGTATTTTAAATTATTGCTCTACATCAAGTGGTTGAGGAGAAAATTCAATTTTTAAATTTAGTGGTAAATGCAGTACACAGTCACAGACGCGCGAAGAATCAAACTCGAGCTGCTCAGCTGGTAGCTATCCGACTGAGCCATCAAGGCATTAATGTTTGAAGGCTTTTATTTTTATATTTTTGGGAGAAAATATTTGTCAGTTATCTGATACCGTTTATTTCTTACTTATGTCTTATTTTTTGCACAACCGTCGATTTGGGCAAGAAGATTTGGGCATTGGTTATCAGAGATGGACAGATGGATGGAGGAGGGCAGCACAGTTCTTTTTCACTTCATTCACTTGATTGATTAGCAACAAAATTAGTTTATCACCAAATTACAAGAGTTGTAGCGGCCTACGAGATTTACTACAAAAATTTCTAAGTCTTACCTTTATTTAATATGATTTTAAAGATAATTTAAGAGTTTTAAGAGGCAAATTGTTGCTCAATTTTTTATTTTAATTTTTTCCCTTCGTTTATGACAATGTTTTCTACCATGCTAAAGGGTTATCCATTTTTGTCTTCAACAAAAACACACACCAAAACACTAGGAAATTGTTTTACTTGTCATAGTCATAGTCAATAACTAACCAAGCTCCCACAACTAGATGCTTGCAAGGCAAGCAAAATTTTGTACTCATCTTTCTTGAAAATATTATGTCATCATAGAACGGTTAGTGGTTTTTCAGAACAGAATAAGCCTAAGAATTGGATATGTACCATAAGTTTTCATTTATTTTTATATAAATTAATATTAATAAGTGGTCGGTTATTGTATAACAAAAGTTCCACCAGTATCCGACCAGCTGGTCGCTTACTGGGTATCGTAAGATTTGTTTACTTATATAATTATCAGCAACTCATGATGAATAACACAGTTCAGTATACCGACATAAATAAGGAACAACAACGGTATTTACTGGCAGGGAAATTCCATTTGAGTGTGGCAGCACTGGTTGCTCGGGCAGCGACCTAGACGATCCATCTAACGTTGCTGTGGGTGTGTAAGTTTTCTCCATATGACTATGCAACTGCGCTGGGTTGCTATAGCCTTCGTCCGTCATGCTAACGTAATCGAATTAGAGACACAATCGTCAACGATTTTGGATCTATTTCAATACGATCTGTTTCTATTTGTAACTTATGATCCACACAATTGTAGTACTGCTAACTATACACATAATAAAAATGTATAGATATTTATATTGATTATTTAACCATTCCGGGGGGGGGGGGGGGGGTGTGGCGTCCGGGAGTCCTTATGTTAGTGCTGTCTCTGAATATTAAATTAAAGAGGTCAATAGCAGTGGTAGGTCTGGCATCACTTAAACTTGTAGTGGCACTTTCGATTATGACTTATATAGAACACCGAGCAGCTCTACAGTCATCCATAACTTACAGATAAATTTATAATAAGTTTATCAATCCAACACTTACAGTCACACACCTCTACCTCCATCCTTCCTCTCACTAGATAGTAAATAACTTGGTTTGAGCCATGAGTCGCCTACTGGACATCATTCATAGTTGGTGTGTCCTACATAATCAAACAAATGTGTCCTACATATCAAATAAAGTTTAAAATGAATGTAAATACTTATGTGTTTGAGGTGTTTGAACAAAAAATATTTTATTAAATATTTAGGATACATTTTTTCTAGGAATACAGTATTTATATTTTGATAATTGATTTTTTTATTCTTGTTAGTCTTAAGCCATTTCTAGAAAAAAATTCTTTTTAACTTAATACAGGCTACATACTTGTATATTACATCATCATGAGAATATTTGACAAAGGTAAACAACTATACGTTATACCATTCAACTCCCTCAACTGACGCTCAGAAAAAGTAATTATAGTTGATTCAACTACCAATGTAGTTGTTCTTTAACACGTTGGCTACCGACAATCAGGAATTCGGGTCGCTGGGAGTTCCCAGCAGACCGAGCCTGGTACTTGAAACTCTCACCTCAGACCGAGTAATTGTGACGAACAATAACCTGGTCTATTTTAAAGGTTTTTTTTAAACATTACATCACGTATACGTGATGATTGAAGTCAACGTGTTAAAATGCAAGTGTCGTTGAAGAGGTGTTGTGGGCTTTGGTTGTTTTCAAGCTAACATTCATTTAAAAATTTGGGGTCTACAATCTGATTTCATCTTTTTTGTTCCTCTTCTCCCCTATAATTGTTAGTTAGGTGTACTCATAACTATTTTCACATTATTTTGCCACATAAAAGAAGAAAACATAAAAAAATAACATTGATTTTTCAAGTACTGTATGATTAAAACTGCGCTGTCCTTTAACCTCCTTTAACTTTGATGAAAAAATTATTTTAAAAATAAATTTTAATCGCTATACTGTTGCAAAGAATTCTAGATTTAAAATTAATTCTTATTAAACAATAAGAATTAATTTGGAAAAGCAATGACTGTTATTAGCCAATTATAATACAGGTAGGGTATTATTTTTATATGGATTTTTGGATACCTCTAAAGATGAATGCTATATTAGTTTGCAGTGACTTTCATTTTGTTAATGCCATTAACAAATTAAACTTAGTTCAACTCTTTTTTATTAGGAATAATTTTCCTCTACAAGCATTATCAATATAATTAATAATACGATAATTAAATAAAAATCCTAGATTTAGGTCTGCTATCGGAAAGCTTGTTTAAAATAGGTTCCAAAATTTAAGAGAACTATTTTTGGATATGAATTCTCTAGTTAGGGGCCGTCCATAAATTACGTCATCTGAAAATAGGGGGGGGGGGGTGTTCCAGATTGAAAATGATGGTAGGGTGTAGTGCAAGGGGGTCGGCTACGATATGAAGTCATTTAAAAATCATGTTTTATATCACATTTTGACATTAAAACAATGATAAATTCGTATACAATTCAACTATTATAAAATAATCATCTAAGAAAATACATCAGACTATTTTTTGGGGTTGTTTTATAGTTTATTTTTCCATTGAGAAAGTAATTTCGGCTTTATTTCTGAAGGTAAATTCATATTTGATTAGTCAATGTTTTTAGTTTATCAGGTATCGTTCATCGTCAGACCAAGTACAGCCAAAATAGGGTTCAAAAGTCAATTGATAGTCTTAATAAATGATTAAAGAGTAGAACTTAAGTAGCTTTGACAAAGATAAGCATTATTTTTGCTTAAGACGGAGGCTTGTTAAAAATGACATCATTTTTCTGAGAGGTGGAGGTCAGACAAATTATTATGGAAGAATGATTTTTTTTGGGGGGGGGGTCCAAAAATGGCCAAAAAGCGATAATGTAATTTATGGACGGCTCCTTAGTGGCCAATATAAATTACTTTGTACCAGAGACCATGAGCTGGGTCACATGTTCTCGGCCCAAGGGGTGCGGAAGACTTTCAAGTGTAACATGGTTAGCTCGATCAATAATAGGATTGCTTACATGTGGCCGTAGTATTTAGAAGCCCCTCAGTACCAGCTTCCTGTACCTCTCATTAGCTTACCTGGTCGACACACAATTGATATGGTCTACTACTTAACCAAGTCAATTTCAAATGCGCTTTCTATAATTGTGACAAGTTGATATAAATTTTGGTATTTACTTGATAGAATTATTGTAACTTTCTGATAAGTAAGGTTATACAAATGGTATTCCAGGTCTCCCAGACCTCCCTTACACCTTTTCTTAAATTTAAATTATCAATTTTTCACTAAAACAAATTGAGCCTTTATAGGTGAACCGATTACACTCTATCGATTGACAGTAATTACAATGTCCAGGGTGTGCCAGAAGTAACCTATCCAGACTGTAAGTCGCTAATTTTGAATACAGGCCCCCACTTTTTATGGCATTTTTGTATTCTACAAGTAATTTTAAGACAGCTTTCCAATTTAATTTTTATTCCTAATCCTTACAGTTTAGGAGATAATGGGGACTGTGTTTTAGTATTTTCCCTTAAGAATAACATAGGGAAGAATTCACATCCATTATCCATCAACATTCTACGTTAAGCAAAACATAGGCGTGCGCACGATGGGTGCCGTGGGTGCCGCGGCACCCACGGAAGCTCCAGACGGGCCTGAGGGGGGCACCATTGGTGCCAAAATCACCAGATTTACTTAAATTTTAAGAAATGTACGAAAATATTGATTATGGGTTTATATAGTTAAAATATGTCGTAAAATGAAAAGTGGTGTTAAGTTACATGATTTATGTTAACACAATTAGACTATGTAAATATTAAAAATCACGAACTGTAAATTTATCAGTCAGATGTTTTGAGTGCATGAAATTCGGCAAGGAACATGTGCGTGCGAGTGGTGTAAAACTCAGCTCAGCCGTTCCATTTCTCGGAAGGACGCGCAGGAAGTGAACCATTATATTATGTCATATCTGCGTTTGGATTTGTTTGAAATATTTTTTTATCTCCTTTTATTATTCAGGATTCAAAAGGGATCTATATCTAGTATTTAGTATGCCTCCTCTTTCTTTTGAGTTTCTTTCTCAGTCAGTTACGAGCAGAGGTGGAGTGTAGATGTATGTTTTCGTGGTGAAATTTTTCTGTATTAGGCTAATTAAAATGTCTAAACTAAAAAGTTATAGGGTTAAGGGTACAGAAAAAATTATAAGTAACGTGAAAAGTCAGTTGCACGAAGTTCGCGTTTGATGGCATCGTGGCTTAAAGAATGTTACGAAGAAATGGAAGGTAAGTTATTGGTTTTAATGAAGTTAGATTGTTAAAATAAAAGTAATCAATACCGTTGGCTCTTAATAATTATGTTTTCATTTTCGACCGTCCAAACCCTGCTCCCTGTCGTTTAAGAGTCATCTTCACCCCTGGGCCATTAGCCCATTGTTGCGCAGTCAGCAATGTTAATCATACGGCTTTTAATGCAAAACATGGTATCGCATTCCCCTGTTTCGGACGCAGTTTTTCAACCGATTTTCTTTAAACTTGGTAAGTGTTTAGTGGAATAGTCATACTATGTCGCTCATACCTCGGAATTTTGAAAATTTTACTAAATTTTGAAATATTCCTAAGGAAAATCGAGTTACTTTGCAACGTCTCAAAGAGTAATATTTGTTAAATTTTCAAAATTCCGAGGTATGAGCGACATATTATAACTATTCACATAAACACTTACCAAGTTAAAAGCAAATCTGTTGAAAAACGGCGTCCGAAACAGGGGAATGCGATACCATGTTTTGCATTAAAAGCCGTATGGTTAACATTGCCGACTGCGCAACAATGGGCTAATGGCCCAGGGGTGAAGACGACTCTTAACTCGTGATAAAACTGACTTTCACACCCAAGCTCATGCGTTGTAGGTACCGTATCAGTCGTAAACTGTGGTAGGCAATAAATACGTCGATACTGTTCACCGAATGTTTAAAATGAAAAAAAATCACTATGAATTAGTTAACAAAATTCGTTTCATAAGTAAATAATAAATAAATTCATAAGAATTTAGTTGATAATATGTTCAGCTCTTTATTCTTTTGTTTATACGTTCCCGGTATCCTGCACCATTTAATTTTGTTCAAATCTCAAATCAGAACTTAATTATAAACAGTTTTTAAATATTTGGTGGGACAGTGACGTAGTTGTACACTGTACTGTATCTCGTTTGCATACTGACTAAAAATATTGTTATTAAAATATCAGAAATGGAAATGTGTAACAATTGGTACGCTCCTTTCAACAATACACTTGTGTAGACTGTGGGAAAATTTTATCTGAGCTGAAAACAATAAGGCGCGTCCGGTATGACAGTTCTACACGGTACTGCAAAGATCGAGCCTTCGACAATATTCAGTCTTCAATTGCTCATGTAACTCTTTAAAGAAGTGAAGTGTACTTGAATTGTTTTAAGTGATTTTTCAAGAATTTTAATTTTAATTTGGAACAAATCCATCTATTTATTTGTGTTGTTGAATCTGCGGCGTTTAATTTCTTAGAAAAATTCAATTTTATGGACGAAATGAAAAGACAAATGTGTAGACAACACATTATGTACGCTACAAAAATGCGAGTTTCATACTGACTCTTTCAAGGGATCATTGGTCCCCGAAACCGGCAGCATAAATCAGGTCCCGTGCGGACGCACGGGCCGCTCGCCACTATACCTTACTGTTTGCAACGGTTTCATTTCATTATAGCTATTCAAGATTACGTTTTTAACAGCAAATAAGAGCAGTGGGAATGGGACATTTAAACTTGGGAGGGAGGGGTGGTGAGGGGGCGAGATTGGGCGCCATTTTCATGCTTGGCACCCACAGAGCTCAGACCCTGCGCACGCCTATGAAGCAAAACTGTCCAAGCATGAAAAGGTCTAAGAATCTCATTTTAAATCATGTTCCATCATAATATATCGATTGACCGTGTAATTAGTTTTACTTTTCCATACATTATAAGTAATCCCCGTCATATTGTAAATATTATTGTTATAAATTGTTTCCATGTTATTCTTATGGAAAATATAAATTTCAACAGCTATCATCTCTAAACCGGATAATTGGTACGAATTAAATTGTAAAGTCGTCTTGAAATTACTTGTAGAATCCCAAAATAGCATTGGAAGTGGGGGTTTGTATTTAAAATTAGTGACTTTCAGTCTGGGATGATGACTTATAGTCAATCGATAGATCGTAACTAGTTTACATATAATGGCACAATAGATTTTTGTTTAAAATTTATTCTGTAAATTTTAAAAGGGGTGTACGGGTGGTCTGGGACACCCGGTATATTTATACTAATATTTTAGATGACAAAATTATTGTGGGTTCGTCTGAATCACCCGCATTTCAATTCCAGTTGTCGGCAGGCGCACATCAGTGAAAATGGTGGTTCTCATTACATCAGAATCTTTTAGAGCCCCTCTTCTCCCCAGAATAAATTCCTGTTGATTTCTACAATCGTGGATTATTATGAACTCATTTATTCATATAGAAATGTATCATCCATTTGCATGTTGAAAGTAATACAATATTTACTCACCAAGAAACCAGATAAGGTATGAGTTCTGTACAGTATTATTTTTATGAACAACTTTAAAACCATATAAATTAAATAAAAAGAGATAATTATATGTAATTATTTTTTTAATTTATTTTATATGAAAAACATGTTTGCCTTGGCAATATGCTATAACTGTTGACTACTGGGAACTACTATTAAATGCTTTGTGGTAACTCCTACCTCTTGAGATTGGCCTTCTTAATCTGGTTTGTCACTAAGTGAAAAACGTACTAACTAACTACCCACTGAGAAATATGTAATAGCTCTAAATTGTATTAAAGAGTAATTTAACTATGTCCAATTTTAAAATCCAAGTTCAGGAAAAGAAATCATGACTTTAAAAGAGAAAATTTCCCCCCCCCCCCCACACCAATAAAAATATATCCATTTTTGGCTAATATAAGTAAAAAATGTATCGTTTGGCATTCATAGCCAGCCACCAAGTTCTAAAATAATGACTTTCTGTGGCCATATACAAATTCGCCAGTGGTTGGAGGGTCGACGAAAAGATACAAATTCGCCAGGTCCCAAACAGGTAGAAAATCTGGGCCGTCAAAACATACACACTCGCCAGTTCTAGGAACTAGTGCTCAGCCCCTCGGGGAACCCAGGAATGTGGCCGGTCGGGCTCTTCCCCTGGAGTTGGCCGAATTGGGTGTTGTTTTAGGCTTGACCGAGTCATAGACGAAGCGTCTAGAGACGAAACTACTGAACGGATCGTGGCAATTTTGGTGTCAATACTGATTAGCTATGGCACTCAGAATAGATTGATTCTTATGAGATATTTAGAACACTCCCTTCGCTCGTGCTCTAACTCACATATCACTCTTGGCTTAAACTCTTTCATAATACAATCATTGCATAAACTAGTCTACTATTAAATTCATTTACTCGTAGGTGATGTCCCACTGTACTTCAAAATTAATTTAGGGCCACCGGGGTTGAAATTTGACATGGACATGCCTTTTTGCTCATAGGTACTCCACCAAGACACGGTTTTGCAAAAAATAGTTTTTTTTAACTCTTTAGGGTTCCGCCACACAGGTCTTGAAAATTACACTATGGGCCATGGGGTTGAAGTTTTATATGGACGTTCCTCTTTGTTCCTAGGTGCTCCTGCTCCTACATTGGCAATTACGATCAAAAAGGCACAAGGGAATCTTTGAATAGTGTGGGTTTAAATTTTTAAAATGCCTTTTTTCGCAAGGCCACTTATATGTGGCAGCTTGCTCACGAGTCGGTACACCTGAAAACTTGTACATTTATACACCAAATCAAAAGACAAAAAGCATTGTTTATTCTTTAGCCTTACAATAAAATTAATAAAAGGCCTACTTATATACTTTCCATTCCATTGGTTTTTTTTGTTATATAAAAAAAACTATTAAAATTGGTTTTATTTCTGTAAACAACTTAATTTGAGCACAGCAACACGTTTGGGTGTACGTGGTGGAAATTCAACCGACAAATAAACACTTACTTGAACCGGGGTCATCCACCCATCCTCGCGCTGGCCGAGGGGCTGCGGGCGGATTCCTGGAACTGGCGAGTTTGTATGTTTTGACGGCCCCGATTTTCTGCCTAATCGGGACCTGGCGAATTTGTATCTTTTCGTTGACCCTCCAACCACTGGCGAATTTGTATCCAGCCCTTTTTGTAGTGTAAAGCACCTGCGTCAATGTACATTAACACGTTGGCTACCGACGGTCGGAAATTTGGGTCGCCAGGAGTTCCCAGCAGACCAATCCTAGTACTCGATACTCTCACCACAGACCGACTCATTGTGACAAACACTAACCCAGAGACCGAAAAAAATTTTTCGCTATTTTTGTATAATTTGATGCAAAATATATAAATTTCTCATAAAAGTTGGAAAAAAAATTATTTCAGTACTACTTTAGCACTTTTATTGCGTCATACATGTGTGACGTCGGTCTATAGTAATATTTTGTATTATGTTCGTTTGCTATAGACCGCCTGTCTCACATATGTGTCATGAGTTGGATGATTGGGAAATAAATGAAAAATAGTTTTACTACACTGAAAAATACTAAAATATACAGGACAATGTGTCACGCAATAAAGAACGAGATGTGGAATGTGTAGTAAACAAACACTAATGGCAACATGTGAGCAGACAAGATGGTCAAAAATCTGTAAAAATAACAAGTGAGGTCGTACCCAAAGACCAAGTGACACACATGTGTACCACATTCCTATAGACCGATAAACAGGTCTTAGATCGATTCAGTGGACCAAATGGGTGTGGCAAGTCATTTAACTGAACCGTGACTGCGTCTCATATATGTGTCGTCGGTACACTGGAATTACCTTGAGCAACACATATATGTGACAGTGGTCTATATTTAAGTTTTTTTTAACATTACGTCACATATGTGTGACGTTCGGTAGCCAACGTGTTAATCTAAACATTAAAATACACTTCAATGGATGATCAAAGATGAATCTTACCTATGGATTTCTTACTGACTGAGTGATCTGTTGGTAATTTCAGGGCTCTATCGACTAGAGGTGAGCCGTAATCCTCTCCACCACGTTCCTGATGAAGCATTCATCGGACTAGAAAGATCCCTCTGGGAGCTTGAGTTGACCGATGGATACCTCACGTCTGTGCCCAGTCGAGCATTCAGACATCTCCAGAAGCTCAGAGTCCTCAATCTAAAAGGTGAGTGATTCCGTTTTCTTGTAGAATGTCACAGACCTTGATTTTCTTGATCAGTGGTTTGGAAAACCAATGACTTATCTTTGTAGTATTTGATCCTTTTTTAAATGAAATCCAAGATTTCGCGATGCTTAGCTATGTGATTATCAGACCATTTCTGTGGTAATTTTGTGATAATCTCCTAGATGAAATTATAAAACTGTGAAGAGCAACTTTTATCCTGTCTAATACTGAGACTAATAATGACTGGTATGACTGTTCAAAATATATCACCATCGTCTTATATGGTTTTACATTTGTAATGTAACATAAACTAGTTCTAGATCTGAATGACATGATTGGTTTTTTGTAAATGGGGGATTTAATCAATTTCTAATTATTGGGCAACACCCACCTGGTTTAAGTAGTTGAAGCAATGATCCTTGGTCAAGGTTTAAAAACACAATCACACATAACACATAAATTAGTTTTGGAAGAGTTATTTTTGTTTCAATCCAAGTAATAACACCAGAGGCTATTATTCATCCTGGACAGTACCGATACTTGACCACAGTTTTTTTTTATATTTTTATTATTATTTTTTTTACTTTTTCTCTCTGGTTCATTTAGATAGTCCCTATCACAGCAGACCTGCGTACACAGCGAATTTACAATGAAATTTCAGATTTTTAACTTTCCCCATATAAATACCATAGGAATGAGAATTTATAGTGGTGGATATGGGGTGTTGTTAGAAAATGTAGCTTAATCCCTTATTGGGCAAGGTAAACACAAAATGTATAAAATCTGACACTTTTTTATTTTCCCCATAAGTCCATGTAGATTTGCCACTATATGGGTTTTGTAAACAATTATAAGTTAAACCCTATCTATACAATATACATACAAAATTTGATTAGTTTATGTCAATAAATAAGCAAGATACATTGTTTAGTTAATTTCCCATAAGAAAATTTTTTTGGATTTCCTCCATTATCAGTTACGCTAAATTGAAAATTAAAAACACTAAACTGCTTGTTTTTTCATGCTCTTTTAAATGATTTCAGTTAAAATTGTCAAATTTTTTAAATTAATGGTGAAAAATGCCAAAAGCCCAATTTTTACCTATTTGGAATCCCACAAAACCCCATTTTCTTAGTCCGATCACCCTGGTTTTCGAACTTAAGACGAAGAACGCTACCCTAGATCTTCATACCAAATTTAATTAAAATCTAAGGTTTCTATCAAAAGTTATGGTGTCCACAGAATTGAATATGAATTTCAACGAATGTTGTTTTTGGTAGATATATATACATATGTATGAAAATGAACGGATGGTGTTTTTGGCTTCTGGGTATCTCAAAATTAAAAACTAACATGTTCCCGGGCTTAGGTCTTACCATGCCTACCACCGTAATAGCGTATTCCCTTATTCGCTAAAATTATAATATTCAGGTTGGGAACACCCATTCGGCAATCTGAACTGCTTAGGTGTAGTGTAGCTGGGGACGTTTAACCGGAAGTACTGTTCTCCAAACCCGGAGGAGCGTTTCTTCTATCCTTGCTTCCGTTTACCATTCCAAAACGTGTGCAATATTTCCCTCATCTTCCCAGAATTACTAGCACGCCTTCACTTCTCTACCGACTATCCGCATTATTTAACTATAATGTGGATGCCTAACTGCACCAGCTAGTAAAGGTACCAGCCAGAATGGATCCAGTAGATATTATGTACACTTTTAAACTTATTCTTCTACAATGTGTTTTCTTAGCTTCCATCAAAGAAAACAAGTTTTAGCGAATTTCCCTATAAGGGAATACACTATTACGGTAGTAGCCATGGTAAGACCTAAGCCCGGGACCATGTTACTTTTTCATTTTGAGGTCCCCAAAAGCCAAAAACACAGTTCAGATATTTACATCTTCAGATTATTTAAACCAGAACTCCTTGCCTGTTTATTAAGTTCAATGAGACTATTTTTTTTCTTTTAAATCATCTGAAATCCATTTTTTAGTTTTTATTAATTTTTTCTGTATGAGTGGAAATGATAGATCAAAATAAAATCGAAAAATGTTATGAAAGGTTGTATATTTATCTTCAATTTTCGAGTTCAACAGACATAGCCAATTTTCCTTTTCTAAGAGAGATTTATACAATTTCATATTATCTACGGAAAAATTTATTCTAAGAGATGTGAGAATTGGTGGACTTATTTTCCTAAATGATATGGGTAATTCCATTATTTGCCCATTGTGATATGATAAGACAGTTATGATTCCCTCAACTTTTATGTTTTCCTTCCAATACAAGTTTTAGAAGTAGCTGTAACTCGTGTTGGGAAATCAATTAGATAGGCCACGCCAAGCCTGGAAAGGATATTGTTTAATTCTTTGGTCTCGGAGGATACTGTAAGCATGTCAATATTTGAAACACCCATTATGATTAAGTACTTATATTTTTTTAATACTAATTCAATGAGTAAATTCAAACGAATTAAAAATTCTGAATTTTGTAACTGTGGTGCTCTGTGTATTTCCAACTAATATGAAACTTACACTATTTATTTGAAATTTTGAGCAGCAACACTCAAACAGTTTATCCTGGCATAAAGCCACAATTCCATCAAAGACCATCTGCTTTTCCCTCAAACCCTCCTTAGTTATTAATTTGTTTATGCAACGAACACGTAACTATGTTCAAAACGACTCCAAAACTCTTAACATTTAATAACAGTGAAATTATAAGAAACTTTTAAAGTCTTAACATCGTGCATATATTATAATTGATATATTAACTAATTAGGTCTCATTACTGTAAAATACATACCTTTATAAATTGAAAACTAAAAAAAAAAAAAATAAAAAAATAAAAAAAATTAATTATATTAATTAATTAATTAAAACTAAAAAAAATTATTCCCTTCGCCCCTCTGAAACACACGAATTCGGGACTTTAGGGTTCACAACTAATTTCAGTTGGCAAACCTGCTTCATACAATACCTCCCCTCATAATCTTTCATTCCCTCTCCACTATAAATCACCAAATAATCCACTAATAACGTTGAAGTAGGGCATGATCAGGTATTGTGTGGAGTAAAAGGTACCTTTCAGGCAGATTGCAAAATCCATCTGGGCGGTACAGCACCGGCTAGAAATAGTACCACTCAGAAGCACTCTCACGTTTAGTTAAGAAAAGTTCTTTTGAGTTTTTTAAATTTTTTTTATTACTTATGTATTGCATAGCAGAAACAGCCATGACAGCAATACACACATAGAATACTTATGTTGAAACAACCAGACTGTCACTGAAAGAAAGATCCTGTTGAACCAGCATTACTTTTATTTGATCAGATTTTAACTCAATTTCTTCCTGCAATTATTGAATAGGATAAATGCATATAAAACCTGAGAATACGATTTGAGACATATCACTCATATAGCTCGTAGTTTCTTACAAACCAGGATGTTGCGCATCCCTTCTTATCATTTATTGAACCATTCTTGAACATACACACAAATATGGTACTGGTAGTAGTAAATAAGTTCTTTTAATACTGAGACAGAAGTCTTCAAATCTAAAGGAGGCGCCTTACAGCATAGTACCTATATTGAGAAGAGGGCACCTAAAGGCGGCACCTACATCCTTAGGAACACACCGTCATCTTAGAAAGGGCGCCCAAGCCATTAAGAGGGCGCTTCCTTGTACAGTATCTACATGAGTTTCAAAACCTGCTGTCTGTCTCATTAAAGATACATAATCATAGGAAAAACTATTGCAATTTTACCTTTCTTCGTTTGGTTAATCAAGTTCCCGCCTTCCCCTGGCTTCCCTTTTCCCTGCCGGTACACATAGCGACACTCCGCGCCACATCTAAAAACCGGCGGCCCCTTCTGCCCATGCGGCCGTACGGGCCACACAATGCTAGTGGGCCATCCACCCCCATTGCAAACAATATGCGCCAAATACTTTTCAGAGAAACTTTTACTAAATTTTGAAAAACCAAATTCAATTTATTTACCTGTTGAAATGGACGTACCAGTAATATTTTATAGATGCTAGGTATTTAAAATACCCATATTGAGAAGAGGACAAAAAGTTGTATTTGAATATAAATAATTAATTATTTACTGCTACCGTAAGTCGCAAGTAACCAAGTACACAAGTACATTGATGTTTTAAGAACATTTTTTTATAACAACATTATTTTTTTTTTTGAAATTTAAAACTTTGCCCGCTATATTGGAAAGAAGTTAATTTATGCGTAAATGATAATTTTTATGAGTAAAATGTTCTTGAAGCATAATTCTAAGATATTTTTATTTTTTTGTATTTTTTATTAAGTGGTTTCTGTGATATGGCAGATAAAGTTTGTCCCACGTTATTCTTGAACAAAAATGAACTTTAATTGCCTCTAGCTCCCTAACCGTTAGATGTAGATAAAATGCCAAAGAATAAAAAAGTCTTTAAATTTCAGTACATGATAGTTTAATAAAATTTGGCTATCATTTTGCCTATCAGAACTGTCTCCCGTGACAGCCAAACACGCACTGACGCACTAGACGCAGTAACGCAGATGCCACACGGACGTACAAAAACAAACATGTTTGTCTTTTCGCCGCAACGACCAGCATCAACGCACCGGCGGAAACGCAACGGACGGCCAGCTAGGACACTCCCATGCTTCTCAGTGCGTTTGAAATTTCCACCGGCCGGCAAATTCGCACGCATGCAACGCCGTCCAAATTTCGCCGTCCAGCTAGGGCCGCCTAAAGGCTTATGAGTAGGAGGGCACCTACATCCTCAGGAAGGCGCCATCAAGTCAAGATTAGTTGAACAGTTGTCACAATACATGGGAAAAAGACTATTTAATAAATTACCTGCTAAAATCAAAAATATAAATTATTTTAATTTTTTCAAAAGTAACCTGCTAAAATCAAAAATATAAATTATTTTAATTTTTTCAAAAGTAAAGTAAGAAATGTTCTGTTAGAAAAAGCATTTTATTCAATCAGGGAATATCTGCAGTAAATATATAGTTAAAAATTACTTATTTACTGCAGTAATAAATAAATATTAAAGTCTCAGGGGTAGTTATTGCTTGATGTTATTTTGAATGTATCAAAGTAGTATCGGAATTATACTATATATTTTAGTTTTAAGTATTTCTTGTATGATTTGACCATGTCACAAGTTTTTGTAGCTGTGCTACACCTTGTAAAATGCTATGTGACAATAAAGAAATTTCAATTTTGAATATGAACTTCTTAGAAAGAATTATTTTAAATCATATTTGAACTTCATTTTAAGTAAAACAATTGTGCTTGGTGTAAAGGTAATCCAGGATCTTTTTTAATTTGAGACTGCATAAAGTACATCACACTGTTGATAATACTCTGATAATAATCTGGGAATCCAAACTAAAATCAAATTAACATAGAGAGATATTGGTTTTGAGAAAATGCTTTTGTAATAAAAAATCTTGTTACTTTATTGATAAGTCCATCACATGTCATAGTAAAAAGGGAAAAGTCTTTTGTTTTAAATTATTTGTTTTTATGGCAATGGTGGAATATGTACTTTTTATTTTTTACCTGAAAAAATTAACTGCCAGAAATTGTGTGTATTTTCACCCACAGCAAAAAATAGTTCCAATTCATTTAAAAATATTTTATTACTTAGTAAACATATTGCATATCATTAACAGATAACATATTGATTGACTGACACATATCATTCACTTTATTTATAAACATTAAACACATTTAAAATGAATTTTTGAACTACATTTATTATTTAAAATTAATATTATTAAAAACAAATGCAAGACTAGGATAATGTTAAAAAAAAATCACTTTAATAAGTCTAAACGCGTAAGTTAAAACTGGTTATTAATAAATCATGCTTCAATTAAAGTTTAAAAATACATTATCCATGGAAAAAAATCACTGAGTTGACTTTAAAATCATACTGGTGGTACTATAAAAACATTAAAAAAAACAAACAAAAACACACAATTGAGGTACAAGATGAGGGTAATGTGTAACAAAAGTATATTTAAAATTGAACCTCCATTTCTAACAAACCCAATGAAACAAATAGTTAGTTACGGTATTTAATCTAAATGTCATGTAGTACTTTTAAAGAAGCATCTAATTCATCTAAAATATATATCTAAAGTGATTCAGACGATTCATCCTCACCACTTTGATCCTTATGACTGTTTATAAGTTGGTCCATATTGGAACTAGATTCTTGCAATTTATCATCTGTCAATGTGCTCAACTGAATATTGGATTCAAAAGACTTTTTCACAGTATCAGTTTCAAAACTCTCCTCTGTTTTTTCATCAAAGTCTTTTAATACATTTTTTACTTGATTGGCATTTTCAACTTCTAGGTCAGCAGTATCTTTGATATGTTTTTGCAAATGACTCATTCTCCATTCCTTCCTTATTTTCTTGGCTTTTTTATTTGGTCTAATAATCTTCATAGTTAATGGATTTGTGGACAGAAGTTGCTCCATCAAAGAGGCAGGTGTGGGGAGCTGCGGTGCAACAAAAGCAGAATGTCCCGATAATTTTTGGGATTTTTTCTTATGTTTGAAGATGGACTTTTCTTTTCCTACCTGCTTAGTTGGAATAAATGAAGAAGGGCCAGAGCTAGTGTTGAAATCACATGGGGTCGTGGACTCTTTTGAAGCTGGTATGCACCTTGTTTGGATGAGGCTTGTTGGTTGTGCCTTTGCCTCAAGGGAAACCAAACTTTGTGTACTGGTACTAGCCAATGGTTGAAGCTCATTGGAGGTTGCAGTGTTAATTTCAACAATGTGGTCGGGAAAGTCGTTGATCCAAGGGAGAGAGTCAAGTAGTATTGTGTAATTATTTGTGTTTGATGAATCATAAAATGGCAAAGTCATTTTTCTTTTTGTGCAGCTTGCTTGTTGCTTTGCTTGAACATTGGATGGGAGCTGTGACGAGGAACCATGTTTCATCATGAAGTTTTTGTTAATATTTGCTAAGTCCTCTTTTGGGATGGGTCGCAGAAAGGACACCATAGGTAGAGATCTGGTGAGGTCTGTGAAAGTGGCTTTTGGTTTATTAACAGGGTAGATTACCTTCAAGCCCTTGGGTGTCACAGTTGTTGGGATGTTGCTTGGTAAAGGTGACTTTGGTCTAATATTAGGAGGAAGCAGGGGCGATGAAGTGTTACATGATGAGACGCCACTTTGTATGTTATTATCCAAATGCTTCTTTTGCCCTTTATTTTGTTTATTAGATCTGGTTTGTTTTGTTTTATTGGTCTTTTTTTTATTAACAGGGATAATAGGGGTTACCTTCAAGGTAGGCCTACCCTTGGGCCTCACTGTTGTTGGGATATCGCTTGCTAAATGTGTCTTTGATCTAAGATTAGGACCAATCAGAAGTGATGAAGTGTTAGATGATGAGGCACCACTTTGGATGTTCCTATCCAAATGCTTCTTTTGTCCTTTATTTTGTTTGTTGGATCTAGGTTGTTCTGTTAAATTGGCTTTTGGTGTACTAACAGGGGGAATTACATTCAAGGTACCCTTGGATGTCATGGTTGTTGGGATATCGCTTACTAAATGTATCTTTGATCTAAGATTAGGACCAAGCAGAAGTGATGAAGTGTTAGATGATGAGGCACCACTTTGGATGTTCCTATCCAAATGCTTCTTTTGTCCTTTATTTTGTTTGTTAGATCTGTTTTTTTTTGTTGGATTGACCTTTGTTTCATTAACAGGGATAACAGGGATTGCCTTCAAGGTAGGACTACGCTTGGATGTCACTGTTGTTGGGATATCGCTCGCTAAATGTGTCTTTGATCTAAGATTAGGACCTATCAGAAGTGATGAAGTGTTAGATGATGAGGCACCACTTTGGATGTTCCCATCCAAATGCTTCTTTTGTCCTTTATTTTGTTTGTTGGATCTAGGTTGTTCTGTTAAATTGGCTTTTGGTTTATTAACAGGGAGGATTACATTCAAGGTACCCTTGGATGTCATGGTTGTTGGGATATCGCTTGCTAAATGTGTCTTTCGTCCAAGATTTTTAGCAAGCAGAGATGATGACGTGTTAGATGAAGAGATGCCTGGTTGGATTTTACCATCCAAATGCTTCTTTTGTTCATTATCTTGTTTGTTGCATATGTATGGCAGATTGTGGCTGTGGAAGCTACTCCCTTGGTTGGTTGAGAAAAAAGGCATTGAAATGTTCGATTCCAGTTTTAAAGAATCTTTAATTTGAGCCATGGGTATACTGGTTAGATCACTCATTTCACCAGGCGTTTGTGAACTATTGTTCAACTCAGCTGATGGTGTATAAGTGTTCACAGTGGAACCACGGATGCTTTGGGCAATGCTTTTCTTTTGTACTTTTGGTTTGGTAGAAGTTTTCAGTGTGGTGTTGCTTGATTTCACAACACAATCAGCATAGTATTTCTTTGTATTGCTTGCTGTCTTGAATTTAGGTTTTGTTCGTGTAGGCAACGATTTGCGTGATATAGTGCAAGATTTCATATTAATTCCTAATTGTATAGCTGCATTTTCATAAGCAAGTCTTTCTTCTCTTGATAAACTCTTATATGGAGTTTTGAATGGTGAGGTTGATTCATATTTCCTTTCATTAGCACATAACAAAGATTTCTCTTGAGACTGTTTTGATTGCAAGGTTGTTGCTGGTCGTAGAGGCTGGGAGGCATGTAACAAATTTTCTTTGTTAGACAATTTAGATTGTAACTTTGATTTGCGTTCATTGAAAGCTAGGGAGGGACACAATAAGCCCTTCCTTGGAGAGGCATTAGGTGATTGCATGGTTGATGTACTTTCATCGTCAGATAGGCGGGTGCCAAAAAAGTTGTTCCATGAACAGGTTTGAGACTGCAATGTTTTTGCGCTGCAAGTTGTTGGTGGGACGGCACATAAGTGTTTCTTTGGCAACGTTTTAGATTGCAATTTTGACAAATCCTCATTATTTGATGATTCCACACATAATAACTCATTCTGAGGAGAATATACATATTGCAAATTTGACACTTGCCCACTTTGGGTAAGGCTAAACAAATGCTTTTTTGTTGGCGATGTCTGCAATTGTGATCCACGCTCATTAGACGGTGGGACGGTACATAAAAAGTGTTTCTTTGATGAAGCTTCAGACTGCAATTTCAGTTCATGCTTATTCTTTAATGAGGTGGCAATTAAGTTTGTCTGTGGATTAGAAGTAGATGGAAATTCTGATGCATTCTCATTGTTTGGTGGGATGACTAAGGGGAACAGTGTCCCTGGGGAAGGCGTGGGCTGTGATTCTCGTGCGTCCTCATCGTTTGGTGGGGTGGCTATAACCAATCTCCCTGGGGAAGGTGTGGACTGTGATTCTCGTGCGTCCTCATCGTTTGGTGGGGTGGCTATAACCAATCTCCCTGGCGAAGGCGTGGACTGTGATTCTCGTGCGTCCTCATCGTTTGGTGGGGTGGCTATAACCAATCTCCCTGGGGAAGGCGTGGACTGTGATTCTCGTGCGTCCTCATCGTTTGGTGGGGTGGCTATAACCAATCTCCCTGGGGAAGGCGTGGACTGTGATTCTCGTGCGTCCTCATCGTTTGGTGGGGTTGCTATAACCAATCTCCCTGGGGAAGGTATGGACTGTGATTTAGACGTAGGCTTATAAGACGATGATCCAGGTTGAGGTGTATTGCTACCTGAGGCTGACAATGGTTTCGCCAAATTATCGGGATTATAATCGTTTCCAACTACTGACTTGTTATGAGTGTCTTCACCAGTGAGATAATTAAGAGTTATATTTTCCTCATGTAGAGGTTTGTTAGTGTTAGAGGATACATTTTCATTTGGTGTATCTTTTCTTTTGTATTCATACGTTTTGGAGGTTCTCATTCTGTCGGCCCTACAATAGTAAACTCTTATAAACTAAATTGATATATGATTACACTGACATTTTAGAACCCTTGTCAAAGTTAAATCTCTTATATCGCTGAATCTTCTATAGCAATCCTGACCATAAAGGAGTAGTCCCTTTCATTTAGTTTCACCGTATCATTTACTTCTTTTCCTGGAACATAAGTCAATAGTAACATTTATTTGTTAATTTTATCTACTAATACCACACACAGACACATTTTTAGTACAGCAGTGAATAACATCATTGATGTAATGATATTGATTATTCAATCAATAATATAATCTATGTAGAGATTAAATATGCTTTTTAAAACAATTTACATTGAATTTTAAAATATAAATTCATGTTAAAGGACAAGTTTTTTTATAGGGTGTGTAGCAAAATTCATAATGCAAATTCATGCCTTTTTCCAGACTTTTTTAAAGACGTTTCCATAGGCCTATTCAGCTTCATTATAAATATTACAACTTCAGGTAACTTTTATCATCAAACTTTTGCCATAGAGTACAATTTTAACAAACAGAATATAATACTATAATCCCAGATAAAAAAAAGAATTGTCAGTCCATCCACACAGGCCTTTAAAAAACTATTCTTAAGTAATAAGTTTACCTATCCACAAAAATCGACCTAGATTGGTTTGAACAGCCATGAGAGATTTTGTTAAACATCTGACATAACTAAAGTAGAAAACTAATTAAATCAAACAAAACAAGTGATCTTAAAGGCCCACAGCAATTTTCAAGAATACATTATAACTAACAATAAATTTCTTGAAAACAATACTAAATATAGGTAAATTTGAAAAAAAAATACTTGAATTTATTTAATTTATTTCAATGTTATTTATTTCCTACCAAATCAAAAAATTTCCAGTAACTGTTTTGATTAGTAATTATGGAGTAAACCATGGAGCAAAATAAGATAATTATATAAAATTGAGTTTCCAACATTTTTGCTATGAAATATACAATAATTTAATTTTTCCAGACCTTTGGCCAAATATCCATACTAATTCCAGCCTTTTCAAGATCATTATCTGATTTCATTACTAATTCCAGACTTTCAGAAATTTCCAGACTGCTAGACACCCTAATTTTAATTAATTTATAAACTTTCCAATGAAAAAAACCAAATAATTTTTTTAATCCACCTTTATATGATATCAAAGTAAATAAATTTCAAATTTAATTTTTATGATTATTTGAACTACTAGTAAATGTTCTTATGGTTATAAATTAAAAATCCCCTAAACCAGTGTTCTCAACCGGTGTTATGCAGGGCCATTACCGCGAACCAAAAATTACCGCCATTACAAAAAATTACCAGGGCCATTGCATGCGAATGGGTTGGAACCCATTAGGCGAACTAGGCGACCGCCTAGGGGGGCACTTTCCTGGCGGGCGGCAAAAAATTAAAAACAAAAATATATCCTTTCCCAAATAATTATTTTAAAAATATAACGAAACACAAGTGAAACATTTTAATTGTTGATTAATTTAGTTGACTTTTTAGTTAATTTACTTCCATTTCATAGCGTTTAGTAAAGCACTGACTATATCGCTGCCGCCCCTGGCACCAACTGCGCCACGCTATGAATTTGATTGGAGCGAGCGCTTGCGCTTATCAGTTGTCAAGACCGTGTGCAACAATGCCGCCCCTACAACACTTCCCCTCCCCCCGCAACGACCGCACTTGTGCATAACGTGCTTGCCGATGCGGCATTGATAACATCTAATCATCACGGTTTGGGTTTATTATATAAGTTATTCAAATAGGCTGCTTATTTTTTTTCATTTTTGTCAGTGCCATCAGGTTTCTATTTATGTTTGATGTATTACGTTTTTAGTTGCGCACCAGTGAAAGGGTGGATTTATTTCCCATAAGAGCAAAGTTAAACCTTTCCTGCTATTTGTCATAGGCCTAAAATTTCTTTATTTTTTTTCAAATTGATGAGTTAGGATGGATTGTATTTGAATCTGAATCATATAAAATTTGTTCGAATAATGTTTTAAAAGTCATAAAAAATTTGAGTTCTTCCTATTAAGTAAAACTAATAAACTATATTACTTGATATAAACAATATACTGTACCTCACAAACTATATCAGGCTTGATTTACTAAGGTATTTACTTAGAGCTATAAACCATAATATTTTTTATTACAAATAAAAGAGTTACTCCATGTCCCGTTTAACATTGGTCTTATAAGGAGTATATCACGGAATAGGAATTGACTCCAATGCCTTGAAACACTGGAGTTTCACTCCCGGCTTGTAGCTGTAACTGCAAGTGATGGCATTGCCCTACGAGAACCGACCAATCCCGCGAGTCAGTTCCTGCGCGGCACTGCATGCTACTAGGCCTACAGCAACAAATACTGCGCTACTCCAGTCTGTCAAGTCCCTTTCTCGTCGTTTAGTCTTTTTGATTTCATTGTTGACCCTCGGAAGTAAATGTGAACGTGAAAAATAGAATAGAGAAATAATATTATCTCCCGCAAAACAATCTTCCGTGGAATGTAAATTTTAGTAAATATTTTAACTAGGATATGGGTAGGTTTAGAATGGGGTAAGGGGGAGAGGGGCAGGGGCGGCAAATGTAACCTTTGCCAGTGCAAAAATGCTAGCGCCGACCCTGGTGGTACGCGTACCACTGGTAGTACACGAGAGCATTTCAGGTGGTACGTGAGAGACAATGAAAGGAAAAAATTAAATACACGAAAAATTAAAAATTTTTGATTGGCCCACGACTGTTTTGATCAGCTCAGTTCTGATCAGTTCTCTCAGTTGCAATACATTTCCAGTTAGTTTGAGGGATTTCATTTGGTAGTAAAAAAGCCCTTTTCCCAACTAAAGCAAATTTCATAAAAAGTTAGCAAAGTAAATTATTTTAAGACTCTTGTTTTCCTAGCACATTATTTTAACGAATAATAATTTTGTATCAAGAACACATTTATACTTGAATTATTTTAAGTTTAAGATTTTTTCTTGTACTATTTCAAGTAATGAAACGTACTCTACAGAAACAATAAAAGGTGAGGGAAAATTAAATTTCTTATATCCACAGAGAATTTTAAGTCTATCACTTGGTAACACTGGAACATGCTTTGTCTTCCTTCGGTAAAACCCAGGTCAAAATAATTTGAATCTTGACAGTTCTTTTTTCATATGTTGAAAAGTAGAATCAGTTCTGATTATTAATTGGTCCTGACATTGTGTTTTTTCGGATAAGCGAAAACAAAAGCAAGTTTCCCATTAACAAAATTTTTTTGCCATCAATATTTTTTATTAGTTTGATCATGTTGTATTTTTATAAATTTAGTAACTTTTGAAGAAATTAAAAAACCTTATGTTTGCTTTTTAAGTATGTAGTTGTATTTGTTTCAATATTATTGAATTCAACATTGTTTATAAACCTGCTGCCAACAATTTTAGTTTCTGGACTGGAAAATTTATTTTGCTTATATTTTTATGTTAATTTATAATAATCTTAATTTTATATAGCTTGGAACTACAATGTTCATTCTAATATATGTTTATTCAATTAAAATATAATTTTCTAATTGTTGTAAATTTGTGTTAATTTTTTTCACACACTTATTAGGGGCTTAATGTTGTGAAATATATTAAAAATAAAGTAATATACTAGGATCTCTCTGCCTGTCTCAAGTGTGGGAGGTGAGGAGAGGGGTGTAAGTATGAGTTAGGGTGGTACGCCAAAAAAAATTGAAAAGCAACAGGTGGTAAACGGGCACCAAAATGTTGGGAAACACTACCCTAAACAATGATTTTAAGAATATAAAATGCTTATGACTAAAACTCAGGCTTGTTCAAAGCTTTTTAAGTATACAATTAAATTATTTGCCCTGTTGTAAGCAGTGTAAAGGACCAATATCAATTCTTAATTGTTATTACAATTTAATGAATAGAACAGTAAGTTTTGTGGTTGACTAATTCTATTCTGTTAAAACGTAATGATTCACATATTGATGATAATAATGTAGAAATATTTTTGTTTATTATTTAATCATTTTATTTGGGTTGGGTGGGCATTTGGAAGTCCTTATGGGAGATCCGCCAATGTGTGAAGCAAAATACAAACTAAAGTTAACTTGGGTTCAGAAATAAAATCAAGGACATCCTTTGGAATACTGATAGCTCATTGAAAAAACCTAAAAAACACTAAATTTGGGTACAACATGCGTGGCAAGTAGATGTTGAGATTAAAAACACATGTGTTTAGCTGCGGAAATTGGTGGTCTGAGGTCCACCAATCGCAGTTTTGCAACAGGTAGGCTGCTCTTGATCCTTATGACTGTCACCTAGACCTCCTCATGGTAGAGCCAGCCCTGTTCAAATCCTAAAACAACTCAAAATAAAACTAACAACAAAACTGATTCATAGACTGTAGTAAATCATAATTACCGGCAAAAATATAGTAGTGAAAGAATTTTATAAATAAACAAAGATTTTTAAAATTTACCTGTAAGGTGTTGGTGGAATAAGGTTGTACTAGTAGGTTAAGACATACATCAGGTGCTGAGGTGGAAAATTGAGTTGAAACTGGTTTATGATCTGTAAAAGAGAAAAAGAATCTCAATTTTGATGAATTTTAAGATGTTGTATTGGTCCATGTGCCACTGTTCGACAACTCAGAGAGATTGTCATCCGTCAATCTGCACTTTTTTTGGAGTCGTACATATTTTACCTAAGTACTTTTGATGTTTTCCATTGGCTACTAAAGAGATGTCTTGTATGGGGAGGAATGTATTCTGGAACCTTCGAGGCGAACAATGCCTGTCCGAGGGTCATTCAGATCATGCGGCTGCATGGGGCGCCATGCCATGTTTTCATAAAATTTTAAATTTAGAGAAAATAATTCTGTGGGGGTCACTGGAGTGGATAGAAACTGTAAAAGAGATTATTTTAGAGCTGACTACATAATATTTAATTAATGTTTAATATAATATATTATACTAAATAGACTTTATTATATCAGAGTTTAATACCCCACATAATCTATAAATTTTCCTGTAATTCAACATGGCATGGTCGCTGTCTGTCCATCAGTGCCCCGGTGGGAATGGAATTGAAACTTGGCACAACTATGCTATGTTAGGTTTCCATTTCTACTTTTATTGTTTTAAAATAGAAGCTATTTTAAATTTCTGTTGCTGCATATCACAAAAAATAGAGATTTATTAATATTAAAAAATTATAATATTAAAAATAATATTAAAAAAATAAAATAAGTTGCAGATTAAAAATTTCAACTAAAATATCTACAGTGAAAAGATTGATAAGATCAAACAACAGACAATGGTGAAATCACGACTTTCTTTAAAAAACACTCTTTCTGCAAGTCAGCTTGAAAATTGGAATGATTGTTAAACATCTGTTATTGTGATTAGATCTTTTTACTCTTGGTAATAAGATGATTAAATTTTGTACAGTTTATCATGGTTTAGGATTTATAAAATTTCTAATTTTCGAGATACAGCTTTGAAAATTTGAAACTGCACCAATTTTTTCACGAAGTAAAAATTGTTTAATTTCCAAAGTTTTTGATTTCAAAGAAAGTATTAAGCCTACCATGCCAAATTTAAACTCCTTTCCCCAAATAGTTTTTTATGATACCATAAAGTATACAAACAGAACAGACAGATGTAAACGAATAGAGATAGGACACATTTTATTCTGAATTATAGGCATATTTGCTAATTTTTACTTATTTGAGAGTTGCGGGGACCTTGTACATATCATATGGGCGCCAAGTTTAGATTTCCCATGGACCAGCAAAACCCTCTAGGATTGGTTTTGGTCTCGAAATATATTTTGAAGAATTTGAGAAGGGTGTTAATTATTAAGTGTTTGGATGGTATCAGTTCCTAACATGTCTGTTTGAAGACTACCCCTCGATCGAGAGCTACATGGAGGTTAGTGAAACAATAAGTAAATACACCCCGTCGCAGCAGACCTGCGTACTCAGCGAATTTCCTAATTAGTAATATTAATTTTGACCAGATAAACCTGTAAACCAAATGTCATCACATGCTCATAAATAGGGAAATAAATGTCTAGTCTCCTTATTATGATAAATAGAAAAGAGTATGCAGGTATGCTGCCATGGGGAACACCATAAGTAGGTTTTTAGCATAAAAACAATTTATTTCAACCATATAAAGCCATATACTAAGTTTCATCAATATCTGTCCATTGCTAAAAGATTTTGCATATTCTCCATATGATTAACATGGGAAAAGAGTATGCAGGTTTGCTGCCATGATAAGCATAAAAACCAAGATTTTTTTCCATAAATGGATGAATCTCAACCAAATGATGCTAAATACCAAGTTTCATCCAAAAATATTGGTTAACAAGTGAATAATTATCACATCCTTATTCTCCATAAGATTAACATTGGAGCTTCAAAATACAATGTACTGTCTTTAGACTTTTTAATATCTCGGTAACCAATGGAGATAGAGCAAAGCTTCAAAGTACTAAATTGTGTGTTTTTTTTTAGATAAATCCAATGGTCAAAACAAAAATTAAAAAATTTTTAAAATTACATATGAAAAATGCAAAAAACCCATATTTGGGGTACAAAACCCCCAAAACTACCCCTTCCGGTAGGTCGATATGTCTGGTTTACAAACTCATCCGAATAAACGTAGGATTACACATCTCTACCAAATTTGGTGTCGATCGGACCCTTTTTTACGAGAGTTATCTTGCCTAGGGACACATACATATATAAATATATACATATACAGGGTGAGTTTCTACTGACGGCCATAACTTCGCCAGTGGATTCTAATCATCAAAAGGAACAAAAAAGTCCCAGTTAACCCTAGTCCGATTCCAAACCGTTTGTCCATAATTTCGAGTTTTGTGGTTTTTATAATAAAACTGGACTTTGCCCACTATTTGCGTGATAAAAATTAAACCAATTAACCTAGCGACTCATACTTAAAATAATTAGATAGAGCATACAATTTCCTATAAAATGAAGGTTACTTTTAAAAATATTCCATTTCTTTCACCGGTTTCTAGCCAAATTTAGATAAAAAATATGCTAAATTAATTATTTAGGTTAAGTTTCAAGAGCATTTTTCGTTACTTTAACCTAATGTCACGTAATGTCCAACTAGATAAAAAACTTCCCTATTTAATAAGCTTTAAACCAATATCTTATTTAAACCTGTTGCAGGTAGGAACGACAGAAAAAATACAACAAAACTAAATTAAAACACTGTTTACAAGTGAGGGTATTATGTTTAATATTAAAAGCTAGCCAAAAAAAAAAAAAAAAAAAAAAAAAAAAAAAAAAAAAACTGTAGTACAGTAACTCAATGTAAAATGATTTTGTAATAACAAGGAATTAACAAGTATTATAAAAAAATAAAACTAAAATAAAAACAATCAATCTACTGATTTGGTTTTAGCAAAGTAACAAACATACAGATAATAATCAACCCTAGTGTCTTGTGTTATGAAAGCCTGTAGCTTGTTACTGGTTAGAATCAGCTGATTCATTGTTGTCCATAAAAAAGTCTGAATATCAGCTGCACTGAATGCCGTATTAGTGCAACAATTAATTGATGTTTATTTGGATTCCACTTCATAAAAGCGGTTGTTTGTTATTATTTTTGATATGGATCCGTTTACAAGTTCAGAATATGCTGACATGCATTTTGTCTATGGTTTTTGTTCTGGAAATGCATCTGCAAGTGTTCGCGAGTACAGACAACGCTTTCCAAATAGGCGAGTTCCTGGTCGAAAAACTTTTATTCGTGTCCACCAATGTTTGCGTGAAAATGGAAGGTTTCCAACCAACGACCGCTTAGTTGGTAACTTCATGCAGGATGTCGGATTGGAAGAGGCTGTGCTGGAACGGGTAAGTGAAGATCCGAGGATAAGTACGAGGACATTAGCAATTGAATTTGGGGTTTCTCAAACCTTTATATCAAAATTATTACGAAAAGAGGGGTTGCACCCATTTCATTTCACGCGCGTACAGAAGCTCGAGGCGAGAGATCCGCCTCAGAGGCTTCAGATTTGTCGGTGGATCCAGCAACATGACCGCGGTGACTTCCTGAAAACAATTTTATGGACTGATGAATGTACATTTACGAGAGATGGGGTCTTTAATTTTCACAACGAGCATCACTATGCTGAAGATAACCCGCACCTCGTTCGTGAATCTCGAAGTCAGTCACGATTCAAGGTAAATGTGTGGGCTGGACTGATCGGAAATCGAGTGATTGGACCATATCTTGACCTTCCTCCAACGCTTAATGGAGTAAACTACTTGCAGTTCCTGATTGAAATCCTACCAGAACTCCTTGAAGACCTTCCATTGAATTTGCGTGATCGTATTGTGTACCAAGCCGATGGTGCACCCCCGCACTACGATGTCAATGTACGTGATTATTTAAGCAACAACTTCCACATGTGGATCGGAAGAGGTGGGACCGTTGCTTGGCCTCCACGGTCACCAGACCTCAATCCCCTTGATTATTACTTTTGGGGGTATCTAAAACAAGAAGTCTATCGGACACCAGTGGAATCAGCTGAAGAAGTGAGAAACCGGATTGTAGCAGCTACTGCACGACTGCGCAATGCTGTCAACTTAAAGGCGACTTATTACAAAATCATTTTACATTGAGTTACTGTACTACAGTTTTTTTTTTTTTTTTTTTTTTTTTTTTTTTTTTTTTTGGCTAGCTTTTAATATTAAACATAATACCCTCACTTGTAAACAGTGTTTTAATTTAGTTTTGTTGTATTTTTTCTGTCGTTCCTACCTGCAACAGGTTTAAATAAGATATTGGTTTAAAGCTTATTAAATAGGGAAGTTTTTTATCTAGACATTACGTGACATTAGGTTAAAGTAACGAAAAATGCTCTTGAAACTTAACCTAAATAATTAATTTAGCATATTTTTTATCTAAATTTGGCTAGAAACCGGTGAAAGAAATGGAATATTTTTAAAAGTAACCTTCATTTTATAGGAAATTGTATGCTCTATCTAATTATTTTAAGTATGAGTCGCTAGGTTAATTGGTTTAATTTTTATCACGCAAATAGTGGGCAAAGTCCAGTTTTATTATAAAAACCACAAAACTCGAAATTATGGACAAACGGTTTGGAATCGGACTAGGGTTAACTGGGACTTTTTTGTTCCTTTTGATGATTAGAATCCACTGGCGAAGTTATGGCCGTCAGTAGAAACTCACCCTGTATATATAAATACATATATATATATATATATATATATATATATATATATATATATATATAAATAAATTTTAATGACTATTATTTTCGGTCTCTGGGCACCTTAAAACGAAAAAGTAACATGGTCCCGGGCTTAGGTCTTACCATGAGACCTACGGTAATAGCTTATTCCCTATGGGAAATTCGCTAAAAATATAGAAAGCTTCTGTTTTTCAGTCTGTCCTTCAACTTTCCTTTCATATAACTTTAGAGGAACTGTACAATGCCTGGTTTGGAATGGTTACAGTTAAGGTATTGATCTAGAGAAGGATTTTTCACAGTGTGTAGAGGTTGCTACGCATCACACCCGATCATTGGACTCTCAGTTTGGAGTTGTCTTTGGCTTGCGCCCGTATATTCTACTGATAATAACTGTTTAGTACGATTTATTTTTTAACTGCTTACAGTATTAGTTTGTAAATTGTTTTTTACTAGCCTTTAAACCACCTCAAAACATATTGTCCATTTTTCTAAACAGACTGTTGTAAATTATAAGTTTTATGGTGTATTATGAGGACTAAAAGGTAATTGAAAAAATTTTATGTTGCGTTAAAAAATACCCCCGTCGCAGCAGACCTGCGTACTCAGCGAATTTCCAAACGATCTTGAGATATTTTATTTTCCCCATAAACACCATAGGAATGGGAATGTAGGTTTGCTGCCTTGGGATGTTGTTAGAAAATGTTAGTTTTGTTAGGAAATGTAATAGTTACATTAGGTAATTGTCAAACTGTATCAATATTCGGCACTTTTTAATTTTCCCCATAAACCCCATGGGGATGAGTATGTAGGTTTGCCGCCATATGGGTGTTGTAAGCAAATATCAGTTAAATCCTACCTAGTGAATGTACATACCAAATATTATCAAGTTACATGGTGTTCTTTTCATTTTCGCCATAAACCCCATAGGGGTGAGTACGTACGTAGGTTTGCTGCCATATGGGTTTTGTAAGCAAATATCAGTTGAACCCTACCTAGTGAATGTATATACCAAATTTTATCAAGTTATTCCAATAAATAAGCGAGATACAGGGTTTTATTGATTTCCCATAAGCTTAACATGGAAAACCTATTTTTGGCTTTTCTCCGTAACCTGTTAAGCTAAGTTAAAAATTCAAAATACTACATTGTTTGTTTTTTTATGCTCTTTTAAATGGTTTCAGTTAAAATTGTTGAATTTTAAAAATTAAGGCCCAAAAATGCAAAAAACCCATTTTTGACCCCTTTGAAACCCCATAAAACCTTGTTCCCATAACCCGATCATGCTGGTTCGCGAACTCATGAAAATCTAGTCTTACACCTTCATACCAAATTTCATCAAAATCGGAGGTTCCCTTCAAAAGTTATCAGTACCACGGACACAAAAATATATATAGATATACAGATATATAGATATATAGATATATAGATTATATATATATACATATATATGAAAATGAACGAACAGTGTTTTTGGCTTCTGGGGACCTCTAAATGAAAAAGTAACATGGTCCCGGGCTTAGGTCTTACCATGGCTACTACCGTAATAGCGTATTCCCTATAGGGAAATTCGCTAAAAGAGACTAAACTTAGTTCATTCATACATTATAAAAGTGGTACAAATGTAGCAAATTATTTAAAGTTACAAATCATTCTAATTATCCCAGAATTTAAAGTGTTACAATGATTATCATGGGGTAATTAATTTACAATTATGCATTTTTAATTATTCTTATTTCACATATACGGTACTTTGAATCCTTATTGCATATCAGTATATATAAAATTAATAAAATACAGCATCCTGTATTTTATATGCATAATTATAGTGATGAGTTGGTCGTGTAATTTATCGGTTTGGGTTCAATTTTGGTTCGTTTTTTCACTAGCATCGGTTGTCGGTTGTGTGTTTTTCAGTTTATTTTAGAAAGTAAACATGAAGCAACTTGTAGTTACCATCTAAAATTTTTTAAATAAATTTCATAAAGTTCAGAACTTTATTTTATAACTAAGTAGATCAATTAGTCATTGCAGGAAAATACATAAAAATGAAATGTCTATCCTACTAATAATACTGGCCTTATTTGATCAGAAACTGTGTAAAGCAATCAAACCCTTTCATTGGGCAAAATTGCAATTAATTAAAGTCAAACAAAAATTATACAGAAAATTAAATTTTTAAAAATGTAAACGGTTAAACAAAAATTAAATGGTTTTGACTATTGTATTTTAGTTAAACTAGTATACGTATTGCTCGAAATCAAGCAATTTATTTCAATACAATACAAAAGTTACTTTTAGCTCTAAATCAATGACATCCGACCAATCCAATATTGTGAATCTCTTTAATCACCAAAACTACACGTACTTACAGCTGATTATTAACATATGTTTAAAATGTTTTATTCAATCCCAATGTTATTTAAATGGGAAACTTTGAGATTTCAATGGTGTATAGCGCCTTTATTTTCAGTCCGATTCACATCAATTTTTGGCGGAAACAATTACAGACCAAGCCCTAGCCAATGACACCAAAAACTTGAAAATCGGTTTAAAATTGTAGGCGGAGTTCTCAAGACAAAAAACCCCTAAGCGTATTAAATAACTAGATTCCTCAATTATCTGGGAATAAAAGATAAAAATGTTGGTCACGAAGTCCAGCCAATAAACCAACTAGCATAAGTTTAGGAACACTCTCAAATAAAACACTCTGGTTTAAGAAAATGTTATCTTGTTATATATATATATATATATATATATATATATATATATATATATATATATATATATATATGAATTTTTTTAAATTATCAGCAATTATGTGTAAAAGAAATAATTTTGTTAGATAATTATTTTTAGTTTTATTTTTCTTATGACAGTAAAATAATAATTAAATTTCTTTAATAAAAACTGTGTAATTTAACCTTCCATAGGGTGCTAGAATTTTGAAATGCCATCGAGCGTAAGTGGAGGTTGCCTCCTCAATCAGAAAAAAATCATTCTTTTGAAAATTATTTTCTTACACACATATTTTTTTATCAAAAAAGATTACATATAATGTATTTTAACACATAAGAAATATTCGGGTTGCTATAATATTTTTATAGGTAATATTTGTATACAATATTAATATGTAAAACGTGTTCAAGGAATCAAGTTACAGTGAAGTAAGAATAATTAAAAAAAAATGTTCATTATAAATTAAATAATGTACCTCATTATATACAACTGTAAAGTCCGTGTTAATTAGAATTATTTGTAACCTAAAATAATGTTATACCTAATTTACCTTTGTACTATTTTTATTAAGCACGGATGCACAAAGTATAGTCTTATTGTTTATTTTTTATAAATGTAAAATTATTTTAATTGCCCTTTATTACTAAGAATACATTATAAAATTTAAAATTCTGTATACCCCGGTTCACTCAGTGGTGTCATGCCAATTTTTGCAGTGGCGGAACGGTACACCTGGTCAAGGTTTGAGGTAGAGCGTCTCAACGCCCCGCTACCCCCCCAACGCCCCGCAACCCCCCCCCCCCCACTAAACTAGCAGGATTGCTTATGTTATGATGTTAAATTGCCCAATTTAGTGTTTTTACTTTTTTACAAGCCTTTTGAGTTTATTTTTTATGCTGTCTGCTAACTTGCAACTTAATGAAAAAAATTCTAAGTGGAACTCAAAAACAATTTTTGGCAGGCGTACGTAGCCGCAGTAGGCTAGGCCTATTGTAGAAGTGGCAGATGCCACCGTTGGAGCATTATTGCCAGTGTTAGAATCACTCATGTTTACAATTATTTTACAACTAAACTATTTGTGCTTCTGCTTCACATTTGATTAACTATTCAAATCCTATACTTATTTCATAAAACTTCCAGGGCAACTATCATCAAACAAAGACGCAATGTATCAATAGGGTAGTATAGGCATTGACTATGTACACTAACGTGAAAAGACCTCTCATCAAATGCATTTAGTTTGAGGCAAAAATTTGGAAGTTCGGTGTATGCGGCACCAGAGTCGCTGCAATCGATGTTATTATTCAGCTGAATTTACAGTGCTGCAAAAACACTTTACCAAAACATAAACATAAACATAAATTTCAGTTATAAAATGTTTTATCCTTGGTTGAGAAGAGTGGTGATACTGATTTATCTATCATATGTTACGTGTACTTCCATGTACGCCGCACGAAATTGCACCACCGTCAATAGGTTTCACACACGCCTATGCTATGAGAAGTCTACTGACATTAGTGTACATAGTCAATGGTATAGGCCTGACTGAACACAGAGCAAGCGTGTAATAAACAATCGAACAGGAATAGACAAAGTACAATGAGAAAGTAAATGCCACAAAGTACGTTTATGCAACAACTTCTGGAAGAAACATATATAATGATGTAAAATATAGTTATTTCGAAGACAATGCCCATATTTTAAAAGCCAATCAGGTGTTGTAAGCAAATTGAAAAATTTAGAATATTTCTAGAATTTTTCATCTATATAAATTCATATGAACAAACAGCTTTTGTACGGTCTTACTCTTTGTGTGAAGCGTTCGTGTATTTATTTCCCGAATGCATTCAGCTAATCCGGGTCACTTTAGAGGTTATGACTTATCTTTTCGATCAGCAGTCGGAGTCGATACACAGTTCTCGTCACTTCTCATCAAACAACTGTCCATACTACACCAGCGTTTCTGGCGGTGGGCATTCATTTCACTGTAGTTTGGTGTAGTTGTTACCGAATGGTCCGAATGTACTTGATCGGACGCTACGAGCGATGTTACCAATGAGAACATGATTGTCTAAATGGTGTTAGACCGCGAATTGTAAACTGTATTCCTATCCGTGGACTCGGCAGTCGGTGAACGCTATATCGTTAGTTAACTTGTAATCTTGTTGCTGAGCGATGAAGACAAGACATTCTTGTTATGCGTTAATCCATAAAAAACAAAAAGATAACGACCAAATATTAATCAATTCCGTTTTTTCTTAAGTCAAATTTAAGTGGTAGGCCTAGATATATTAATATTTTTGACATTAGTAGCCTGTACCAAACCGGATTCGTACGGATGCCTTTAACCCTACCAAATGTTCGGTGCACCGTAGAGCCCTATTCGCTCTAGACGTCTAGACTCCACTGAGCACACAACATTTACGCTTCGACTCAGAGCGGCAGAGTTTCTACCTTTAAAGACATTCCTGATCCATCAGTACATTGTTCTTTAGATAACTCGCGTTGTTTACTCATGTCAAAGTGAAGTAGTTCACAGATTTTGGCAACATTTATGGATATATATTTTTATTCATTCTTATTATAGGCCTACGGTAACTACATTTTTATTATCATACACAAAATTATTTTAATTCTTTTTTTGTACACCATTGTTTTGACTACACAGAAAATATATCTTCATTTACATTTAAATTTGCTATTGCAAATTTTATTAAATCTCTACTTCCGTCCAAAACCAGTGCCGGAATGGCGTTCCGGCACCATGACACCCCTGGGTTCACTGATAAAAATAAACTACATGTTTCGAGGGCAAAAATGGCATTCTAATATCAATTATGAAATAAAAATTCATCTAATGTAGTTTAAAATCTAGTAAGAAATAATTTTCAAACTAAACAATACAAACAATAAAACACAATAAAAACAAGTAAACAATAAAAATATTTCAGGCTAAAACAATTATTTTCAGTAGCTAATAAATAAATGGGTGCAAGCGGAAGAAAACTCCGCACTGGGAACCCCGCAATTGGGCACAAAGTGGAAGCAACCTATGTACACTAAAAAAATATCTACCCACAGATCAATACTATAATTGTAACCAGGTAAAGCGATGCATCACACAGTTCCTATAGAGTGATATTAAAAAAAACTTGAAAGCCAGGCTGCAAAAAAAAACATTCTACATATTTTGCTTATGAACTTATATGTTTAAAGTTAAATTATTTTTGAGATTTTTAAAGATTAAAAAAATATATTTACCTGTTATATTTTTTACCTCTGAAGTTTGGCTATACACCATTGCCATTTGGGACCCACTTTCTTGATGGTCCCAATTAGTTATCATCTCCATGATGATAGTGTCATGTTTAAGGTTAGGTTTTGATATAAGAAAGGAGGAGTGTGATTAATCAAAGGAAGGATCACTGCAAACCTGGGAGATTGTAAAAGTTTGGTGGCTTAACTACTTTTGGCAGATGAGTAAACAAATTTAGTCCTGTCATCGTTGGTTTAGGATTTAAAAGTTTTAAATAAATTTTGTTATTAATGAATTTAATTGTAAACCACAATGTAAGTACATGCACATAACACTTTATTCAGTGTGGTGGGGATTTTCAAATAAATATTTAAAATTTAATAAATATTGTGTATGGAATTGTTTAAAAATGATTAAGATCGAGGTTAATATTGATATCTCCCAGGGGGGTTTTCTCTCCAGGCAGGAATCACTACCCAAGCCTAGAAACATGGTCCTATTGTTTTTCATGACCCAATTTGCATGAGATTATATTAATTACAATACCTAACATTCAATATTCAATTTTAACCAAAAATTCATAAATTTACATAATGTGGTAAATTCCTTGTTAGGAAAATGTTTAAGGTTAAGATAGAAGTTAAATTTATCAATATTCTTCGTTAAAATTGCCAAATACTGCATTACAAATATTTATATATATATAAACAAAATTATGAATGGATATAATCTTACATTTGTAGGAAAAGATGTGCAAGGAAATGAGGTCAAGACAGGAGGTCTAGGAATGTTCTGCTGCAAAGGAGGAACTGGGAATCAAAACTGGGAAAGTACCGGTATCTGAAAAACAACAATAAAGAAACTAACAGCATTATTTAATCATAAAAGTATTTCAATATTGTCAGAAGAACACATTAGTGCATTATGCAAACACGAGAGAAAAACTCTCTTCTCTCTTTCTGCACTAAATGATCATTCAAGCAGAGTATGAGGACTCCATAAAGACTTTTTAAATTTTTGTTCACGAATCTATGCTAGAGGCATTTTGTTATAAATACATCCCTTCTGCAGTTTATGAAAATAGTCCAAACCATACTTGGGTAAAAGTATCCCAAGAATTGAAACCCTAACATTTTAAACCAGCCATGGAGATACTAATCACTAAGAGCGGTTCAAAGTCCTTTTAGTATCATATAGAATCATACCAAAACTTAACATACCATCATACCAAGAGAGCGCTTCAGTTATAAATTATTTATATACCTATGACCCCTTTCACATACAGAAAGGGGAAAAAATCGGCTGACGATTTTATCTTCTAATAAAAATCACGACTGTTCAAAACAATGACTATTATCAATAGAAGACAAAACTGCATTTGTTCAGTAGTTGTGAATTTAGTTACAAATTTCAACATAAATCAAAATATTGTTATCAATATACAACATTTTTCCATAGGAAATAATAGAAATGAACAACAAGATCTGCGGTCTCAGTGAGAGCCTGGGCAAAGCGAATTTCTAAACGTTGCTAGTGATAGCCAACGATCAAAGATATTATCGTAAATTTCTGGATTACATTGTGAAATTCATCTCTTTCGCTAAAACTTTCCCACTGAAAGTTTGTTTCTGACCCATAAATAAAACCATTCTTCGCTTAAGAACTTTTCATGTCAAACTAAAATAATTTTTAAACATTTTTTACATTTGAAATTGACCATACTTTACAAATTTAGAAATATTCATACTGTTGGATTTGGTAACAATGATAGAAAATTTGGTCAAGAGAGTTAGTAGAAGACAATGCAAAACGGTCCGCCGAACGAAATGTCGGTATGTGTGAACATTCCAACTTTAATTCATGGTTTACAAGAGCGCTGGCACCGTTCCACTTATTTTTTAATCACTTTTACCAAAACATCGGCCATTTTGACCTAGAGGCATCGAGAATTTTATATATTTATTTTGAGAGGATCTCTTTATTTAAAGAATGAACCCTTCACTGTACCTTCCCAGCATATCAATTACTGAAATTGTAACGAGTTACATAATTGTACTAAATCGTTTTGGATTTTGTTTTTTTGCAGGAAGGAGTTTTTTTTATGTTGATGGTAATTTTTGACTGCCTGTTTTGATTGTCTTGAATAACGTCCCATAAGGCAGTCAGAATGACTGTGTGTTTAGGGTTACCATACTCTCTGGGATGAAAAAGAGGACAACTAGTACTCGTCGCAAGCCGGATTAATCAATCCAAGGTGAGATTTAAAAATCTCACCTTTTTAAAATAATTAAATTTTTCTAAGAATACTAAAGAAGGTGCAAATTTTTCATACAATTTAATTCAATTTAGGAAAGTAATAGGTAGGTTTACCAAATCAGTAGGTTTAATTTTGTTATTTATTAGATATTATATTCTAAGAACTATATACCTACAAACTCATGAGAAAAAATATAGTGAGATGCCAAGAGTTTGTAATTTATTACGTACACTGTAGTTAAGAGGAGGTCTTTCAAGATTAACATTAAATTTAATCAAAGGTTAAGTAAAATATGTGAAAAAATATTACTAGTTAGTATTTGATAATGAAATTTAGTTTCAATAGACCCAACAAAGAATCGGTCACTTTTCCCACTTAGAAAAAGACTCTTAGACACTAACAACTAATCAAATCATATAAAAAATCAATGGTCACATTAATCAAACTAAGATGTAACAAATAAAAAGCCGAAAATAATTATTTGCAAATTATTTGCTAAAATATAACCTCACTCATCACTCACTCGATATCGACTACTGACAGCAATAAATACAACTAGACTACTGGCGGCACTGGAGTTTAAGTCTAACTATAAAGAATAAGGAATATCCTACAAGCTGTTTTAATAGAGAAAAAGTAAATATGGTATTACTTTTTACTCAAGGTTAAACATCTTAAACAATTTTAAATGCAATTTACTAACAATCTGGACAAAGTGACAATACACAAAACCTCCCAATGGGTTAGGTAAAAACATAGATACAGATTTTCAATTTGCTGCTTCAAAAAAGCCGAACAAACAGACTGATTGTCAAAAATCTGCCCGGACGCTTTTTTATGCTTTAAAAAGAGGACATGTCCGGGGAAAAGAGGACGCATGGTAACCCTATGTGTGTTTCTTCTAATGTAGCTAGTATCAGCTAGCTGAAGCAAGCTATGCAGCTAATGCAGTGTGCAGCTAATGCAGTGCTAAATCAAATGGAAAATGTGACGGTCAAAATGATTGAATGTTTTGTTGAACATTATTAAAATGTTATACGGTATCATTAAAAGTGTTAAAACAGACTAAGTTTAAACACAGGTTAAAGAAAGTCAGGAGATCCCTTTTTCTCCTTAACAGGTGATCCAAGCACAACCAAGCAAATATCGCAATGAAGGTCCTTTCCCCCTTTTTTTTAACTTCCAAAACTAATAATAAATTCATATACTTAACACAAATAGCAAATTTTTCAAAATCCAAGTGAACAGCTTTTTTGTAAAGAAAAAGAACATACCGGTACTCACTATTCTAATTTCAAGAGTTGCTTTTGTCCCTGTAAAAAACACTAAACACATTCCTCTGTTTCAGATGGTATTTTTGAATATTTATTTGAAAAAAGTGTATTCTTGTGTATAAATGTTGGATTCAGAGCCCTGTTATAGCAGTCTGTGATATATCAGTGAGAATAAATGTATTATTAAAAAATCTAAAAATCAAGAAAATTTAATTTACTTGTTTAACATCACTGATAATTATATTTTGACATTATTTTAAGGTAAGAGCTCTCCATAAAACAACAGGTTTTATCCAATAGCCTTCTGATTTACATAAATGGTTTACATAACCAGCCCAATGCACTACTGCACAGTGAATAAGACTCTTTCAAGGGTTTAAATGTTTAATGGACTACCAAACACAACTTAAAGTAAATCATAGTCATAGCAGTGGTCTTATAAGGACAACTTTTCTTATTATTTACAATCTCCCATGGTTCATGATAAAAAAGAAGACAATGGTCAATAATAAAAAGCTACCTAAAACAGTTAAATTGAATCTTTTAATGACTAATTAAAAATATATAATAATCAAATATTAAAAGCGGTGGTGAAATTATAAAAAAAAAACTGGTTTTGCTTTTAAATAAATGTTGGAAAAAGTTTGCCCTTGTAACACAAACCATTACTAAAATTTAAAAGTCAGCTTGTTATCGTTTGCCAATATTCACTCTCAAACTGGAAGAGATTATTGTAAACATTTAAATTTGTAAAATACTTTGATAAACAATACAAGAGTCACACCGTCACCACCTGCACTTTGCTAATAATAACTTACGTACTATAACATGAAATAAATAATGAACTGAAATTAATACTTAAATTTGTGAGAATTAAGTTCATAAATGAACAGTCAAATACTTTTGCCATTAAAGTATTATAAATATTTTCTTCCTTAAATATTTCTCTTTTTATTCTGTGCTTGGATTGGATGCTCCTAAACCTGGTTTTAGTGGCACTAGGCTTAAGAGGGCGTTGGAGTCAATCCAAATTCCACCTTTCTCCCATAAGAGCAATGTTAAACGGGATGTCAAATAACTCTTTTATTTATAATCAGAAAATAACGGTTTATAGCTCTAAATAAAGGGTTCATCAAGGCGGATTTTGTTTGCGAGAGGAAACTTTTATAAAAATTAGTAGTTTTTACTAACTTGAAATAAAAAAGCAAGTTTTTTACTAATTTTAAAACATTTTCTACAGAATTTTATAAATGATTTATAAAGAATCGATCTCGCAAAAGGAACGGGGAATTTAATTGTGATTCAAACGCTATTTATTCTGAACCAATCGGACAAAAAATAAAGAAATTATATGACAAATGCCGGGGACAAGTTTAGCATTGCTCTTATGGGAAATAAATCCAACATGGCAGCACTCCAACGCCCTCTTAAATACAGGCTGGGAAAAAATGAAAGACCATACTATCAGACAACTGGTAAAATGTATAAAATTCAATAGTAGACAAAAACACTGTCTACAATGATACCATTTGTCATCACTCGCCAAAAATATGCCTAGATACTGATGAAACTGAACAATAGTCTAGACTAACCTGCAATCAATGGGCCCAATCTAAAGTAGTCAGCAAAACTGTGATCTCACAATGAGTACCGTATGTGCTGTAGGTTGCTCTACCACAAAATAATGTACAATATATCTGAAATAAAAAAAATACTAGAAAATACCATACAGGTTTTTAGAGGACCCTATAAACCTCTGTCCCATCAGACCTGCGTAAGTGCGTATACAGTGAATTTTCAATGGAATTTGGGGTGGTTCTCATTTTTCCTATAAATACCATACATATGTAGGGGGGCTTCAAGTTAAATCTGCATAATAATTTCAATTACCAAACTTGTTTTAAGCTCTTTTAAATAATTGTTATATAAACTCATCTGGGTAATTTTAAATGAGCCTAGCATGAAAAAAATGTAAAAACTCCATTTCTGACCTACGATATGTGAAACTCATAAAATCCTGTCCAATATTTATAGTTTGCAAACCCTTAAAAATAGACCTGGTCCTACATCCCCATACAAAAATTTCATAAAATACTGGAGAACTCTTTCAAAAGTTACTGTGCACATGGACACTGTAGATTTCTTTGCCGATATTTGAAAACAATATACTGGTACTAAAAATACTTTAAATTTGTTTTGTTGATAAATATTTTTTTTTAATAACCTTCAATTCTTTTTACAATACTGATTTTTTAGTAATACCATTATTTAATTTCATAAATTACAGTACAGTCCCGCTAGACTTATTAAAAATACGCCAAATCCACAAACATTTGGTAAAAAATACCCTTTTTATTCTCTACTTAAATACCCCCGTCACTGCCGACCTGCGTACTCAGCGAATTTCCAATAAAAATTGGTATTTTTAATTTTTCCCTTATACTCTATGGGAATGAGGATGAAGGTTTGCTGCCATGAGGATGTAAGAGGGTGTATTGAGGGTGTTTTAAGCAAATAGAGGATAATTCCCTCCCAGTGCAGGAACATGCTAAATTGTGTTAAATTGTGGTATTTACTATTTACCACTGTAAATTCACTGTAAACCACTACTGACTCTGTAGTGAACTCTACTCCACTGTAAACTCCACGGAAGTGAGTAAGTAGGTTTGCCGCCACCCACCATATGGGTGTTGTAAGCAAATATAAGTTAAGTTACACTCTACCTAGTGGATGTACATATCAAATTTTATCAAGTATGTCAATAAATAAGTGAGATAGAAGTATTTGTTGATTTCCTATAAGAATAACATGGAAAATGTATTTTTAGGTTTTCTCCGCTATCTGTTCATCTAGGTTAAAAATTCAATATGCTAAGTTTTTTTTTTTTTATTCTCTTTCAAGTGGTTTAAATTAAAATTGTTGATTTTTTTTAAATTGAGGTAAAAAAATCCCAAAAACCCATTTTTGACACATTTGGAACCCCATAAAACCCCGTTCCCATGGTCCAATCATGCTGGTTTTTGAACTTAACTTGATGAACGCTGCCCTAAACCTCTATACCAAATTTTATCAAAATCGGAGGTTCCGTTCAAGAGTTATCGTGTTAACGTTAATTTTTATATATATATACAACGAATGTTGTTTTGGCTTCTAGGGACATCAAAACAAAAAAAGTGTCATGGTCCCAGGCTCAGGCCTTACTGTGACTAGGCCTACTACCGTATTAGCGTAGGCCTATTCCCTATAGGGAAATTCTCTAAAAAGGCAAAAATCTCAATTGTTGTTGATTTACATAGGGTTTACGGTTATTATACGCGATTACATCTCTATTGAGACAGCTTTTCTATGGTTTAACCGTTTTCAGCAAATTTTACTACAATGTTTCATCGGAATTTTCCACTATCTAGAAGTTTACGCAGATCCATCCCTATCAATCCCTTTCCGCAGTATAAATCGTCCTTGAGTTTTGGTATTGTGACAAGCCCTGTTAACCCTCCTAGCTTTCAATATAGCATCCCTGGAGCATTACGAATTTTTTTTAAGGTTTTGCATACTTTCAAATGAAAATTAGTAAAAAAATATATTTTATGACCTAGCACTATAAATGTATATATTATATGAAAGTAGATGAAATGGACTATCTAAAAATTAAAAAAATATCACCCTTAGGGCCTACTTATTGTTATCAAAACTAGGCTATAGGTAAAAAACTACAAAAAAATATTTTATGAAACTTTGCTCTCTCCTAAAATAATTTTAGAAATACATAGGCTAATCAAAATTCCAAGATATAAATTTTGTTTAGAATTTTATGCAGATCAAGAAAATATATAATTAATATAGGCTAGAAGCATTTGAGAAAATGTATGTGAATAAAACCAAATACGTCCTATGGTACTTACCCTAATCCCATAAGAACATAAATAAAATCAAGCTAGGAATATTATACTAATTACTAAGTTTTACTCATATTTATGGTTATAAACCCAATAAAACATATTAATTTATTCCAATAATGTAAATTAATAGAATTAGTAACACTTGTAATCATTTATAACCTTAAAACAATTTGAAAAATATGTATTTCATTGTTTACAAAGTTAGCAGATGGTAAAAGTTTTTCTCTAGATGTTTCATTTCATTGCATATTACAAACAACAAATCACGTTCTGCCACTTGAAATGGGTGTTTTTGAATAGATTAAAAAATCCCGGTAACAGCGGTAGCGTTCACTGGTCCGTTTCTGTCATTCACTATAATGTTACGTCACGTTTTCGAACCGTCGAAAAATCGACTTGAACGCTCGGAGGTTGAAAACTGGGCCGAAAATCGACGAATAATGCTCGGAGGGTTAAGTGTAAACGAGAGTAGCCTAAACGAATAAATATCTTGCACTATTTATTTAAAACCCGCCAATTCCGAAAATTCGCTAGGTTAAATCGAACGGGGTTTGGTAAGATCAGTTCAGATTAGCAGGATTCTACTGTATTATATTTATTCTTAGGCCTAACTTATTTTTAATCACGGGAAGGGAAAGAAAGGGGCATGTGACCCTTACCTTGATTGTATAGGCTAGGAAAAATTCCTAATAAAAACTTAACAAAAATTAAATGAATCATTTAGTAATTTACCAAAAATTAAATTAATTATTTAATAATTATTAAATGAATTAGCTAAGAATTATTCAATGAATTAATTATTTCAAAATTTTTAAATGAATTACTGTATTGTAAACGCCGCCGCCTCCACCGTTATTATCGATGTGGAAATTTCGATATTGCGATAATACAGTATTGCTATTTCATCGATACAATTACGCAATACGATTATGATATTATCACCTGATTTAGTTTTGTTCTAATATAATCAAACATACCTTTTGACAATAAAACTAATATATTGCAAACAAGTAACTGAAAATAACAAAACAAGTGCAAATTTTAGCTAATGTAACCTGTAAAAAACGTCACAAAATAAACTCCCCAAATTTATTGTGTAGGTGGGTATCTCAATGTGATAAGAAGCAGACTTCGATAAACCTAAAAATGGTGTCACACAAATACGAATCAGTAAGGTATTTTTTGCTATTGTATTGAGGGAATATGCGTTTTAAATGTTTTCAAACACCATTGCTTTTGTTGTTATAAACATCGCTATTAATAAAAGTGACGGAGGTTTAGGGTTAAATTGTTAGGTTAGATTATTATTATGAGTACAGTATAAATAAATTGCCATATGATTGTATTAAGCATATCTTATTCTTAACTTAAACAATTGCAACTATCGAATAATCGTAATATCGAAATGTCGACATCGATAATAACGGTGGAATCGGATAACGAAGATTCACCGAGTTATTTAATAATTAATTAATTGAAAATTTGATAATTCATTTAATTTTTGTTTACGTACTAAGTTACAGACAAAAATATACCGTACCTAATTATTCATGAATTTGAATAAACTGTGTCTGGATCCATAAAATTAAAAAAAGTATTGTAAACTTAGCCCTAGCGTAGGTCTATTAGCATCTGTATTATAGTTTGTGGGAATTCCTTAAAAACCTTAGACTATTTCAAACATTGTTTTGTTTAATCCAACTTATCTTACCTTAATTCTGGCCAAAATGCTTGATTATCACTCAAATTATTTTTAAATTCGAATATTTATCAATTTTAAATAAATCAACAAACACATACAACAACCACTCACAATACACATAACAATGTAATCCATTTCCGCCAACCAACAATTAAATCTATTTCTTCTTTTCTGCTCCGTTTTGGAGATCTACGGTTTCTCTCTTCTCAGGAAATACTATATTTTATGTGCAATTATTATTACAGTACACCAGAATAGTTACAATAGTACATTGAGTGATTATAGTAGTTTTTACTAGACAAATCAATTACTTTAGGCAAGAAATTAATTAATTTGACATTAGGTCTAATTGGTATAATTATTTAATATTTACATTTATATATAATAATCATATTTAATAATAATTATTATTATTATTGGTATAAATATTAAATAATCAATTAGGTATGATTAATTAAGAAATTAATTAGACCTAATTAATTAATTAGGCAAGAATTACTTCCTGAATGTTCTCATATGTAAAAGTCTATTGATAATTTCGATAAGAAGATATAATACAGTACAGAAGTTGAAGGACGACGAAGGACCGTAGTTTTGGGCTTCGTATCATTGTTATGGAAGTTAAAAAATATTGTTCTCAAGTTTAAACATAAACTTTAAGGCAAACTTCAGTAATTACTCTCATAGGTTTGGTACACCGTAACTCTGAACTTCACATAGTATTAATGAGCCATTTGCCAGTGCTTATTTACTGCATGGCATACGTTATCTGTAATTAATTTGGATTATCATTTATTTTATCAGCTGGATCATTTCTTATATCTATACCAGCTGTTTTTATCACGGCAGATAGGCGAAGAAACAACTACCTGTGGAATCAGTCAGATTGTGGGTATCAGCTGTTTTATCACGTCAACGAGGCCAAACAAACAACCGGTGGAATCAGTCGGATAGTGGGTGGTTTAGTGGTTTTTATTTTTATGTCATCCCTGTCATCGGTTTGCAGTTGTTTTTCTGAGGTTTGTGCCATTCATTGAATAAAAATAAACACTGTTTAATTTATACTTTTTTTAAAAGTTAATTGAGCACTGTATTAGAAAAAGAAAATTAAGGCCGCAAGGGAATAACTACTGTGATAAAATCAATCTGTTCAAATTATAAAGTATGCTGCAAATCCTAGGCGTAACGGGCCTAGGCTTAAAATTAATGTATACTGTTATGTCATAAAGTTCAAGAGCCTAAAACTATTGGATCTTGTGTTCTCGGTCACCTAGGTCTAATGCTATCTCATCTAACTTACTCAAAAGTAAAAAAGGAAGAATGTGGAAACCATGTATTTTTAAAGCAGCCCTTGGTTTTTCTTCATATAAGTTCATATAGCCTACCTTAGGCCCTAGGCAGCTTCACATTTTTACCTTGGACAAACTGTCAATTATTTTCTTATTCAACTTAAAAACTGCGATGGGGCCTAACCAAAATGATCTCTTCACATTTCATGCGATGTAAGTTATACCTAGGTAGCTGTTCAGCAAATGTGTGCTAGGCCTACTGTAGCCTACTCTAAATAACATTCATACTGGAAGTAATAAAACCATTCTAATTTAAAGTCAGAATCCTTCTACTGGTACCGTAAATGAGTTAATATTCTGAGTAACCTCTCTTCAAACTGAGCTTTCAAGCCTTTTAATTGGGATACAAAATGTAGTCTACCTGAGCCTACAGCTGAATATGCACGGTAGGCCTATCCCATGTCATTAAAAAAAAATTGTCCAACATTGTAAGGTGGCCATTAAAATTAGAGCTTAACAAACACTAGGTTATTAGAAGGCCTGTTCCTATGCCTCACCAGGGGCGGATCCAGGAAATAATTTGGGGGGGGGGCTCAGTTCACAACATGAAATCTTTTGTAGAGGATCCCCAAAGCACAATTTAATAAGGCGCAAATATCTCATTCTTTCTGCAGTTATTTATAATTTCCGCAGATTATTTAAAAGAGGTTTTCTGTGTACGGTTGTAAATTAGTAAAAAATCTGTTTTAACTTACCATTGCAAATCATATAACTTAAATAATGTGAATAGGCTACTGTACTCTAGTTCTCAGACTGTTCAATAAGTCATTTACATTAGTTATAAATTATTTTTTTTAAGGTTGTTTAAATTTAAGTCATTTTTTTACTAATTATGAATTATTTATTTACTATTTATAAATTAAATTAATCTAACACAATAATAGGCCTTAACGTACTTAACTAACTAAAAAAAATCATAACTCAATGTAATTTATTGATAGGTATACGTAAATATTAGGGCTATTATGATTATTTTAGGCCGGTATTACACTATCATAGTTCTATGTCACAGATCTATTACCATATATCTTTTATCAAAAATACTACAGTAATGGATCAAATATTATAATAGTTCACCTATACAGTCTATGTCATATGTACTGTCAAGATACAGTACCGTACCCTAAAAATTCTTTATATTGATTTTACAAATGAAGAACCAATTATAATCATCAAACTGGAAATAACAAAATCAAACAAACAGTTTTTTTTTATCCATTTGATTAAAAAATGTGAAAAAGTGTAATAAAGTGTAATTGACCAACACTTACAATAGAAATATTTAATGTAGGGGTAATATTTTTTTCTATCATAATCATATTATCAAATAGATCTATGTCATACAACTAACTACAATGGTGTCTTAGGATAAAATGGTTTAAAAAATAAGCAGTTATAAAATTCAGTACCGGTAAATAAAATCTTGTTTAGAGGGAAATCATTTTTATGTTTATCATTATTTAAGATCACCCATTGTTTATTATTTCTAAGAGCTTCTGAATTTGGACTGAGTCAACAAAATCTAATTCCTCGATCTGAACCATAATAATATAAATAAATAAACATACGATGATGACGATGTTCAATTCAATTAAATTCAATTCTCTTTATTGCCAGAATACAATACAATTATTGCATGACAAGCGTCCAATAATATTAATTTCATAAAAAAGTATAACTATACCGTACACATTTATGTACTCTACAAGAAAATAACTAAATAAAAAAAAACTTCTAAATCATACAAACCATCTGTCAAACTTTAAACAATTGGAAAACTTGAGCTAAAAGATAACAATAAAATAAATAATATACAACCGAAAGAAATTCAAGAAATAAATAAATAACTCTGTCAGATTACAAAAGAGATAGCCTGATCAAATCCCACCGACTTCAAAGAAAAATCTTAATCACCAGTTAATTCTTGAAGGCTATAAAATGCGTTTTCAATTAAAAAAATGTTTAATGAATTTTTGAATCTTTTTTCATTACCAATTGATTTAATTTCTGGAGGAAGACAATTAAAAAACCGTACCCCCATCTGTGATGGAAGGTGATGCGAGACTTGTAGTCTATGTTGGGCAACTCGAAAGTTTTCCCTGTTTCTTGTTTGATAATTATGCACGTCTCTACCCTGTGTTAAGGAAAATTTAGAGCGGCCATACAAAATAGTCTCAAAATTATAAATGCAAGGAAGGGTCAAATATTTAGTTCTTTAAAAGTGTTCCTGCATAATTCCCTGTGTCCCAATTTTTTTACGATTCTTAAGGATTTCTTTTGAAGTTTGAAAAGTCTATCAAATTAGTACCTTGCACATTTTCCCCACAGTACAATGCCATATGCAAGATGAGGATGTACAAGGCCATAGTAAGCTGTTTTAAGCAAACTTTCCGAGCAAAATTTAGACAAGCTCCTAAGCAAAAATATTTGTGAGGAAACTTTGCTACAAATTGAATCAATATGTGTATGCCAATTTAGTTTTGTATCAATATGAATTCCCAAAAATTTTGTTGTCTCTGATTCTTTTAGTGTGTCTTTTCAATCATGATGGTCGGCATACTACTAGCTCGGTCCATGCGGCCCATGTTGAATGATAAATAAGTAGATTTATTTTCATTGGTTTTCAAATTGATTTTATCAAAAAACTGGACACAGGAATTCAGGTCTTCATTACTTTGAATTTCAAGCTCAGCCTTCGACTTCGCATTGAAAAAAAGACAGGTATCATCAGCATACTGAACAATCTTACCTTTGTTGAGAGATATTTTGGTTTCATTGACATAATGAGAGAAACAACACTGGGCCAAGGATTGAACCCTGTGGTACACCGTACCTCAAGTAAACTGAATCTGATAGTTTCCCATTGATTTGGACGTGTTGTGTTCTATTACTAAGATTAGATTGTAGCCACTGATGTGGAATGCCTCTGATACCGTTATTATCAAGTTTATCCAGAAGAATACTGTGGTTAACTCTATCAAATGCCTTAGATAAATCCAAAAATATTCCTATATTTGACTTACGATCTTCAAGACTGTCAGCAATAAGGCTAACCAACTGGTATATTGCATCTATTGTTGATTTACCCTCCCTGAAACCAAATTGTTCTCTAGCCTAAATGCTGTATCTATCTTGGAAATTTAAAAGTCTGATATTGGTGCTTAGGATTTAACACATTATGAAATCCTTCGTCTGCCTTGGTTGAAGCACCAGCAGAATCACAAGGAATAATTTCACTGCTACACCGGTTGATCTATCATAGTTAGTTTTCGTCTTTTTCACTGAGGATTTCCAAGTGGCAGTAGACAAAAATTACTTATATTTTCCCTGTTGCTGACATGTATTTTTTTAACGGGAGTGGCAGCTCAGTGGTAGAGCTCTGGCCTCACTAGCCAGCGGTCCTTGGTTTGATCCCGGGCGACGACATTACATGCACAAACATGAGCAGTCACCTCTAGCTAGCCTTTTGTGACTTAATGCCGTGACTGTGCCTTGCTGTCTTTAGATCATAGCATAGGCCTATTGGCCCATGGTGACGGGCAGTGGAGGTTTAAAAAAATAATAAAAAATAAAAAACAATTTTCAGGTGTTGCACTGAGTAATGAGTTAGGGCCTATAAGATTTCTAGAAGTATATTTTTCAAACAAGACGTGCAGAAAATCCGTTCATTTGAAAACATCCTATGCAGGCCCACTGGTATCACTCAATAGCTGTAAAAAAAATTAATCACTATGATGGCGATGCGCAAATTGTATAAGAGAGAACTATATTGTTTGGCAGTAAAGTGCGGAGGTCTGTGAAGGGTGCCGTGCACCGGTAGGGTGAAGGATTAATATGCGCAGTGACAGCGCTTAGCGCTCACTGTCGTGTCGTCTGCTAGCCGGCCAGGCAATACAATCAGTTTTTTAGTACTATAAATAAAAACTAGTTACTGGTAGTACGTTTTAAATTGGCCGATTTTCTCACGGCGTTAGCAACACCCGCGTTCTAGAGGAGGAATGTAGAAGAAGCGTTTTCCACTCTCTGATCTTGCACCTTTATTACTCAGGCACCAGCGCCTTGCTATGACGATGACGTGATGACAGCAAATGAAATTAGTAGCCTATCCAGATCACAGAAAAATGAGAATATTTTGTCTGTTACCATATGTATATAAAACAATCAATCAGATTCGTGGAATGAAGTCAGTTATAATTCAATACTGTATTAAATTTATTTTGAGCATTCAACTTTGTGTTATTTTTTTTATTGTATTTTTTGTCTGTCGGGGGGGGGGGGTGACCCGTGCCCCCGTGTCCCCCCTTAAATCCGCCACTACCCCTCACACATCAACTACGGTATATTTCTATGCCCATTACCATAACTTATATATAAGTTCAGTTAAAATAAAAAAGAAGGATATAAAAATAACTAAGAGCGTATACAGAAAACTAACAAAAACACCTAACTTTGTCACCGTTGTTTTTAGGCAATGAGATTTCTGAGATCAATCCGGAGAGCTGGCGAGGATTGGAGGAGTCATTACAAAACCTCAACCTTGCAGAGAATGCAATTGCTCATCTTCCTGGCTCCGTATTTTCAACCCTACAGAACTTGGACAGCCTTGACTTGCGGGGCAATGCCATCATGGATTTTGATCCGACAGTGTTTGCGGGTGGACCTCCACGACTGACAAGGCTCAATCTTGCCGACAATCAACTGCGTCATGTGCCATATCGTCAAGTTTCCTCTCTCAAGTGAGTTGATCAGATTACATTATAACCTATATCTAATCCAGTTATAATTCACTAATAAATTATGGTAAACATATTAAGAGAAACAGACACCAATTGATTAAAGAAAAGTAAGTTAGGTCATTAATCTTTTAGTTTCCACTCTAAAATGAGGACATAATCCTCAACAGATGACACTGGAGTTGACAAGGTAGTTATTCAGTATAGTAGACTCCCTCTTAATAATTAAGAGGGAGTCTACACTACTGAATAACTAATTATTTAATTATTAAATGGCCACCTTTGGACCAGACTGCAGCAGGATAGGGATAACAAACTCACCGTTAAACCGGCAAACAATGTTAAGTTTCAGTTTTCTAGGCCCAACTCCAACTAGGCCTAGAAATGAAAAATAACACTAAATATTTTATGGAATATATTTACCTACTCACACCCTAAAACTAATTTTTCTGGTGTTACAAAATCAAAACATTGACGACAAACTGATAAGACTAAATTGAAACAAATTGTGGTTTTTGATCTGATGGAAAGAAGGTAAACAGATACATTCACTTAAGGTGGTGTTCACTTCCCTTTCATAATCTATATCCTTTGGATCATTAATTTTCAAAAATAAACAGTGTTGGGGAAGCTACTTTTTAAAAGTAGCTAGCTACAGCTACAGCTACTTTTCCTAAAAAGTAGCTTAGCTACAGCTACAGCTACATTTTCAAAAATGTAGCTAGCTACAGCTACAGCTACAATTAAAAAGTAGCTCGCTACAATTTAAGCTACTTTGCTACTTTCGCAATCTGATCCTGTTTTTCTTTTGTGATGTATAACCACCCAATTTCCCCCCTTAAAAGTAAAATTAAGTTTTATTTAAATATAGGCCTATACCTTTTTTTTGGAATTGATTTTTAGAAATTTCATTTTAATATAATAATTTGTGACTCTTATGGAGCCTAGATGATGTAAACAGAATAGTGGTATGAAAATATAAATTGTCAAATAAAAAGACTTACATCAAAGACGTAAAAAGCAATTATTAAGTTATCTTCACAAGTTAAAACACTTTTCTTAGACTGGAAGACTGGTCACGGTAGGGTTAATGCTGGCGTATGCACACAAGAAGGACTAGCTTCCTCAGTTTTGTCAATCTCGCTTTTAGGCCTACTAATTGCCATGATGTCGATTGTTAGATTAGATACTACAGAAACAGAATATAATTATGAAGCACTCTGTAAAGTATTAAGTACAAATTTACAGAGTTCGGGAAGTACGGTAAACGTTCACATCAATATCTACCATCAATCAAGGTGGTTGTGGTTATGTTGTTGAGCCGCTATGCCAGTAGTAACAATTTGCTTATTTGAAATCGTTGACGTCGCGTCGTTTCTCATTATTGTAAACATTCCTTTCCTTCATTCCTAAACTGAGCGATATTGGCGGTGCGCAAGTTTAGTGCAGCAGTTTAGTTTCTATTCCATAATATAGGCGCATAGTAGTAGAATATACTACTAGCGCATCTAGTAGTCAGCAAACAAAAAACAAGAGTCAGAGAACAAGAGTGGTCTGTGATTAAGGTGACTGTAGGCCAAGGCCAGGTGAGTCGCATGCCATAAGAGCAATGGTGTCATTTTCTGCGACATCCATGGATGTCGCCTACCGGCAAGTGTTGCCAACGCAACAGCAAACAACAATCGTTCTCGTTTGCGTTGGGAATTTTTTGTCTTAACAATTACTAAAATAAGAAATTTCAAAACAAACAAGGGTAGAATTATGGTTTTAGTGATAATTGTTAATTTGGTCTTACTTAATTGTTTGTTATTAACTAATAATCCAAATTTAAAATAGAGTAATATGGTGTCGTTTAGATAAATATTGTACCCATGGCAAGACTGCTTCATTCGCTTATTCAATCAGCTGTGTAATGGTAAATATTTTAACGTAACTTGACTTCCGTCTTAGTTTAGACGCTTCATATCCGGAACACAAAAAAAGCTATACGGCTGACCTGGGAAGAAGTTATGCTTCTTCCTTTACAGACCTTGGTCTGTGATTATCATTTTGTGGTTATGGTACTCAAATGGAGCGTCTGGTGGTGGCAGTGGATTGAAAGTAATCTTCAATTCCAACGAGCGAAAAACATAACAGCTGATTAACCTTCTCTTGTGTTTATTTGGAAGCCATGAATGATGAAATGTAAACACAATTATTATGTTTTATTGAAACCAAAGTAGAGAGTAAAGTAGCTAAATAATCCGCTACAACTACTCTAAAAATGTAGCTCGCTACAGCTACAAGCTACTTATTTTCAAAAGTAGCGGAGCTACACTGACGCTACTAAAAAAGTAGCGGCGCTACAGTAGCGCGCTACAAGTAGCGCGCTACTCCCCAACACTGAAAATAAAGGTTTATGTTAGGCCTATCTGTTTTCCGTCAATGATCCGGTGTGTTGTGTAAGACTACAGCTGTTTCATTTTTATAAAAAACATCTTCAGGTCACCTTTAAAAATGTTTATTCCATCTTGCAGATGCTTGTCAGGGGAACTCACTTAAATTGTTCACTCTGGGGATTACTATTATACAGGGTGTCTCTGAACTCTCTACCGACCTTTTCAGGTACTATTCCTATACCAAAGAGAAGTCAAAATATCATATTTAAAATTACCAAAACTCCATAGTTACCTGTACAGCCGCCATTTTGTATTTTTTAAAGAACAATTTTCAATTTAAGAACAGCTTGGTGTAATAACTTGAAATTCGGAACACAGCTTATTTAAGTAAAAACCTAGCTGGAGAAAAATAACCAACTTTTTATCATTCATATTTTCAAAATGGCGGCTGTTTAAAATCTTAAACCTTAAATTGCATAAAAACTACATAAGGTAGCAAAGTTTATGTTCGTATGTGTTTTATGGAATATCTAATATAAAATACAACAATGTAAAAATTATGAAAAAAAGTTCATAAATAAGCGAGATAGAGAGATTATAATACAAATCGTCACGATTTTGAGCCGGTTGCCGCGCAAAAAGCGCGGTCGCGGCGCCAGCTCAACAATGGATGTCGTCCAAAACTGCTCCCGGTGAAGCGGTACGACCGTGACTAGCATCAGGTAAATCACTCTATCTCGCTTATTTATGAACCGATTTCCATAGTTTTTACATCGTTGGATTTTAAATTAAATTTTCCAAAAAACATATAAGAACATAAACTTTGCTACCTTATGTAGTTTTTATGCAATTTAAGGTTAAAAACTTTAAACAGCCGCTATTTTGAAATTATGAGTGACAAAAAATTTATTATTTTTGTACAGCTAGGTCTTTACTTACATAAGCTGGGTTTTGAATTTCAAGTTATTACGTTCAGCCGTTCTTAAATTAAAAATTGTTCTTTAAAAAATACAAAATGGCGGCTGTATGGCTAACTATAGAGTTTTATAAATTTTAAATATGATATTTTGACTTGTCTTTGGTACATACATACATACATACATCCCGCGGCGCTCCGTTGTCCACGTAGTGGTGTGGAGCTTGTCACGTTGCCTAACGGGGTTAGGACAACACTAGGCTAGGTTTTGGGGGGAGGGAGACTGGAACTACATGTGGTGCCTATATAACATTTTTACTTTTTTTTTTTTTTTTTTTTTTTTTTTTTTTTTTTTTTTTTGGTCCAGGAATAATAAATGAAATGGTCGGTAGAGAGTTCAGAGACACCCTGTATAATGTGAAATTGATTTGTAAGTTAGATATGAAAACAACATTTCTGGCAAAACAAGACCAGTTAAAGTAATGTTAGGTTAACAAACGGCCTTTTGAAATTGTTTTTGTGAAAAGGTAGGTGGTTATGGTGGGAGTCAGTCTAACCTGTAGTTTAAATTTACCGTTTTGCTCCCGCTATTCTCAAAATATATTCCTAGGATTGTTAAAATTTAAGTTATGAAATGCTTAAAAAAATTCATGCCTCAGACATACAGTAAAGGCTAAACTTTAGTGATATTTACTATAAATTCATCATGGTAGTCTCATGACTACAGTTAACAAATGCCTATCCTACACCCGTTTTGAACTTTGAATCTTAAATAAACCTTCTTTTAAATGTTTGATCCATGGGAAAAACTTAGCCTACCCATAATATTTGGATTTATTATTTGAAAGTGTTAATTTATAAACAAGTTAATAAAATATAATTGTCATAAAGTTTATGACATTAAGAATTGCACCAAATTTAATTTAATTTAGCTCACTTAGTTTACAAATATTCCACTTGTCATTATTACGGCTGACGAAGGCAGTATCTCTTTGTACAAAAGGACTGTTCAAGAGTGGCCTTTTCACCTTGGGGTGGAGACACTGATATGTTCTCCATAACTGACTTGTTTCACCACAAGCTTGTTTCTTCTGTTGTCCTCCATGTTTCCATTTTTCAATAGTTGGAAATAAATTTTTTTAACTGTTATAGCAGGTGTGATTATTCTGGTCATTCTCAAATCTGTTTTTAATTTTCCACATTTTTTAACTTTATTTAGAAACACTCAGTACATTACCGTACACTCTCGTTCATCCAACTCTGTGACATCGGAACTCTGCTTCATTGGAACTGATGATCTGGATATTATTACTAGTATAAAAAAATAATGTTCACATTTTAGTGCTTTTATTTTCTAATTTGTATCTGCAATACAGTAACGTTCCACATTTTGCATCACTTGTCACCGGACTTTTTTCATAATCTGCATCCCACGATGTGATTGAGGAGGCTTTGTAAGTAATCGCACAAAATAGGAAGATGGGTTGACAGGAAGTATACATTCGCTTGATAAAGTGTCGGTATCGCTAGTGCACCTTTGTTTTGTGGAATTTCAATTTTCACTGTTCATTGATTGAAAAGGGGAAAAAGGTAGACTATGTATATTTATCGAGGATAAACTTAATGCTCTTAAAAGAATTGATGTTGGTGGGTCTGCAAAAAGATTGATAAGGAATATGTAGTAGGGACACTATGGGGATTTCCTGCGTTGGTTTTTTATTCCTATAAGTTCATTGTTACCATGATTGAAGTTTCAGTATCTTATTTTTAGAAAATCTATTGTATCTATCTATCATCAAAAATAGTGAATAATCATAATTGGTAGGCTAAAATGATGACTCACCACGGACTCCGCTTCATCAGAATTTTTCAACATCGGAACTGGCCGCCGGCTACATTAATTTCAATGAACAAGAGTGCCACACACGGTGCACCGTAGCATTGACCGTACTTTATAATAACTGTATTGTAAATAAATTAGATTTTTCTCTTATTTTTGGCCAGTGTAGAACACACAATTAATGTTATGAATTATAAAAATTAATTTTACCTCAATTAGATATTCTTTAATTTATTATATTTTTAAGTTAATATTTTAGTTGTACAATCGTCTACAATGAAGAGGACTGATTGCCACACACAAAAGAGTGGTTAATGTGGTGAATTAATTCCGTTTTGTGCCACAACTGTGTATTTATTCATGGATGATTTCAGATTGCTTCGCCACCTGGACCTCAGCTACAACATGATAACGCAGCTCCACTCGTCCGGCAGCTCGGAGCCTGAACACTCAGGCAGCCAACTGTCGTTGGACTCGCTGCGGCTAGACTACAATAACATCCAGTACCTGCCCCCCGGCGCCTTCCAGCACTTCAACATCCTCAACCAGACCTTCCTCAATGGCAACCCTCTAGCACTGGTTCAGGTATTATTATTTTCACTTTGTAGGCCTGCCAAATAGTCAAAAATAATGTGGATACATTTTTTAATGAATGTTAGGAGCAGGTTACTTACTTAAAATACATTCTTGATATGTGTTCAGTAGATGTTATCTTGAAGAATTTGTGAATCTAATCCAACAAAATAGAAAAAAATGTGGATTTCTTATAAATTTTAAACTAAATTTTATTAGGTTGAATGATTGAAAAAATGTTGATGTTTTGTAGCCCTTTCTGATTGTAAAATATATTTTTTAAGGCTGAGTAACAATTTATCATTCCTTACCACATCTAATATGAATTGACCTTAATGTATTGTGGATTTAGAGCAGTGTTTATTGAACATTTGTGATGTGATCATTGAGACATTAACTTTTTTAACTGATCAGACTCAGAAATTTTTCCTCTTAGAAAAACAGCAGATTTTTGTCTATAATACAATTTGCAAGTTATAGGTTACTAATGTTAATCCACATCAATGTACACAGAACCAAATAAGTAGTTCCATCCTTATGGGGAAGTGAGTCCCCGAACCACAGATAGCACCACCAAGACGTAATTTTTATTCAAGGATCAAGCTGATTGGTTGAATGAAAACAGATGGCTAGAATAATTTTGCAGACGTTTGTTATTGTTTTGGTTTTTTGTAAACAAAAATACGCTCATTTTGATATTTAAGAGGTAGAAAGAGCGCTTCCTTTGACAATAAGGAGAAGTAATCCTAGCATCAGCGCTTTATTTTACTCTTTCGTGGGCAAAACTAAAATTTTTCAACATGAGATGTCCCTACTTATTTGGTTCTGTATACATTGTCCTCATCTTGCTTTGATGTATGTATGCAAACTGATAAAAAAATGGCTCCAAATAAGATTTTCTCCAAACTTAATAAATAACTTAGTTCTGGGATAAAATAAATACGGGTCTCCATACTAGGAAATATATAATTTCAATAAGATTCTGAATTGAAATTTTAAAATTTTATCATTGAACTTGAGGAGTTAAAAATCAAGACAAAAGAACTGCTGAAAACAGGCATTAAATGGCAGTGCTCAAGTATAAACATATGTTTTGCATGTTGTAGCCAGTTTACTATAATACAAATAATTGATCATTTTTTCATAGTAGGCCCTATTTTATGCCAGTGATTACGATTGTTCAAATAATTAGAAATAAAATAACAATCAGCATAATTTGCTTAAGTGCAATTTGATAATAGGAAAAATACTGTTGGTAATAAAATCAGCTGATAGCTGTACAAGGAAAATCCATGTGTTACAGTTTCAACATGTTGTTCAACAAATTCATACAAGAGTTCAGCACTCTTATATTGAGACAATTCTGAAAGGCGTTTGAGTGAAGCCCCAATTGTTGAGGGGGCGAGTGAGAGGTGGGAATGAGCTGGTACCTACCTACCTTGTGTAAAGTTCTGAAAAACATTTGATAGTTGTAAGGCAAATCAATAACTACTAGGCTATTCTATTAACACGCCCAATCTGTAATCATATACAATTTGCTGAGAAGTACTGTATCCTTAGACGGACGCATTCAGAGATGCCCGTATTCGGGAGCTGTACATGGTTGACTGCGGACTCCAAGAAATCTCCCCTTCAGCATTTTCTGGACTCGAGGCCTCCCTACAACTTCTAGATCTTTCAGGAAACAACCTTACTAGCCTTCCACCTCATCTGCTGCAGGTAGGTCTCATAACTATTGGCTTATTTGGTTTGAAGAATTGTCGTCGATTAGTTTATCATTTACAGCTTAGTTGCAACTTTATAACTAATGTTTGTAAACATATCTTCCTTGTAAAACCAAAGTTCACCGGTTGAACACTGTGTTAATATGTGTGTGCTTGTAATTCTTCTCCTGGAGTGTTTTAAAAGCTTGTAACTGCCTATTTACCATGCATAAAAATTTTTATAAATTGTTTGTTTTAGTCATTTTTATTTCAATTGCTAAGTGTAGGGTAAAACCATTTACTAATTTTGTTAAACATCAACAAGTACAGTTTTTACTAAAAGTCAACCTTGCACAGTTGTAATAAAAATAATTATTGTTAATTATAAATTGTATTTTATTCACTGAAATTCATCTTTATTGGTCCTGGAGCTGTAATTTAACTAAACAAGGGTTTACCTGCAATAGCTTCTAATGGTTGTAACTTTTATTGTGGCCATTTCGGTATTACAGTGTCATTCCTAGACCCCAAAGCCGAACAAATGGCTACAGTGTGACAGCGTTGCAGAACGAGAAGAGTTCAGACCCTGTTTTTAATTAAGCTGTCAGAAACAAAATTTTCCGCTGAAAAGATGAGTGTCAATGATTACTTGTAGTAATAGTTTTTATTTACATCAAAATAGAATAGATTTACAAATCAACCTGGCGACACTCGCCGAATCATACAGTTTGTATTGCCCGTTATCCCGCGGCCCCTTGCCGGCCTAATATTTACATAGGCTAATATGTAACAGTGTTATACATGGTCAGCAAGTATATGTAATTGTCAAACACAGTACATACTCGAAAGTAAAAAAAACCACAAATACCTTGCTCAATTATTGCAAAAATATGAAAGTACAAGTAGACCTATCAACACAAGACGACCGTGGTCCAAGCATTAACAGACAGAATGATGGTGTCAGACTACATCTTATCAGCAGATGTTATCAAAATCCTGTCGATGTGTTTGCCTTGAATTTTCCCTTTCTTTATGAGGGCCTTTGATTTAGAATTGAGTTTTTCATTCAAATCCCATCATCCATCTCCATTTCAAATCAAATGCTTTCTTTGACTACCTTATCTGCTGATAAGAAGTAGCATGACACCGTCAGTCTGTCGATACACGGTCCGCAGGTCATGTCTTGTGTTGTTAGGCCTATCTGTATTTATTGCTTTTATTTTCTTTTCATAATAATTGTGCAGTGTGTTGACTTGCTAAGGCTGACCAAGTTGAACAGCTGACAGAGGTATTTTGTACGCAAATCAGTAAAAATTAACCGGCCTGTCACACACACATTGCACAATACCCGTTGACAATGCCGTGATGAGATGCTCACTAGGGGTTATTCCTTCATCGTTCCTGACATGGGGTCTTTATCAGTTGGGCTTTGTCAAAGTCTGAGGAAAAACTCAAGATGATAACACCACTATACCAGGAACAATCTGCTTTAGCTGAAATTGTAAAGCCTAAACTCGAGTAGAAGTAAAACTATTAAGAGCTGTTTACAGAAGGTAAATTCTTATTTAGTGTATTATATTCTGAAAACTAACCCTTCCAGGCTGTTTTCCCCTAAATTAATTATAGGCTGGGGCGTAATTTTTCCAACCAAATTTCAAAACGTAATGTTGTAATGTTATGTTATTTATTTGTTCAAAATAATTCATATGTTATAAAAAAAATGTTTAAGCGCAAAATTTGCTTCATTAGGAGTTATCATTTTGAAACAAAACTCATAGTACGTCATTACAAAAACGTAAACAAACACTCAATGTAAGGTCCTAGCGCAAACTGTCAGTTTCGCGCGACACATGGGTTGTTTAGGCATGAAACAGCTGAAAAAGTCACGGGACATACTCTTGCCAACTCCAAAACTGAATTATTTGTCTATAAGTCAATATGATGTTTATTATCGTAATATATACAAAATATGTTTTTCATATTTTTGGACGGATATATCCGTCTGTACCCCGGAAATGAAAATTGTTAAGACGGATATATCCGTTTTCAGCCCGGACCAGAAATGACGTTCGCCGGATATATTTGTCAATAGCCCGGGGAGGGGCTATTGACAAATATAATTAAATATATCATTCTTGGTTGAATGACTTTGTGCTGTATAAGTAGTAGCCTACAGTAGACTTTGTTTTGGATTTTAAACAATGAACCCATGTCATCAACTTTTATTATTAAACTTATTTACCTATCTATATTTGTGCCATTTTATTTATTTAAGAATAAGAACTATGCAATTTGTAGCCTAGTTAGTTCTTGTAATTTTGGTCATACTGTATGGTACCTCTCTTTGCCTATAAGCTATTTTGTAGGCCTACATGACCCACTTTTGTTTCAATGAAAGTTCTGGAAGAAAAAATTTTAAATATATTTTCTGAGTACCGGCATGATTAAAATAAATTGCAAACTGTTAAGTTTAACTAATGAAAAATAAATAGAGTACTGTGTTATAGCACCCCAGAATTATTTCTAACAGTAAAAACTAGATATTCTAGAATACTTATTAAAAAAGTTATTTATTCATGTGCCAACATTGTTAGGCAAATGCTCTGGAATGCCTTTCAAAATTATCTATGACCCTCAAATTGATTTATGTTAAAATAAAATATTTTTTTTTTTAATGGTAGGCTATACTTTTATAAAATATATACATTATTAAATAGTTAAATATTAAAGAATGTAATTTTTGATCTGTCCTTTTTTACAGATGATCTACAATTTTCAATTGTTAAGACTATAAGATTGTTCAAAAGTGTATAAAATTATATGAATAAAAAAAAAAATTAAACCTAATGATATTTTTAACAAAAGGATTTTGAATAATTATAGTTAAGCGAAGTACTTGGAACAATTAAACAAGTTACTTATAAAGTTGGTACTTTCTAGTTTGGTACTACTATGAGAAATTTATACAAATCATTATCAGAAATCAGTCATTTATTTGGCATTGACATACTTACAAAAATGAATGATTAACTGTCAGGTACAATTATAATAGCAGAGACACTACAGTCAGGAGTAGGCTACACTCAGTTAGCTACCAAGAATCATATCCAGCTTTGTATAAAAAATTACCAAATTAACAAACAATAAAAATTTAACATTAAGATTACAGAAAACAATTACTTATTAAAACCTTTACATGAGTCAAAAAAAGAGAATTTTAACACAGTGATATAATCATTGGCATCCTACCAAGTAACAGACAGTAAAATTCAGCATTTAATTAAATTATTTTACCAAGCAACAAACAATAAAAATATAACATTATAGACATTTTCAAAGTAGGTAATTTATTTTATAAAACACTGTTTGATGGCTTTCTGTTTTTTCATAAGATACTTTGAATTAGGAAGTTCTCACAGTCTAAAACTTAAGCCTATACTATTTACCTATGGGAAAAATCTACAATTAATTCAACAAAGTAGGCCTTCTGAGGAGTCCAAAGTTCTTCAAATTTATTTATGATCCAGCCTAACTTTGCTTAATTAACAAATTTTTAAATGAACTACTGGGCTCTGCCTTGTATTGAAACTCAATTCTTTTCCTGGCCAATGCAAAATGATCTACTATTTTTCAACTTCTTTTTGACGACACGTAGGTTTACATATAAAACTGACCTCAGATATTAATAGTAGAAATGGCTTAATGTTCACAAAGTGAGGTAGGTGATTTGGCAGAGAATTCACACATTTTTACATTTTCAGTTTCACACTGAGGGGGTTAATAAACCCTTCATGGCCCGAATTGAAAGAAAGGTGGGTCTTTTCTGATTCCCTGTTTGTCGTTTTTTCGCACTTATTTTTCTCTGAATTTGAGTGCATTCTGGTAATTGAATTATTCTATCTTTTGTTTTTGAATTTCACAATTATTGTCGACCTAGCTTTGTTTTACTTGCATATAATTTTTTGCACATTTTACTGGTTGAATTTAAAAAATTTATTTTATATTTTAGTTCATTTTTATTTGAAAATTATTTAGGATTATTATCTCAAACTATTTATTGGGTTTTTGTTAGGGGTGTGTGAATAGTTATTTTTGATTTCCAATCGAATCAAATAGAATAGTATGAATATACTATTCCAAATATTGAATAGTTTCGAATCAAATACTAACGTCGAAATATTTTTTTAAAGAATCATTTATTTCAACTGAGATTGACAATGAAATTCAGGTATGTAATATTTAAAATATGAACATTTCACAACCAAACTGTATTTCACATTATTTGGTTAAAATAAAATGTTTTTTATTTGGTTTTGGTACATGTTCCTAGTCCAGAGCAACAATGGTAATTTCCAGCAGTGTTTAGCTTAAAATAAAAGTAAAGGCCTATAGATGTGCAATAACACACAATTGTTAATACAAAAATAACATGCTAACTTATTGGTTTTATTTGAAATACATCATCAATGATTGGTTTATAAATACATTTTGAGATTCTAGGATCAATAGCCTACTTATTTTTTCCAATATGCTATTCAAATGAAGAAGTTTAGATAAACACTGGTAAATAAAAATAACATCTCGATACTTGTAGCCTAAACTAAACTAAAAATTAAGGTGTGCGTTTCCCAGCAACAGTGATCAAAACTATGAAAAAAAGAGACAACCCTGTAGGCCTATTTGACTTTATTTGGTAACCAACAATTCATAGGTACGGTACCTAAATTTAACCATGGTCTCAGAATCCAAGCTATGTGGATAAAATTCCTAAAAGTTCTATTTGAGGTTTAATAGCCAACTTATTTTTCCTAAAATCACAACACAAACTCAATATTATTATTACGATGAAAAAAAAAAAAAAACTAAACATTACCACCATACCGCTGAGAAGTTGAAGTTAAACAAGTCAACAACACCGCTGATCAGATCAAATAATGTTAGCGTAATTTTAATTCTTAGTGTGTCCTGACTTGGCTTAGCTGACAGAGAGTATGAGAAAGTTTTCATTCACGATATAGCCTTTTCACCGTCGGAATATAACATGCGAGAAGTATCAATTTTTAGTCAATCTTAAGATGTAGATTGACTATACAACTTTGTAGATAGAAAAATACAGCCTTACCAAAGATTATATAAATCCTTCTGTTTATGAAAAAGTGCAATTATTTTATAATTTTAAGTAATGATTTTAAGTATTGCACAACTGGTCGACGCGTGGCCACACTGGAAACTCAGAACTACTGTTATATGTTTTTCTTTGTGAATATAGCTGTTAATAATTGTGGATCCATTCATTGCATTTGAATAATATTTCTCTTGCTGATTTGTTCATTCAAACGTTTGTTTTGAAAATTACAACTAGCCATCGGGCATCATTAGCGTTTTCGGGTAACCAGCGAGCTCTTTGAACGGTTCGAACTTCGAATATTATTTTAAATTTCAAATCAAATATTGTGATATTTGATTTGAAATTATTCTAAGTTCGAATATTCGCACACCCCTAGTTTTTGGACCTAAAAAGAATAACATTATTACTCCTTGGTCAAAGTTTAGTGGTAACTTCATTCTATTACATATATAAAGAGTGAAAAGCTTGTGTTTTGAATCACTATTTTATGTCTAAAAATACAAACTTAAATATACCCGATGACTTGGGTATTGATGTGTAAATAGACTTGATAAAACAGATTTAAATCCCCCATTGTGTCAGAGTAGCTGCTGGCAAGGTAGGCCTAGGTCTCATTTCAAATAATGCACATGCCAGTTATTTATTTACTGTTGTATTAAGTAAATGAAGTAAAAAAAAGAAAACGTTGCTGGCAGTTAAAGTTTTTATAAGTGCATCGGTCACAAGATCAGAGGCTTCTTTCAATATATTGCACTATGGTTGTTGCAGAAGAGAGCTTTGTCTCTATTTCATATTATTTTTAGAGTTATTTATACCAAAATCCATTCAAAAGAACAGTATGAAATACATGCAAAATATTCAAGTTATGCTTGAATCTTTTAAACTTACTTGTAACTTGACTTGTACTTTTTAAGAGTTAACTGAACTATACTTGATACTTTTTCACAGTTTTAGTTGTCCATTTTATAAATACTAAGAGGATTTAAAAAGTTTGCTGGGATGCCTAACAATGTTGCCTCTTAATGACATTGCTGTAAATAGGTAGCAGAAATGCAGATTATATTACATTGGAGGACAACGGATATTGTGATAATTTTTATATTAAGAAGATCTAAGTTGTGACACCAAACAGTCTATGACTTTTTTACTTCATAGCTCCATTTTTCACCAAACAGTAAAACCTCGATTAACCGTTACTCTGTTATTCCTCCCTGTAGAAATGCATATTTTCTATGTTTTGTAATTGATGCTGTGACGAAAGTGTATGCACTATTGTGATTGAGTGTGAAATCAGTTACCTTGAGTCAATATAAATATTTATTATTGTTTAATTGCACAGGGTTGAATTTCTTCAGAAACCATTAAAACCTACTTCCTGTACAAGTTTATAATAAAATTTCTTTTATCCACCTCCTCAGTTTACTGTCAAGGTCTGGGTCCTAAAGTAGACAGTTTAACAGCTATGTTTCAACTCCTGTCAATGGACAGTTAATGAAGTTAATGGAGGTTCGACTGTATATGTTAAAGTCAACTGTAATATTTTGTGTTTTCGATACATACACACACCATAGCCAATGACGAGACAACTTATTAACCTTCATCGGTGCTGTGCTTTGCATTCCCCTCCCCTATAGACTTAAAAGGGCCTCTTTCTTTGTTTTTAATTGGCCATCCATGTAGTTAAACTGTCAAAATGTAAAAGTAGCCTACTTTTAATTTAGAGTTTTTGTATTGCCAAAAACTTCTTTTGTAGTTGTAAGAAAATAAGTAAAACTTTATATGGATATTACTTTTATACAGTGTGAATAAAATTTCAAACTTTATTTATTATATACTGTATTAACAGTTTTTGTAATGTTAACTATCATAATGGTAGGAAAAAAGTTAAATAGTTTGAACCAATTTTTAGTTAGTATGATCCTTTAATACACTGCTAAAGGCAGAAAATAAACAAAACCAAACAATACATGAAAAACAAACTTGAACATAAATATTTTATCAAAAGTATTCAATACTCAAACAGTATACAAATATTCAATATAAATTTGATTCAAACCCAAATTTGCACACCCCTAGAACTTTTCTTTTCCAAAATTTAATTAATGTATTAAAATCTTATAGTAGCACCCATAATGTTGCCTCACACACGATTCGTAAAAATGTTAAAAAGTATTAAATTAGATTTTGATCCCTCCAAGTTCAGTAGAAACCCTTGCTTTTACCTCCTATAGGATAATCTCCTCTTTCTAGGAAAGGTTTTTTTGTCCATCGTTGCACCAGTCTTCCATATGTCACCAAGTGGTTTCTGGGGACCAGTTCAGTGTTTGTTTATTTAAAGTACTCTACATTATACCTAAGCTGATATGAAGTACCTTATCTTTTTTTAGCAGACTAATTTGTACTGTCCTATAATAATATGTTCTCCTTTGACCACAATACTTTTGGCCTTTCCAAATTCTTTTGGAGCAGTTTTGAGATTAAAACTAAATTTCTGATTTTACCGGGAGATTGACTAATAAGAACTACTCTACCTAGCAACATGTGAGCAGAAAACACATTGTGATGTGTCAATGAAGTACAAGTCTGTTATAACTGTTTATTGAACTTTCTGACACGTTTATGGTTTTGATCCTCCTAATTCTAGGCCTAATCATTTGATAGTGTTATGACTATTTCAAGAAACTGACAGCATGGTGCCAAATCACTTAACTTAGGCCAACTCCTGAAACAGTGGCATTGCAGCTTTTTATCACATTCACACTTTACGCTTCGGCTCAAGATCATGTGTAAGGTGCCATGTAAACAAAACCATGTAAACAAACTGTTATTAATTTTTGATTACTCTCATTGATTTTGAATGTTAAGAAAATTAGGTTGATGGTTGAATAACAGCAGACTTCAACATGAGACATAACTTTTTTTCAGCAGCCTTCTCAGATGACCTATCCGTAGGTAATTATTTGTCTCGATGTTCAAACTTGGCTATAAAAACTGATCATGAGTAGCATGAGCCTGAATTCTATACAGGAAAGCTGATTACTAATACTTAACAGTAATAATTCAGTTACTTTTAATACTGAAATAAAGAGCTTACTTGTATTAGATTTATAATAGAATTTAACGTAATCCCATAATATTGACTGCATCTGTGCAGGAGTTTGACTTCTTGCGGACACTATATGTGAAGGACAACGCCCTCTATGGCCTCACTTCTCGAGATGAACCCGACACTGGGTTCCAATACTCTCTCTACCGGCTTGACGTCAGTGGAAGAACCAATGCTCCAATGGCCATTCAGCAAATGAGGAGGTGGGTCTTTTCTATTAAATTTATATTGCTCTCCATTTTAAAATTTGGCTTGCTGTATATATTCCTATGTAAATATTGTCCTGTTTCCTCTGTAGAGTTTGTTTTTGCTTGTTGAAATCCTATTACTTTTATAATATTTCATTTTTGTCATAATTAATTTCATACTTTTGATTTTTAAATGTGTTTATTTTGAAGGTAAGGCTTTTTTGAGTCATCATAACTCTTTTCATGAACACCGATAAAAGTTTTGAACAGAACTTCTTCATTGTGTGATTTTATTATGAACCAAGGAGTTGACAAATAAATTATCACATGATCCCTATAAGGTAAAAGAAACCTTGACTGCACTTTTGCAATTTAGGTCAATATCAGGAGTGCGGTTAATACGCAACATTATTTTGGTTAATTTTTAAACACTATTTGTTGGAAATGCTTTTTGGAATCATCTATATTAAATCTCCTCACCCAATAATTTTTCAGCCAGTGTTCTTATTTCTTTTCAAGCCTGAGGTTTTGGATAGCGATAAGAACACCCAGCTTAAATGCACTTGATGGCCACTGGAAGAAGTTTTGTTCTATTTCAGGCCCTCTTCTATACCCGATGTGGTTTGTATTTTCAAAGGGACTGAAAGGCAAGTAAACAACACTCTAATTTTTATATAGCTTTCTATGTAAAAATAGATTGGACAACTAGCTTTGTTTATTACGTGTAACTTGCTGTTTATTCAAGAAGAGCTCAGCTCACTGCTGTAAACACTTTTATTAATTCTCACTTTAAGCAATGTTTCTAACTCCTCACTTTTATTCTTCGTCTCTTCGCTTATCCATGTTCTTAACTATAACCAGTCAATCACAGGAATTGATTTATTTAAAATAAATGTTCATTTATTTGTAATTAATCTTTTGTTTTGATCACATGGAACCTATTACATTAAAATTATGCACACTAGAAACATGCCTAGGGGTATGAAATTTTGAATTGTGCTTAGGTTGACATTATAAGGTGCTATGTATGTCTAGACTATGAATTCTTAAAAGTATTTATTTTATGTTTTTCGTTAGAGGCCTACATCAAAATATGTTAAACTTAGATTTGTTCGAATTTAGTTTTGAAAAATATTTCAAAAAATAATGATTCACACATACTGTATGTTAAACATCATATGTGTTGTGTTGGTATATTTGTTGAATTCATAAAATTTGTTTTTCCTGTGCATAGTGTATACCATATATAATTTTCATCAGACATTGGTGACATTTTAATCCCTACCATTTCATTTCTTCTTAGTATTGAAATAAAGTACCCTATCTTATTTCTTACATTACTGACAAAAACCCTTAGTAAAAATATACTCTGTGTAATTTTGTCTGTTACAGGCACCACCCATTTTTAATTGTGGTTTAAAACTCATTCCAGTTAGGTTAGGTCAGGTTAGCATGTCAATTTGTGTTTTGTTATCTTTGTTATTACTTTTTTGACAACTGCGCCTGATTTACGAGTACAAATGTCATTCAAGTTCAGGTGCTTACTGTCAGTCTTTCTCTGTTTTGCCACTAAAGGCATGCTGTGCGTGATTAATTAGTTTACTCCATAGATTTTTTTCATGTTTTACAATTAAAATTAGTGAACAATCAATAGTGAAATCAATTAATGTATACCAACCTGACCTAACTTGAACATAACTAAACCAAACTGTCTAGGCACTTTTTTTCTTCTTACCGACATTTCTGCCTTTTCTTATTAAAATGTATCAATCTAGTACCTAAAATGTCTGCAAGGATGTTATCAGAAGCTAGTGCTTAATGGGAATGGTTTTACATATCATTGTTTTTCACAATATAACCTTAAAATAATATGGTACCGACAAGTACCATATTTTGTAAATGCACAAATGAATACACCCTATTATCTAGATATTCAATATGAGAATGTCATTGTATAGCTTATTACAATTAAAGTGAAAATAATTAGTTGAAAGTGTTAAAGTAATATGACATCGGTAAGTTTATATTGCCAGGAAAGGCTATCAATATGTTTTAATAAGATAACATTTAATTTACCCCTTAACACGTTGAGTGCGGCCTACGTTAATTTACGTAGCGCTCCTGCCCGAAACATAATGGTTCAGTATGAGCTTAGCCATTGCCGGGAGAGGTTGATGCGCTCACCGCCTGTTGTGCTAGTCCATGTGTTCACTTCGGTGTAGTTCGTTTCCCGGTCCGCCATTTCTTAAGGAGTGGGGAGGGCAGTTTTGCGTGCAGCGGCCTGCGTAATATTAACTACCACTTCCGGATTGTGTAACATTGGTTTATTTGTTTAGTTAAGGCTTTAGCCACTGCCGGGAGAGGTTATATTGCTCTCTGCTTACTGGTGCAGTCCATGTGCTTGGTTTGCGGGTGATCATTCGTCGGTCCCCCTGGGCGCGCAGTGTACGAAGTGATTGTGTTCACAGTGTTTTCTATTGTTGATTTTGGCGTTACTTGCTCAATGAAGCAGGATAATGACAAAGAATTGTTAGAGAATTTGTATTCTGATTATGAAAACGGCTCCGACAAGAGTTTACACAGTTAAAAGTGACGATCGCCGGCACCAACGGCGGACTACGTTAATTTACGTACCGGAAATGAAGTCATGACATTTGACAGAAAATAGATGAATAGACAACTTCTGACGACTTTTTAGCAACATACAAGCAATTAACTAGTGATTAAACAAAAAAAAATTTTCGCATTTTTGATGACCCCATATATGGATTTTCCGCACTCAACGTGTTAAGGCTCCGTAACCTATATTTAAAATACTCCTTAAGTACTCCTTAAGGCTGGCATTAAATTTGTAGCTCCACAAGCATGCTATCTGTGTGCAATGTTTTTCTCCCTCAATTAAAACGTTTATGGAAGAATTAATCACAACGATATGGATCTTGTTAGTAAAAAGAATATTTTTTATTTTCCTACATGATTATTTCTTTTTTTTCTTTAGAATTATACTCTATGGTTTAGCCTGTGTGCATGTTTGCTAAGTTGTTATTTCCCCTGCATTGTGTATGTTTAGATTATAAGTTGTGATGTCTTTGGAAGTTAGAACATGTAAACCCACATTCATTTTCACATGTATCTTATATTCACATCTACTAACAATCTTTTTCAACCAAACACTGGTTTCACGTAGTGTGTCTAGAATGAAGCACTGGGTGTTCATGAGTTGAAACTACTAACAGTTTTGTAATTATTAATGTAAGTATTTATTGTTGTTGTTGTTTTTTTTTTTAATTAAAATTTGGCCTCAACGATTTTAATTAAAATTTTGCCTCAACGATTTAAACACCATAAATCACTTTTGTAATATTTGTAGGCCTATGCATGATTTTTTAAAGTAAGTACAGTAGCCTCTAACTTATTGGCACTTGTATTTTTTGCTGTCCTACTTTATTAGTCATATTATAGCTAATATGTGTCAACTGTTATTTACAGACCGTACACTTGACACTGCTATTTGGCAAATGTTATTTGGTAGAACTCAGACCTCACAAGTCAGTCCCTGGTTCAATCACGTCTGACAACATATCACACACAATATGAAGCTAGTCGATGTGACTTAATACCGTGACGGTACCTTTCTATCTTTAAATTACCATACGGCATAGGCTTATTGGTTCAGTGACGGACAGTGAGGGTTAAATATTTTTTTTAACTGCATCCTAATTGTTACACAACTTATGCCGCATACTACACTAATTAGCATAATGTAATTATTAAAAACAATTTTTAAATATTTTTTAGAAGCTCACTCTTGTAGTATGCTGACACTCATACATTCGTATCATTCAGTTAAAAACCCATGTGCATATAAAACATTATTCTGTAAATCATTTAATTGAATTTCAAGTGCTCGTTCAAGCTTAGAGCAGCTAACAATACTGACAGATACTCGAAAAATAGAGACTCGAAAAATAGAGACTCCTACACCAGATGATAACAGCACCTTGTGAAATACTCTCCCCTCCCTCAAACTGGGCCGTAGAGAGATATTTTATCATTTGTCTTGACATTACACGTCAGGTATTATTGATTTTACTGCGGTGAATTAGGATTTTGGTCTAAGGGGCTAGTATGAGTTACCTTCAGCTATCTTGGTCTGAAAGGCTTACTGTAGCACCCCTTCAATTTAGGCAACCATATTGATTTGTATAGTAGCCTGGATTGCTGGATTAATAACGAGATTTACTTACATCATGCAATCCTTAGTTGGGAATGGCATACTCGTGTTTCGGCGCTAAGTCATCTTCAGCGACTTCTAACATTTACACAGGTGGCCATCAAATTGATAAATATCATGGCGATGAGGCCACTTCAAAGGTTCAAATTTACACATGTTAAGTCAAATGACACATGTTATGTGACGTGTATGTGTAAATTAGAACTTTTGACATGGCTTAATCGCTAAGATATTTTATCAATTTCATGGCAACCTGTATGAATGTTAGAAGGCTCTGAAGATGGCTTAGAGCCAAAACACGTGTACGCCATTCCCAACTAAGGATTGCATGACGTAAGAAAATCAGGCAACCAGGCTAGTTAGCTTATGAAGTTGCTATAATGCATCTAAAGCACATAGCTGATGCTGTAAATGAATCAGTACATACAATGCCAAAGAATACTTTTGGTACTCGTAAAAATAGCCAAAAATGAATATTCCACACCAACGCTGCTTGTTAACTTTGCCACAGTATAGACGCCTCTGAAATGTAACCTCTTTTATACTGTGTTTATTTTGCGTCTTGTTTTATTGTGTTACCGAAGGTGGTATGTCAATGATACAACTCTTTCCTTAAAAACCAGTCCCCGGTTCGATCCCGGGCGACAAACTTACAGGCACAAACATGGCTTGCCTATGAGACGAAACGCCGCTGTTATGGTACCTTGCTGGTTTTAGACCACCGCACAGACTTCTTGGCCAATGGTGACAGGTAGTGGAGTTTTTATAAAAAAATTAGCACACTCTTAAGTGGTAGTAAAAGTTTACTGAATAAAACAAAGTTTCCTAAACACCTTTTAGTCGGAAAACTCAGCCTGTTGAGGAGAACTCTGCTTTATTTCTGATCTTACTTGGCCTCTCAATTTTCTATCTTGTTGGTCTGTTCAGCAATTTTTTATCACCGAATGAATGTTGACAGGATGAGGAACCTGCGGTGGCTGGGGATGTCACGTCTCTCCAAAGCTTCTCTCTCTCCTGACGACTTCAACGAATTTGGTGTTGATTTGGAAGAGCTTCATATCAATGATGGAGGTACGGAAATAACTTAAAGCCATTAACTTGCTGTGCTACTATCTTCCTCTTAGTTCAAAAGTTTTATTTAAATAAACAGTAAAAATATCCAAACCCCGCATCAGCCGTGGAGGGCATCAGAATCTCATGTTTTCAACAAAAAAGGTTTATTTTGTAATTTCATTAAAGATTACTTGAGTAGGAAATTTTGTAAAAAAGGAGCATAAAATTTGTGAATGAGTGTGAAAAACATTAAAAATTGTATCAAAGAGTGGCCATTTTATTTCAATTAAAAAAAGTTGGTCAAAACTAAGGAAAACATGTTCTTTATAAATATAACCCTTCAGCTGAGTATTAAAAATTTGTGGCATAGTAAATAGGCATTTGAAAAACTAGCTCTATAAAATTTACTAAACAACCAACAAAGTTAACTAAACCTAGCAACTGTAATGATTAAAACATAATATACCACACTGGTCATACAGGGAGCGGGAGAAATACCAGATGGTTTTCATACGGCTATAGTCTGAAAATTGCGAGGGTGGATATCAGGAGGGGCTCGTTGTCAAGGCCACTAGACATGGAACAGTGGTCCAGGGAGCATCGTGCTTTCGTACTTTAAAAGTTGGGATTCTGCCATTTACATGCAACGGCATTTTTGCACACATTTTAATGTGCGCTGCAAAAAACTAGTTTCTTCATGAAATACATTATTTTTATGTATAAATAACTCTATAACAACTGTGCCAACTCTGAAACAAAATCCCAGAGGACTTCTAAGGTCAGAAAAAAACTCTAGACAACGTTGAATGAGTGCGGCATGCCCCTGTGTAGGGATATCAATCCCGGGATATCGAGCTATTTTGGATACCTAAAAATCCCGGGATTTTTATCTTCAATCCCGGTATTGCAGTATTGTAAAATAACAATTTTTATTGTTTTTTAAGTGTTTTGGTGCATAACTTCAACTAAATCTTTGAATTCATTGTTAATTAGGGATGGGTCAATTCCACTTTTTATCGATTCCGATTTTTGCAAATTGATTCTGATTCTCGATTTTGATTCCATCGATTCCTAACAGTAAACAGTTTAACAAAGTAACTTAACGCAATGACAATTTAAAACAATTTAAAATTAAAAAACAATTTAAACAATTTTAAAAACAATTTCAAAACTATAATAGGGCTACATGGCATACAAACTTTAAAAAATAGACTTGCAATTGGTTTATAGAACAATGAGTAAGCTAACTCCATTTAATTTTAATATTGAAATAAAAAAGAAACTTAATTATTAGATCGATTTAGAAAAAAATAGTATATTACCATTACTTTGCATACTGGTTACCTAGTGTTGAATAATCAATGTTACAGTATTCTTCTTTTTCTTTTTGTCTTGTTTTTGTAGGGACAGGAATTTTGAGTAAGATAATTACATTTTGTTTTGATAATATTGTTTTAGATTGAATTTTCATGACAAGTTTTTTAAAATACTGACACGCTCATCTTATGCAAAATAAAAATGCATAATTTAATGAAAACAATTATGATACATAAAAAATAATAATTAAAACAAATAATCATACATAATAGAGTAAAGTAATAGTATCCTAACTAGCAATAAAATAATTAGTATATGTTAATGATGTTATAAAGCATGTTGTTTTTTGAAGTTTCTTTATTGTAAACACATTATAATATTAATTAATATATTTTTGTAGTCGTAAAACTTTGATTGGCTTTTCTATCAATTTGTAAACATTAGACAAAAAAAACGTTATTTGTTTTTCTACAAATTCCTACAACTAACAATACTTGACAGAATTAGTTCAGGAGATACAGGAGTTTTTATACGGACATCGCTGAAGCGCTCGCCGCAATCGCGGCTATAGGTATTGGAATTGACTTTAGGTAGTCGATTCTCGATTTCGATTCTGACCGTAAGAATTGGCGAAATTGAGAATCGACGTTTGGAATGGACCCATCCCTATTGTTAACCCAACATGCCAATTCCAAAAGTTTGAAACTGCTTGTATCGGTCGCATTAGCATGCATACCTGAATTATTCCTGGCGCTATGAATAGCTTCTTATTGCTCAATACTTCCAGTGAGCTTCCTTCTGACGGTTGGAAATTTTATTTTTCATGATTTTATTTTAGTCGGAGTCACACTACTTTTAGTTGATCTTGTGAACGGATTTGTTGGTATGATATGACGTCAATAAATTGTTTTTATATTTTACAAAATTGATGAGTATGATGATTTTTTATTAGGTTCTCTAGTGATATGACAAAACAAATTATGATATAAATGATTGACTCTAGAAATAGTTGTATACTACTTTAATTAATGTAAACCAGTAATCTTAAAAAATCAATGTTGTTAGTTGTGTTTTAAAATTACCATTTTATGTTCAGATATTCATATTTGCATTACATATACAAAGAATAGGAGAGTATAAATAGTATGAATAATAAGAGAATTTGTTGTACATCAATCATCATGGTATCATTGTGCAAAAAGCAAAACCAAATAAAAACAGCTACTTATTAGGATTCACCTCTAAGTAGTTTATGAATAATTGTGTCAGGCCATTCCAAAGTTAATTTTATGACGCAGGTATCCAGAAAATCAGTGCACATGCTTTCAAGCATGTCCGAGGCCTCAAGAGGTTGGATCTCTCGGATAACGGCATTTCTAACATCGACTACAATGCTTTCGATGAGGTGAGATATCTTAGAACCTGATATTTCTGTTTTTAATTCAGTACGAATAATTTTCATTCATTCTACAGAAGAAAAAATTTAAATCAATTGTGTCCATACATATTTTGGAAGACGTTATACATAATATAATTTTATAAAAAAAAACAAGAATTTGAATTTTTGTATTGGTACAAAAAATTATTAAGTAAATTGAAATTTTTTTATACTTATTATTTGATATTAATTAGGAGTTATTACAAAACTAACAAGCGTACTTAGACTTTTTTCATAAATTTAAATTGTCAATGATTAATGATAGACTGTCATGTGTTTTACGGGGCATGGATGTCCTAAACCAGCAATACAAACTTACCCTGCATTTTGCGCAAGTCCCCGGGAGGATGGGATATTAAAGGAAGAGAAAGGGTGAGAGACGGGACATCAGACGGCCGCTTGACCTCTCAGAGGGCCAACCCCCGTGCCCCTGGGCAACGGTCCACTCTGCCCTCCATATGGCCAACCAACCGACTGCCCACTCATTTTCCAGCCTGGGGTTTCCATGCCCTTCGCATTCGCCTCACCCCCTGCTGTCTTGAACATATGTTCCAGCTATTGCTCTCTATGCCTATCGCATTCACCCTTCGCTGTCTTGAACATGAATGATTGAATGGGATTATGAAGGAAGGGAAATTATCAGAGTAGACATCCAAAAGACTTACCACAGTGTTGTAACAACTTTGTTTGCTGTACCAATGTCAACATGTCAACTTAGTAAAAACTAGTTTTAAAGTTGTCCTGAGATGAGTAAACAGTGGGTGTAATTTTGGCTTTGGAAACTTAACATTAACCAAACTCAATTGTGATCATGTCCTTATTGCATAGACTTTGTAGGGTTTCACTGTGCAGTGAGTGTACTGTCACAATTAGTTTCAAGAAAGTAAAGAAGTGTTCCCTAAAATAAATCCCAAAAAGTTCCAAATTACATGTAAGTTATACCTTAAACTAGTCTATTATCATGCACGTTAATTTTATGACGCAGGTATCCACAAAACATCGCAGGTCTACATTGTTGTTTGAAGGCTTTGGGCAAGAGTTATTTTTGTATCAAAGGAGTTAAATGGAATTTTTTCTCCCTGAGAAAGATAAACTGTTTGCTTGTGATCGGTAGGTGAGGGTGAAAATTTTCGTGAGGGAGACAATGGACTATACACCCTATTTCCTCCCCTCCCAGCTCAAAATCCCCCAGAAAAATATCAAAAAGTTTATTAGCACTCAATATTGCTACATTCATTGTGTCACTTATCTGACCTCGAAATTTGGAGTCCCCCTTCCTCTCTGCCCGGCTTGTGGCAGCACTAAAGAAACTTTTCTTTGAGCGGATGGTCTTGGTCGATGCGTCCTAGGGGGTGTTGTCATTGCGGGGTCACTGTCGGACGTTGTTAGAGTGAATGAGTGTGTTAAACCTTTTGTTGTTTTATTTTTGTTAATATATTTGAAAATAAATCACATGTAGTATTTAAATTTTTTCTCGTAAGAAATTGATAAAGATGTATTTTGTTTTAATTATTGTTTAGTTCTATATATTTATGTATTTATTTAGTTTTGATATGTATATTATTTAATCAGGTTAAGTGTAAGAAAGGGTCATGTGGCCCTACCTTTGCCTATTGAAATAAAGAATTTTTCATTTAATTTAATTTCGTTTTGATTTCATTTTCTCTCTCAGGAGACCAAGTAAAAATTGATCCCTCCTTTAAAAGGAGTAAAATTTGAATTAACAAAAAAGGCATGTGTTGCAGATTGGCCACTCGCTGCAGTACCTGCGGCTGTCGCACGCCCTCGCTCCCTCTCTCAAGCAGGTGCCCGGTGACGCCCTCCGCCCCCTTGGCAGCCTCCAGCACCTCGACCTCAGCCATAATAAGCTGACGACGATGCCGGAGACAGCCTTCCACTTCCTGCGTCGTCTGCGCGTCCTTCAGCTGGAGGATAACATGATCGACAACGTACACAAAGGCACCTTCCAGGTAACGCTACTGGATGTGTGTTACTTTTCTGTTTAGAAGACCTCCCATAGAAAAACTTGAGATTTTGCTGTAACAGCAATGCAGCAGTTAGTTCAGATAGGTTAGGTCAGGTTATATTATATTACCTTTTTGTAGGGGTGTGCGAATATAGTGATTTTTCTGGTCGAGGTGAGCCGAGCCGAGCTGGTAATAAAATATTTGAGTTCCGAGCCAAGCCCAGAAATAAAAAAAGAAAAAATGTACAATAATTAAGTTGGTAAAAATACCAGGTTTTATCTGCTCAAAAGGCCATTTTTTTCATAAAAAATTAAAAAGTAAAAAAAGTAAAACATGAAATAAACAAGTTTTAATTACGAATCTAAGGATTTCCGGGTAAATTATAAATTCGTTATTTTTTAGCCAAAAAACATTAATAGAATGAGTAAAAAGCTCTTCCAGTTGATTGAACATTGGGGTGGAAAAAACTAAAAGGGGTCTCTATTGTTATGAGTTGGCCAGCCCAGCACTGAGATGGGAAGGAGGGTGAGGGGGGAGAGTCACAGTCCACGCTGGGCAAGAAGTGAGGGTGAGGGGGGAAGGTTGCTCTGGGTGTGGGGGATCGCTCGGTATAATTTATTCAAGATAAAAGCAAGTACAATATATCTATTTCTAAACTAACTGTACAAAAATAAATGGCTCAGTTTTTGTCTGATTATGTACAAATTGCAATAAAAGTCAACCAAAGTTGTAGACACCCCATGGTTCCAAATTTAGGTTAATTAATCAATGAATTCCTGGCAGGCTAATAAATTTATAATTTTGTCAAATAAAACTTATGTCACTTCATCAAACTTTTCTTGAAATGCGTTTGGCGTAATACATAACAAAATTTCTAGGAGAATAGAGCGATAATCAAGCACTACCTGTTTTTGTTTATATTTTTAGAACATTCTTTCGCCAGGCGAGTGAGCAGTGTCTGTCTCGTGTCTCCAGCAGTCAAGGTCATTACCCCGCTCCTATTGCGCCGTAGACCCCGCCCCGCCCCGCTCCACCCTGCCATCCTTTACCTCCCTGACCCCCTGTACGACGATCACATCGCTCAAGTATAAATTGCCGTGTTTCTCTGCTGTTTTGCATTAATTAATAAATCAAATAACTGATAGTACAAAGTTTTCTTCTTAAGGAATTTTTTGGTGGAATTGTTGCTTCTGAAACCATTTTCAGCTCGACCACTCGAATAGTTTTGCATAACCTCGAGCCGAGCCGAATAGTGCTAGTATTTGGCCACAAGTATTCGACCACTTGAGTACTCGCACACCCCTAACATTGAGGGAACCTGACCTATCCTATAACCTCTGCAGCCCGATGGTAGGTTAAGATCACAGTGAAGTTAGGCTAGTGAAAGGACTAGCTTGTAAAAATTATATTCCAACAGATACTTTTAAGCTAGTTTGAAACTTTATCAGACTTATTCAGAGTCAAACGGAGTAAACAGCTTGAACCTAATATACCTTGATGGTTCACTTACAAAAACCAAAGTTGGGAAATACAAAAAAAATGTTAATGTTTCTATAATCAGGATCATAAAATGATGACGTTTTGAAAAGCCTTTTTTCTGTACTGCACTAAAGACATTTTTTCAATAGAGCCATCAGTAGTAGTTAAGTAGAGGTTTGTCCCCTAATACTGAAAGCTCATAAATTATGTGAAGAATAACTCCCTACATTACATGTACAAATTTGTGATTATTTTACTGGAACTGAAGTTCTTAAAACTTTAATCTTTGATCATGATTAGGCAAATAAGCAACCTGGGATTAAACACAAGAGGTCACATATTCCTAAGATATTTTTGTGGCATAGGTTTAGAAAGATATCTCTAAAAGTATTTATGAACCCAACAACAAAGTGCCACTGCCTTGAAAATCTGAAAATACAACAAAACTATTGAATAATTTAAAAAATTTCTACTTTCCAGGGTGACATCCATAGGGAACTGGAAGAGCTGTACTTGTCCTTCAACAAGTTGTCTGCCGTCAACACCCACACGTTTGTGGACCTGTCTCAGCTGACCAGAATGCGACTGGACGACAACGTCATCTCGCGCGTCGACCGCCGCGCATTCATCAACCTAGAGCACCTGCGGGAACTGGACCTGCGTGGCAACAAGATCTCATTCGTCAGTGACGAAGCTTTCCAGAACCTTCCTGAACTGGAACATCTGGACATGGCTTACAACCAGCTGAGGATGTTCAACTTTGCCTGCTTGGACCAGGTAACTTGTGGTGTAGAACATGCTGTTCTCAATGTTGATGTTTTATTTTTAACACATTTTTATTAGCATGATACGTGTTGTTTGCAGTCAGAAATGAAACACAAACATGTACAACACTCAAAAATATATACCCTCACACTGCATGTAATAAAGGCATTAAATATATGAAAAGATAAAAAATGACGAACAATTTCAACTGAACACTCCGGTCATCAGGCTCAAGCTTTGACTCTATATTTAGTGTCTTTATTATATGCAGTGTAAGTGTAATATATCTTTGAGTGTTGTAGACATTAAAGTTTAATTTCTGCTACATTTATAAGGATAAAAACCTCATGGGTTATTTCTACTGCAGTAAGAATGTGATTTCATGAGGAAATGGAAAAAATTAGTAAATTGAAAGGCTGGGAAAACTTAAGATAAAGAGTCATGTTTCATCTTAAAAACTCTTTTTGAAAATGCTGAACTCTTACTGGAATTTTAACTAGATGTATCGATCACAGTATTAGAAACAGTGCAAGGTATAGCTAGTTCCACGTAAGCTGGCACTTGACCGGTCGATAGAAATCCGCTACTATTATAGGTCAAAAACATTGTTTGAAGTCATGCGGGTTGCATCAAGTGTCCTCGCGGCCGGTGTGAAGGTGCTCGAATGGAAGAAGCAAGCGGCCTTTAATTTTTATTTCCTTGTGTCTAATGTTAAATCAAACATCCGCTATGCCTTAATTGGTCAAAAATATTAATTTTTATGTCATCTAAAGGAAACTTTAATATCTAGGACACTGAGAAATAAAAATGACGATTATAGACCGATTTATGAGATTAAACTACTGAAAAACGTGTCCATTTTCAAACCAAAAATGTTGAGAATAATTTGTTGTTCATTAATCAAACCATCAACAATATAAAACTCTTAAATTCATAGGGCCTTAGGTATTAAAATGACATAAATATTAATTTGTTTGGAGCAATATTAAAGGTGTATAGCAAATGTTTGAAATTAAACATTAGTCTTGTGGGAATGAAAATTCAAAGCGGCTGGTAAATGATGTGTTCATTAGTTAAAATTTAGTTTGTTAAACACTTCACTTTTATAAAATTTCTGGAATACAAACGAATCAATGATTAATGATGAGCCTAACCTTTTTTCACAAAACTATTACCTCGACTGAACCGACAAAGGTCCTATTTAAATTCCATTTAAAAAATAATTTATATCAAATACTAATGAAATTTCCCTTCAATCTTACATAAATAAATGTTATGCACTATTTCGTGGAAAACTTTAAGTTTATTCCAACATAATTAAACTTAGAGAGCTGTAATTTACATACACTACTAGGACTTGAGTTGAGGAAAACAATGAAACCACTCAATAGGTTTCAAGTCAAAATATGTGAGCGCAATGTGCGTGCAAAGCAGATTCTCCCATCAGACTCCATGTTAAAGTCTGCCTCTTTCCGCGTTGCAAGAGCGGGAGAGGTCCGGAGTTCTCGTAGGCCCCGCGCCAACTCTGTAAGTCAGCAGCGGAATGTTTGCAGAGAGATCTTTACCTAACTTCCAACCCCCCCCCCTCCCCCCCCCCACGCCATCACTGGCATGCTGAGCCACGCTGGGGTCAAGTGCCAACTGATTCAGGCTTAACCTAGTGAATTATTATAAACAAATTTAGTTTTCAATAGCTTTAAAGTATGAGAAATATAAGAAAAGCTGTAAGTGGTTTCTTGGTCTAACATCTAGAAATATTTCTAAAGGGGAAGCTAATTTATGATAATGTTATCGCGAATTTATTCGTATATACAGTGTTGTCAGGGAGAACAACCATTGTGATTGGCTGTGATGTAGTTTTACTTTATCCCATTGTTATTTTAGTACTGCACAAGTAGTATGCTTTTCTTTGGCCACGCGAAATAGTCATCAAGGGGTCAAAAGTTACTATCTTTCAACCCATGCTGGCTACTGACTTGAGCTACATTAGACACAACCAAGACCAAATAATGATTTAGTAGCCCGTTAAACAACGTGCACTTAAATCACAGTTATCCATTTGCTAAATGTGAATGGGTTGTAAATAATGAACAAAAAAGTAAAATATATATGTGTTAGTTGCATTAGATCCCGTCTATGATTTGACATTGATTTGAAGCATTGATAAACAACATTTGGCACCACACCTTTTGGCAAAATATGACCATTTAAATGTAAGCTTTGTTATAGAATGTTTCATTAAAAGTTGCTGTATTGAAATGGTTTAGGCAATGGCTAAGGACCAATAGCTACCAACATTAGCTATGATGTTTACTTTTTTTATAAGGTTGCTTTTCTGAAATGTTTTAGGTTGGTACTCTGGCTACATTCAGGCTGAACATGAGCTACAACTCATTGAGGGAATTGGAACTCAACACCACCTTCACTGGGAGGGAGAACATCATACATGCCAACGTAAAGGTAATCTAAAGTGTTAGAGACTGTTTCCACATACATAAGTAACTTTTCTTCTTTTAGTTTAAGTTACATTTTTATTATTATTGGTGAGGCGAATACTGCTTTTCTGTTTATTATTTTTCTTCTTTTTTCCATACAGAGGAATAAAATGATTGAATTTAAGAATACGTCATCAAGTTTTGCGACAGAACTATACATTTTTGATATGGGGACACCTTGTTAGACGACAGATTTCAATCCTGCATTCAAGCTTTTACCATACTTGGATAAGAATGTCTTGATAGATTCTTTTGATGGCATTGGCTGGATCTCATATATAATATCTGATTTTGGTGGTGTGTACACCTTATCTCTGGTGTATCTCCACAAGAGAAATCTCAGAGGGTGATATACGGAGATCTTGGAGGCTAGTTCAACATTGTGTCTTCATTCGGACCAGTGTGTCTAATCCATATCTCAGGCAGCCAATTGTTAAGTTTAGGCCAGTGGCTGCTGGTTGTTAGGTACGGCAGGGGGCTCTTGTCATTATTTTATTTATATTTATGCCAGTGAAGATAAGTAATGTGTGCTTTAGGAAGCACGTGAAAAACGGTTAAGTTAAATCTCTTGTGTCAATAAATTATAGTTTCTTTATCAACGGGTGTAATTAAATCAGAAAATTGTGTTAAATTGCAATATAAAAATAATAAAAATTTGAATCACAATTGCTGACGAAAAATTATCTCTGTTCTACATAACTGATAACTCTGCTTGTTTTAGTTAATTTTATTCAGTTGATACCGGTACTAATCCCCTTCAGTGCATAGTTCTTTTTCTGGAAATATATTTTTGAATTGAGGAAATAAATCAGGTTGAAACAGTTTTGCTGCAGACAGGTGTTCTAAGAATTGAAAGCGATCGTCTACACCGTATGTAATGAACTCACACACTTCCTTTGCGAGTCTTTGTCCTTTACCTTTGCAACCGTCCTTTGTATTTCCGGACTTCAAACTGCGTTTATGTCTGGGTTCAGGTACGCTATTGTTCACACTTAGGGAGTTTCTTATTTTTTGTACTTCAGTTTTAAATTCATTAATGTAATTGAAAGCCTTAATACAATCAGTTTTATGTTGATATTGACTGTAAAGGACATTACAATGTGGGAGTATTTTGTTAGATAGTCCAGCCAAAAAAGAAAATCTGCATCCCGCAAGACATTTTGTAGGCCTACAGTTTTATTGTCGCACATCGAATGTCGATCCTTCCCAGTACAGCAAACTCTTTACACCCATTAACGTGTTTCTCACTCAAACATTTTATGTTTCTTAACTTTTTTGTTCAAATGTTTGTTTAATGTCTGTAATACCATCAACAGTCCAGGCGCTATCCTAAACCCCTATTATCAAGAAGGTGTAACATAAAAATGAGTTTTTAATACTGCAACCACGGAACAATTAGCATAGCTGTATAACATTTCTAGAAAATTTTTGAGTAAAAATTTTTTTTTTATTTGATTAATAACCAAATTGGGCATAGGAGGCTCCAGATTCTTCAAATTCTAATATTCAATGTTTTTATTCGTTCTATTACTGATATACCTGGTTTAAATGTTGCTCACCTCCAACGTCACTCATTTCACCATCACTCATTTACCTTTCACACACAAATCTATATATTAATTTACTATTTCAACACAACGCACACAAACACGTACAAATAAATAGTAGGCTAATTTACCTTATTGTCTTCAATCCTGAAGTATTTCTCAAACGATTGTCAATTATCGGCGAGAAAATATGAAAATTTACAGGAATTTAATGGGTTGTTTTTTGTGGACACCATGTCTCATCAATATAGGCGTGGTATTTCTATTGGTTTCCCTGAATAAGGTCATGATTGAACTAACAAATGCCTACTCTCATTTTAGTTAAACCAGTTGTTTTCTTTTTAACCTTAAAATATAAATAACGTATGAGATAACAACTGCTTTACCACAACTGTCACTGTTTTAAAGCTAAATATTGTTGACCACTCCAGTATCAACTCACATGTCTGTCGGTCGACAGGTGCTGGACATGTCCCACAACAACATCAGCCACATCGGCCGCGGCTACCTTCGCCCGGTCGAGCGTAGCCTGACGCACCTCCACCTGCGCCACAACTGGCTAAGCAACGCGACGCGCGACGTGTTCGGCAACATGCCCCACCTGCAGTGGCTCGACCTGGCCCACAACAACCTCTACGAGGTTGACTTTGACAGCTTCCGCAACACCAAGAAACTCCAGGTTGGTCACTCTGTGATACCTCAGTCATTGGGGAATAATTATGTGTTTATTAAGGGAGTAGATTGCAACATTGTCTACCTGGGAGAAATGGTTGGCACCCGAGTTGTATGCGAAAACAAAAATTGTAGAGAGGGAGGCAATGAATTTTACTCCCAAGATACACATACCTTTTTCCACTACACCAAAATCTCCCAGAAAAATGTGAAAACTTTATAAGCACTCACTATTGCTATCCATTGGGTTGGTTATCTAATCTCAGAACATCAATTGTTGAAAATTTATAATCAGCTGGTGTTGCTACAGTGTTGCCAGATATCACTGCACTGTGTTGCCTCCCTAGGAGACAAAGTGAAACTTTAACCCCTCTTAACAAGGAGTAAAGAGTAACTTGGTTATTTTGAAAATTTCATTTTTTGTTTGAGATTACTTTTATATTCATACCATAAACCTCAGTATGTAGGTTTGCCCCGGCATAAGGGGTTTGTGCAAATGTACCAAGGTTGTTTAGAAAGTAACTTTTATTTTCACTAGTCAAGGAAGGGGTACAGTTAGAGGTGTGCGACTGTTGGCATTGGGTGGAAAGACTAGGATTCTATGACTTACTTGCCAAAGTTGGTTTGGCTGCTCTGTGACAAGATTCAAACTCAAAATGTCAACTATAAGTTAGAGTACTCCCCCGCTCCACCAGCTCTTTTGGCAGCCCAGCTGCCCTCTGTCAAAAATAAACTTGTGCATTTTTAAGTACCCACCCTGTGTTTATATTTGAAGGAGAAACACCTAAATACAACGTTGTGAATTTCCGGTTTTCTCAAACTTGATCATTTTACTTGATTTTAACTTTTTCACCATCAAAATTGTTAGCCACTACTGTCAGCTGGCATGGCTACTCTTTCCTTCACTTGGCTGTTAGGGTGTCATTTCTTAAGTAAACTCTGTAATGCCTAGGTTTCAAACTCCGATAACACTTATTATCTGTTCTCCATAAACTGATAGCTCACAATCAAAGATCTACAGGCTTAGTTATTTTCCCAAGAAACTTAAATGACAGAGAAGTGCTGGCCCATCAGTAGTTGAAGTGGAGTGGAAAATACCGTAACTTGCGGTGGTCATTTTGATTTTGAATTATAGAGCAAAGAGCAGCCCTACCAACCTTCTTTACTTACAGATAAATTCCTAATGAGTCCGTCGACCTAATGCTGTTGCTCAAGCACCTCTACCCTCACCCACTCCTATATCAGAAATAAACCAAACTTACTTACTGAACATCTTTTTTGAGTTAAAGTTAATCTCAACCAGATGCTTCATTCCAAGTTTGATTAAAATTCCTAATTAATTTAGACAGACATTAAGTTTTATTGATTATCCGTGAAAATATTATAACTGGTTTTATGAAAAAGGCTATTTTTATTTTATTACCTCTCTGTAAAATTAAAAATACTTTATTTCATGTTATTCAATCTCTTTCACGTGTTTTTAAAAAATCTCTTCGTTAAAACATTTAATGAAACATTGTGAAAACTGACACTGTGTATCTTGCTGACGCAGGGAACCAATCTAAACTGATGGTATGGTTCGATTGCAGGTCCTTTACATGTCCTGGAATCACTTGCACGATCTGCCAGCTGAGCTGTTCCGTGGACTGTCTAACTTGCGTGTCGTAGAACTCTCAGGCAACAGGTATCAAAAATCTGCATCCTAAAATCATATTAAATTACAATAAGATGCGTTTAACATTGTAAAACAGTTAAAGATTGATTTACTTAACAATATTTTTCTGTATGTTCTCTAAGTTCTACGTTCTCAATCTAATTCAAATGTAACATCCTGGAAGGAAGTAAATGCCACCGGAAGCCAATGTGTTTGGACCTACTATCCATTTGATCACAATAAAAAAACAAATTATTATTAGTTTAGGTTTGTTGTGAATTTCATGGGTGCGGGATTTTAGCTATAAATCATATACAGTAGGCGTAATGTATTTAAGGTTGTTTTTCAAGTGATTATTATATTTAGGCTATATAAAATTGTAGGTGGCCGTTCTTAAATAAACATCGGTTTAATTCATTATCCAACCGCGGCCTGGTCCCGAGGTGGCCGGTTAAAAGGGAGTCTACTGTAATCAAATTAGCCATCACTTGGTTTTGTACGACAATTGGTTTAGAAATTAGCAATTGGTATTAGGAGCAAAAACACCCATCATGAACAAATTACTGCCGGACACCGAACAATAGATAAGCTGAACAGTAGATCGTCTCCGGCGCGGCCAGTAGGAAGCATCCCAAGTTGGAGCCATCGCCAAGCCCCGATGTGGCTACTGTGAGTCATTGTTGTGTAGACAATGACTTGTTAGCGTGGTGGTCGACAATTACTAGGGCTACTCGTGTGGTTATTGAAGGTTCATGGAATATGTCTTCAAGAATCAAGTTCTGTTTTTGTGCCGTGTTTTCCTGGTTAGTGAGATCACATTCGGCCGGAGGTAAACATCTATTGTTCGGCAGTTCCTATCATGTTTGTTTCTGGGATAAATCCCAATTTTGTTCCTGAAAATTTTCCCAAAATTTCTGGACCCGTCCATCCCAAGAATGAATTCTACATTGTGTTGAACTGAACATGTGCTGTCGTAACGTTATCAGGGCCGGCGCACCCATTAGGCAACACTTTCGCCACACTGCCTAGGGCAGCACTTTCACGGGGAGCGGCAAAAAATGAAAAATTATATTATCTTTGCCAAAATAATTATTTTTAAAATTAACGGAAATTGTTAATATTTATTTTTTTAAAGTCAATTTATGTTAGCACCACTATATGTATCGCTGCCGCCCCTGGTACCGATGTCGCTGCGCTATGAGTCTGAGACGAGCGAGCGCTTGCGCTTATCAGCTATCACCATGTGCAACAGTGCTGATTCGATTCCACACAGTCATGACACTTCTATTGAAACTACGTGTATTAGGGTGTCTCTCACATTGGGTCACCAGACTTACCAGTAACAATAATTATACCAGTGGTTTGGTGCTGGAGCGCTAGTGATGATTTACCAGTGCAGTGTGTGATTGGCTGCAGAGTTTTCTCTGATGTCAATCACAACATGCGCTAGTGAACCATTACTAGCGCTCCAGGTGATCGGTATCATTATTACTGGTATGTCTGGTGGTTTTGGGAGACACGTGAAGTGACCGAGTGTCATGCCTGTCTACTAATTAAGTTACCTTATACTATTAGACTTTGGCCGCCACTACCAAGCCTTTAGTTCCCACATTTGAAGGATTATCCCGCAATTATCCAGCCCACCTGAGTACAACTTAGGCGTACTCGCCAATGTGATAGTGATAACATCTGATCATCGTGTCGAATTTGCGACTGTTTTTACCTTTTACCTATTTGAGTTTTATGTTTGGGGTGAATATTTTTATTGAGTGTCAAGTCTCCATGAAAGTATAAGGTATTAAGTTTCAATGTGCGCTTGTGGCAGCAACTGCAAGTGACATTGCAGCACAAGAACCGAATATCGATGGAACTGACCAATCCCACGGGTTGGTACCCGTGTGACACTTTATGCTACTTATAGCGACAAACGTGCTGTGACACTCCAGTCTACCAAGCCCCTTTCTCGTCACTTACTCCTCAATTTCATAGTCGACTCGCCGAAGTAACTGTGAACGTAAATAATATTATCTCATGGAAAGCGATGTGTCATCAAGATCTGACATTGCATGTAAATTATTGTAGATGCTTTAACGAGGGTATGGGTAGGGTGAAGGGGACGGCAAATGTAACCTTTGCCTAGGACGGCAAAAGTGCTAGCGCCGGCCCTGAACGTTATATAACATTTTTGCAAAAGTTTGTTTTGATTTTGAAAAAAAGGCAAAAGATTTATTCGTTTTGAAGGAAACCAAAGTGGTGTTATTTTGAAATTAAAAAAGATGTTTTTATTTTTGTAAGTTGTAAAGAAGTATTCTTTTAACCAATTAACTTTGTTACTGGTGTATTTTGATTATGTTTGCTATGGGTATTGGTACCATTGGTAATATATTATTTTATAATCAAACAAGGATCAAGCTCCACACCTAAGGAATTTTCAAGAGTGTAATCTCAGAGATGCAGATAGTTTGACCATTCAGTAGTCCAGATTTGAGTCCAGAACTGAGGTTGAGTCAATTTCCCTCTCACCGTCTCCTTCCCTGTGACTGCTGTAGGTTGCGCTCGCTGCCAGACTCGCTGTTCAGTGAGGATGGTCTGGAGCGTGTGAGTGTCTCACACAACCAGCTGTCTCGCATGCCTGTCAGCACCTTCAGTCCCGCCGCGGCCTCCACTCTGTGCCAGCTAGACCTCAGTTACAATGCCATCGCCACACTCCATGCACCCGAGACGTTCTCTCGCTTCCGGGTACGTTTGACACTGGACAAAAGTCCCCGTGTATCAGGGACAAACATGAACATCTGGTAACTTTATTTCTGTTAGTAGATCTTTAAAACCAAACTCGGCCCTAAGTTGAACCAAGGAATAGACAATTTAAAAAATTTCAAAAAGTTATTTTTGCCCATTCTTAAATTTTTGTTTATCAAGTTGTTGAATTAGCCACTTTTCAAGTTTTCTACTATTAATTGATACTTTTCCTTAGTAATAATACTGATAACAATAATAATAATTTAGTTAATAATTAATCAGTAAAAAAAACATTCTACTGTGGATGAGGAGCATTTTGCAAAGAATAAGAGCGTGGAGATTAAATTTCAGCATATGAAGTTTAGTGCTGATCTGAGAGGACAATCCCCAAGCAATTATCGCATGAGCCATTGTTAGCAAGGCTGACTTATAAACAAAATCAAGCATTAAAGTTTAATAAATAAATAAATGTTTAAAAATTTCTTCTAAGACCATTCCATGAACATCGGTGTGAAATAAAACAAAGGTAGGATAAGGTATAAAAAAGAAAATATTAATCACAATTTTAATATTTTGTACCACAACAGGATTAAACAAAAATTTTTAACTCAACTATATTGTTTTGAATTCCAGTCTTTGATGACCCTGGACCTCTCTTACAACCGACTGCTGAGACTGGAAGACTCCACATTTGCGTCGATGCCTCGGTTGGCTTATCTGGAACTAAGCCACAACACAGAACTCAGTTTGGAGCCTCGTGGGCGCTCATTTATGGGCCTTGACGACAGCCTCCAGTACCTTGGAATCGCTAATGTCTCTCTCTCATCTGTAAGTTCATTACACAGAATTCAAATGATTATTTAGATTTTGGCTTAACATAATTGATTAAAGTTCTTTAAGAGTACCAGTAGTTTAAACTTCTTACGAAGTCCGGTCTGGAGCGTCCTCAGTCAATGGCGAACGCATCTCCGCCTGAGGCCGCGATGCTGGGTTAGTTATATCTGTCTAAACGGTCTTACTGGTGTTATGATCCCTTATCTTCTTTAATTTAATCTCATGAACAACTAAAGTTTACAAACTAAACTCAAATAAATATGAATAAAAAATCTGTTGAAATTAAAAAAGTTAAAATGAAATCTCTTGGTAGTTTGTCCCATAAGAGCAATATTAAATTTGAAACATTACTGTGAGTTTGTTTTTCGTAGGAAAATTTCAAACTTGATGTCATTTTTAGTGTTACCATAGTATCTAGTGCTTGACCTGATAGAAAATTAATTTGAAAAATCATCCACTCGAATAACGAATAAAATATAAACATATTTATCACCATTTTAAAACCACTTTTAAACCATTTATAGTGGGTTTATTGAAAATATATCCATGTCATGCCCTCCACCATTCCCTTATGGTGAACATATTCAAGTTTCATGCAAATCCGATTTAAGATTATCGACATATAATGTTTCAAAGACAACAGTAATGTTTTGAATTTAACATTGTTCTTATGGGACTAAAAATCCAAGATGGTGCAGGTATTGCAGACTCTTAACTTAGTTATTCAAGACTGCCAAACCTTCTTTTTGAACTTTGGGGAAATACCAGATGTCCCAATAGTCTGTCGCCCCTGCTGATTAAAATTGCTGCAGATAAAGAGATTATATTCTGGTTAAGTATTAGTAACCAAAACTAGAGGTCTGCGGGTACCCGAAAATTTGGGTAACTCCGGGTATTAGCGTGAACCCGAGTGGTCGGGCGGGTTTGACACGCCACGGGCTTTATTCGGGCGGGCTTTTATTTGAAGCTGGGTCGGGCGGGTACCTAATGCCCGAATTAAATCGGGTTGTAGGTACCCGACAGGACATTAAAAACAAACCCGGGTTTTTAAAACTATTTTACAGCCAAAATTTGTGAATTACAACGTTCACGGAATAAATGGGCATCGTAGTTCCACACACTATTTTAGACTAGTGGTCGGTCATAACTGTCAGTCATTTCTGAGGTGGATGTGGAAGAACTGGAAATACATTAGCTTACTAGTAGCGACACTCACACATGAAAATGTGGGTTCTGAAAGAAGCTAGCGGTCTCTAGTGTCTAGAAACGTAAGCAATTTTGTTTTGTTGATAATTTGGTGTGCCATATTTCATGTTCCATTTAAAATTAATAACATTTTGATCATGAAAGATTGTATTTGAAGTAGGAACATTTGTATTTATTAGTACAGTACTATTTTATGCCCAAAAAATAGTTAAAGCAGCATTAAATCATTTGTTTCAAGCCTAGACAACAGTAGCGCTAGCATACTTTTCTCACTCTAACCTAAAGAAACTGCTCAGTGTCGTGACCGACTCACACTCTTAGGCCAGAAAGATAGACTGTGTCGTAGCCAATACCGTCACCAACTGTACAAACCGAAATCAAGGTAGCAGTGGCATTGGTACTATTTACACGATAACCGGTAAATAGCAAGAGCAAAATGTTTTCAAAAATAATCTCTAGAGATTAGTGTTTGCATTATACAATACAGCATTTATCAGTGCATATATTTTTACGAAATATATATTTAATTATGACTATTCGGTATAATTGGTTTTGTTGCTGAATTATTTCTCATTCCATCTTGCAAATTGTCAAAACATTTAAGATTTTTTGATAACCAATGAAAACAATTTCTTGGATAATGTAATAGTTGGATATCCATAGTCAATGGTTGGATACTTCCTAGTAGGGATGGGTCGGTTGTTAATGTCGGTTGTCGGTTTTACCGGTTTTTGACAAAAAAACCGATAGCCGAGAATTGATAACACATGTCGGTTTTCGGTTTATCAGTTTTTTTTTTTATTAACTGAAGATAAAAAGTTGAACAGAAATCAATCACAAAGGAAATTAGGGTTCTAGGAAGATAACAATACAATTGTAATATGAGACGATAGATGGAATGCGGAACATCTGCCGATAAGCGCTCTATTGTTTTGACATCTTGCCGGCCAGCGGGCCGGCGATCGCTTATCTGATTTACGACCTTATCAGTTCCCTAGTACAATATATTCAGTTTTTGATCCAATTGTCGTACAGAAACAAATTATGGCTCACTTTTTCGTCTGATTTTTACAAATTGAATGAAACTTGAATCAAAGTTGTACGACCTATATAGTTCAACCTATATAGGGGAATTGATGTTACTATTATGTTGTTTTCAATAATGAGCCCAAAAATACAACAACAGTACTTTTTTTATAAATATATAAAATTATTATTTTCCTGAATTGAAGATAAAAATAATAATAATGATTATCTTAACCCAATGCATTTGTATAACACATAATAGCTATTAATTTAAAAAAAATAAATAATGAAATAATAAAACATTTCTTAAGCCATAATTTAATTGAGGGTGTTTTTAAACTTTTTTTAAATTGTTGGATTTTATTCTATACTCCCATATATTCTCAATTCCTACAAAAGTACAATAGTAAAAAATTTTATATTTTAGTTTTAGTTTTTGATTAACATTGCAAATTTGCCCACTAAAATGGTTGTATTGCTTTTTTGGCAACTTTCAGATAAAATATAAGGCCAGTTATATAGTAGGATAGACATTTAATATTTTATATATTTTCTTGTAATAAGTAACCGGTCTTATTTAAAAAAGCATAAATGTGTAAAAGGCAGAAAATAGGCATCAGCCTGATTTTAGATGGTAACCTTGAGTGCTTTCCTATTTACATCTAAAAAAAAAACCGAAAAACCGAAAAACCGACAACCGACAACCGGTGCAAGTGAAAAACCGAACCGAAACCGAACCGATAAATTTTGCAACCGACCCATCACTACTTCCTAGAGAGATTTCTTCATTCTCTATGTAGTTTTATAGTCACGGTACTCCATGTTTGTCGTATGGTGGTATGGCGCGATTCGTCGTCTGCACTGATGATTTGATGGATGGTATTCCTCATCGTTCTTGTTTATTCAATTATTTGTGTTACTTAAGTGATGTTGGATTTTTCCTGATATGAAAAATAAAAATTAAAAAGCCACGGAATTAATTGAGAGAATGCTTATGTCAGTGTATCCACTAACAATCCTACTAGTGAAACCAAAGATTTGGGAAGTGTAAAATGTTGCGGATGGGCATTCATCTGCTATTTGGAATCACTCAAGCAAAGAAACAAATTTGCCGAAAGTAATCCAACAGAAATGAAATGCAATTATTTTATTTTGAGTCTGTTTTGAAAATAGGATTTGGCAATATTGATTGAAAGGATAAGTTTGAGAATAATCACATAATCTTTTCATAACAAAAACTAACTTTGTGTATTATTAGGCCTACAGAAAAATAGCCTACAGTATGAAAATTCACATCTAGGGTATTTTGACATTTATAAAAGTGGTTTTTATTTCGTTTCAACAGTGTACAATATAATTTGCATGTTTGTCATGTTTGTTGAAAAAGTTAACATTGGGTAAAGTAACTTAGGACTAAAGAACCCTCAGCTTGATAGGTTATTGGATCAGGATAATTTTTTAACTTTTTATACTAGAATAAAATACATTATAGTTTCTTAACTTTTGTTAGGCCTAAACTTTGGCCTAACTTAGTAGGTGGAAGGTTTTTGCCTTGTATTTATTAATACTATACCTACTTAAGTTTAGTACGCACATCAACAATTATTTTAAAATGAAATAATTTAGGCATAAAATTTTTTTTACAAGTAATAGCGAAGCCGACCCGAAGTTTTATTCAACTTACAATACCCGAGCCCGACCCGAGTTCTTTTAACATACATAGGCTACCCGAACCCGACCCGAGATTTTTTTAACTGACACACCCAAACCCGAACCCGACCCGAATTTTTCTTTAACTTATAATGTTCAAACCCGACCCGACCCGAAAATTGATGTTAATCTACTATCCGACCCGAAACTGACCCGACTTGAAAAATCACTACCCGCAGACCTCTAACCAAAACCGTAAACTTTTGATGTGTTCAAATTTCTAACCCCTAACCCAAAATTGTGGGATTGTAGGGGGGAGGGGAATGAAGAATTATAAATGCTCCTTAAGTGATACCTAAATCCAAAGGGCAGGGGAAAAGAAGAAGAATGGTGAATGTTAGAGTTTTTTATGTTGATCCTGTGAATAATTGCAGCTGATCAAAAAAAATCTGATTATTCTTTGAATGTACATTATAATCATAATTTTTAACTGGGTTGCGATAGAGACTTTCTAACTCTCACCACTCTTCTTCTTTTATTATGACCTTTAAAACAAAGTGTCACTCAATTGGGTGTTTCATGAAAAAAATTTTGAGCGGTCCCAAAATCTAGGGGATTTTAAGGTCACGAGGAAAATTTTAGTATCAATATGAAAGTTAATTTTTACCTCAATGAGCTTTGCCGGAGTAACCCATAAAAACCTATGAAAAAATTGTTTGCCTGCAATTCTGCACCTGAAAATTCGAACTGAAGAACCGGAAAAATCAAGGGATAGAGACCTCTAATTTTTACTGTTATTTTTTGTTTTGTCTACTTTTTAAAATGAGGTATCACTTAAAGGGAACTACCATTTAAATTTTTAACTACCGTAGTTTGATTTAGTTGACTTAATCAGACCGTTATTCTGAGGAGGGGGTTTAAAATTTTGTCATATAAAAATTTTTCCTCTTTTGGTTACTTACAGAACCTTAGAAGTAAATCCCATTATCTGGAGATGTTAAAAAAAATAGCAGGGGATGACTGACTTTTGGGACACCTGGTAGGCCTATATTGATAATAACTGATATGCGGTACTGTGATGTGGCTTTTTTTGTATGAATGTGTATCTTCTTTGTTGCAGAGATAATAATAGAGATGCTTGAAAACTACAACACAAGTCAATTATATTTTATCTTTCATCCTAATTAAAAAATGAATTCCTTTAAATTATATATCCCTCAGCGATTATAGTTATTTGTGGTAGAGACAACTGGTTTTGAGGTGTCAGTACATTTGGGAAAAGTACTATCATTGGGTGTTTTAAAATAATTTCTTTATAAAGACAGTCATTCAGTAATTACACATTCAAACATTTATGTGTTGTAAACTCTGAACAGAGAACATGAAACATTTGGCAAAAGCAAGCTCCGATACGGTACTGTATGACTGAAAAAGTTTTGCTTGTACAACTTTAATCAATTATAATATGGATGAATAATATGGATCACCGATGGATGATGCAAATGAAATTAGGAACAAGAATCTTCCAAAGAATAAATATAAAAACTGCCCATTCTATCATTTGTAAAAATTATTCGGTTCATAATTTCGGTGCAGTATAACTTATACACTACCTTGCAATTCCTCAGGTGGTGTATGACCATGTCCCCTAATAATACCACGATGTTGTGGCAGGTGCCAGAGCTTCCACTGCCCCGCCTGCACACTCTCCAGCTGTCGTGGAACTCCATCTCCAGCTTGCCGCCGGAGATGGCCTCCAACCTGACCCATCTCCGCCACCTTGACCTCAGCCACAACCTGCTCACCCAGGTAAGCCATAGTGTTGTGAAGAGATTGCTTATTGAATCTTCCAATTGAAAAAAAGTTTTGAACCTTGATTATCCCTGTGGTGTCACTTATCAAATGTCTTTATCAAATCTTTATCAAACCAACTTACATTTCCAGAAAATTTTTTTTTCTGATGTATATTTTTGAAATTGCGGCCATTTTAAACTTTTAAACAAAAATATCTCAAAAATGGCAAATTTTATCAAAATTTTACACAAGGAAAAAAGCTGTTACATCAAATAATCTAACAAGTGATACCAAGTTTGTAAAGATTAGACAACAAATGACGGAGTTAATGAGATTTTTCTTCAGAAAAACATTGATTTTCCTGAGACATTTAAATTCATGTAAATTTAGGTTATTTTCATAGAAAAATCTCACTAATTCTGTTATTTGTTGTCTGATTCTTACAAACGTTGTATCAGTAGTTAGAAAATTATATTTGTCAACTGTTTTGCCCCTTGTAAAATTTTGATCAAATTTAATGGTTTTGAGATATTTGAATTAACAAATTTAAAATGGTCGCCTTTTGAAAATACACATCGGAAAGTAATAATTTTTTCCTAAAAAAAGGGCATTGGTGTGATAAAGGTTTATACCAAATATGAACTTAATACCTTGAATAAACTTAATCTGTTACGTGAATAAAAATTATTATGTGTAAAAAACAAAATGGTGGCTAGCGGCTTAATAAATCATTTTAGACCCCTATTTGCATGATTTTTACTGTTTTGATGGAAGAAATAAATATAAAAAAGGTTCCAGAGAGTTCCGGGACACCCTGTTTATATTTTTACTGGATTATGTGAACAGAAGATGGCAACATACAATGACATTACATTCGTGTGGTACTAGCAAAATGTCTCATCCTGGCTAACCAATGGATTCACTAGCAAACGGCTCTGTGGAAGGCCAATGGATGCTCACTGAACAGTGGCCTTACATTTCCCTTTCTACTGTCAAGGCATATATTGGTGGGCGACCAGGTGCCATTTGTGACCCACTCGTTGCCGCAGCTCAGGGCTCTGTTCCTCAGCCACAACACCATCACCACCCTCACCAACACAAGCCTGCTGGGAGGGGCCGAGCGGCTACACCCTGTATTGTGATGCAAGTGTTGTGATGTTGTGTTGTGCCACCAGGTGCCGTTGGTGACCCACTCGTTGCCGCAGCTCAGGGCTCTGTTCCTCAGCCACAACACCATCACCACCCTCACCAACACATGTCTGCTGGGAGGGGCCAAGCGGCTACACCCTGTATTTGTGATGCAAGTGTTGTGATGTTGTGTTGTGCCACCAGGTGCCGTTGGTGACCCACTCGTTGCCGCAGCTCAGGGCTCTGTTCCTCAGCCACAACACCATCACCACCCTCACCAACACATGTCTGCTGGGAGGGGCCGAGCGGCTACACCCTGTATTTGTGATGCAAGTGTTGTGATGTTGTGTTGTGCCACCAGGTGCCGTTGGTGACCCACTCGTTGCCGCAGCTCAGGGCTCTGTTCCTCAGCCACAACACCATCACCACCCTCACCAACACATGTCTGCTGGGAGGGGCCGAGCGGCTACACCCTGTATTTGTGATGCAAGTGTTGTGATGTTGTGTTGTGCCACCAGGTGCCGTTGGTGACCCACTCGTTGCCGCAGCTCAGGGCTCTGTTCCTCAGCCACAACACCATCACCACTCTCACCAACACATGTCTGCTGGGAGGGGCCGAGCGGCTACACCCTGTATTGTGATGCAAGTGTTGTGATGTTGTGTTGTGCCAACAGGTGCCGTTGGTGACCCACTCGTTGCCGCAGCTCAGGGCTCTGTTCCTCAGCCACAACACCATCACCACCCTCACCAACACAAGTCTGCTGGGAGGGGCCGAGCGGCTACGGGAGCTCGACATTAGACACCTGCCCCTCAACTACTTTGAGGTAACCTATCCTCTGTAATCATCTGCTTGTGAGAATGAGAACTGAATTAAATGATAAAGTTTACTTAATAATTTGTGGGTGGGCTAGTACTGGAGTTTTGAATAGTGACTTGAGTAGTTGTTCCTACTACAACTCGAGTTAAGTAGTTGTAAAGAAAGATTTATCAATGGAACAAAATTGTTGATCGCATGGCATAAATAATTCATGGGTGTTAAATAGGGATGGGTTGGTTGTTAAAGTCGGTTGTCTGTTTTATCGGTTTTTACGATAAAACGGATAAATTGATAGCAAATGGCCGTTTTCAGATTATCAGTTAAACGTTAAAGAGAAATCAATTATAAAGGAAAGGATGTCCACGGTTCTAGGAAGATAACAATACAATTGCAATATGAGACAATAGATGGAATGCCAAAACCCTGCCGATAAGAGTTCCATTGTTTACCACTTATCTGATGCCCTTATCAGTTATCTAGTCCATTCATCGATGTATACTACTGGATTGCTCGCGCCCGTGTTGCAGCGAACCGATTCGCGGTCCGGCCGAGATGAGCGCTGGTGGGCAAAAGCGCCGGCCGCTAACACGGGCAACATAGGGAAAATCGTGACGCGCGCTTACTAAAATTACATTTTTAAGGCAATGAAATTTTTTATATACACAAAATCTTTTGATTCGTGTTCTCAAGTATATTCTGCTTCCATAGACACACATATTGGCTACTATTTATCGTTATTTTAATTTTAAAATTAATTCAAACTTGGAATTTAAGTGAAATGTCATTTCCAATTGCTTCTATGAATGGATTTAACCCTTTGTAAATTATGGCAATTATTTTAACCATTTTCTCTTACTTTTTATTACAAAATCTTACAATTTATGAATTTAAAATAAATGTTTGAATACATATTATTTTACACAATACAGTAACACAGTTTGTTCTATTATGAAATACAATGTAGCCCAGTACTGTATATCGACATTTTTAAAATTATATGTAACATTTAAATTTATTGATACAAATGTTTTTGTTGTAGTATAAAATCCAAATTTCAAGATGACTATGTTTTTAGTACACGTTTATAAGTGTAGGGTGAGGTTACAAACAAATGAAAGTGGTAAGTTACATTTTATAATCATATACTTTATTGATCAAAGCTTAAAACTAACTTGTAACTTTTTATAACTAAAAACATCTAGGAATAGGCCTACTAAACATTTTTGAACAAAATTAGTTTGGTCAGTTTCTGCCTCAGACCAATACTGGGCAAATTGGCAGCACTGGTTGCCTCTTTGGCCCTATGATGCCCGATAATTTTCAAAAACAAGTTCCCAATCAACTGTACTAACAAAAGTCGATGATTAACCTCATCGACACAGTTTGAGGTATGACATTTAAAAACTGAGTATTTAAAAAAGTTGCAGGCTTGGTTCAGGACTTGTTTGGTGTTTAATTGTTTATCAGTCTGAATGTCTGATAGCTTATATATGAAACTGGCAATCTTAAAAACATCTTCTGAAACTCTTACTAATCTACTAATCTAAAATTTTTTCTTTTAACTGCATGAATCCATTTTTGTAGCAGATTTTTGTCTTTTGGAAATCTGGGAACATATACAAACACATTCGTCAAAATATATTCGATAAATAGTTCATGGATAGTAAATAAAGTAAATATAACGTTATGTTTTGTTCGGTACCCTCTGACGACTTTGCTACATGTAAAAAAATCTACTATACTACTCTAACATTCTACTACATTTAATAAATAACAAAACACATGGGTTCATGTTGATTTACATAGCTTAGACTTGTTAGTTATATTTATAATTAATTACATACACTTAAAATTATTACAACATTGAATTAGTAGTATAATAAGAATGTAAATTATAACTAGCAATATAACATTTTTTTAACTAATTATACGTACCTGTGGAATTTTATGTCCGTCCCCTTCTTGTATCTGTTAGTACAATTGTAAGCTGTACAGGAAGCCACCATTGTAAACAAACATTTTTACTCAACAAAACTCTATCACATAGCCTAATTAACTGTTGCTTTAGGACTCAGGAGCAAGGACCCGACGCGACGACGGTTGTTGATGTAAACAAACACAACTCTTATCCACCCACTGCTTTACAGGGGGTTCAATATTGTAAAGTAAAAATTCCCTGTTTTCCCTCTTTCAAAAACATAATTCCTTTCTTTACAATTACAAGGCAAACATGGTAAAATTATTTTAATTTCTTTGCGGTTCCTTGTCATTTGTAGCGGGTTTTTATATTCGATGTAACTGTTGAATTAACCCAATTATTTTGTTATGAATCGTTAATATTTCACGGCATTTTAATTACAAATTTCAAAATAAATTATTAATTTAAAATGTTTATTTGTACACAGCAACCAATAATTATCGAATGAACTATGAGATTTGTATCTCCAGAAGCCCGCGGTAGCCTCAGTGAGATCACGAGGCTCAAAATGAACTTCGTCGCGCCACTATTATTTATTCGATTGCCAACGATCTAGTGATTTTATTGTAGGTTTCTTGATCAAATCATGAAATTCGTCTCATTGGCTACAACTTTCCCGCTGAAAGTTTGTTTCTGACCCAAAAATAAAAAAAATCCTCGCTTAGTGACTTTTCCATGTCCGACTAAATTGATTCTTAAACATTTCCACCTTTAATAATTACCTTTAGTTTAGGAACTAAAAAATATTTATACTGTTGGATTCAGTATTTAATATAGAAACGGAATATATAAATTTCAATGCACTTTAACCACTCTGTTGTAGTACAGGAGCGTGTAAACGGCGGCGCGCACTTTCGTTGAAATGACGCTGATTCCGCAGTTGCCCACCAGCGCTATCCACGCCGGACCGTTTGGGGCCAATTTAGAGTTCAATCCAGTAGTATACATCGATGAGTCCATTATATTTGGTTTCTGATTCAACTGTCGTACAAAAACAAATTATAGCTCATTTTTTCATATCATTTTCACAAATTGAATAAAACTTTAATCATAGTTGTACAACTTATGGTTCAATGTGTATAGGTGAACTAATATTATTATTATGTTGTTTTCAATATTGAACTGAAAAATACTACAACAGTCCTTATTTTTATAAATGCACATTTTCCAATTATAGAAATCAAATTATTATTTTACTGAATTAAAATAATTAAAACTTAAATTAATTGTCTGCAGGGCCGGCCTAACACGAAAATTGAAAGTGCGCAAGGCTCACATTCTGTGCCCCTACCGGGAATACTCCAGTAAGGAGGGGAGGGTCCACCGGAAATTTTAGAAATTTTATTAATTTATACTCAGTTGGTTGTCAGAGAATCTTGGTCTCTGGTTCCCAAATGTACTAATAAAATATTTTAATGGTAGAGTCAAACGCCTGCTAATTCAACAACTTGTGAATGAGTGTCCGATTATCGTCACCTCCAGTTTTCAATTACAGTATTACTAATTAAAATACACTAACTGAAGATTCTAACTTTTAATCCTGTGGCAAGGTGGAAATGGATGGTATTGGCGCCTCTGGTAATTTATAAAGAGTTTTATGATTGATTGGCTTTTCAGATGGGTGCTCTTGGCAAGATGAGGATTCTGGAGACGCTTCACATCAGCCCCACCAAGAATGTGCCGCACTTCAACCTACCTGAGCTTCTGCAACACAACTATGGACTACACAACCTTCACATTGAGGTGAACATAACGCACAGGCACCTCGTGATAGGCACTAGGGAATTCACTAATATATGTTTTCGTTACTTGGTTGTCATTAAAGCAAAACAGTAATAGACTTCCGAACTTGATTTGCTCTTTTTTTAATTTATTGCCATCATTTACCTTTTTTGTTTTGTATTGCAAGAAAACAAAGTATATTAATCCGTTAGGAATCCAACTTCATTAAATAGAACACAAACAAATACAGGAGAACGTTGATAAATAGGACGTAAAATATTCGGACTGTCAATAATCCAAATTTTATCTAGCAAGAAGTAAAACATCACATACCACCTGCCAATATGCTATGCTCTATACTGGAAGATGACCAATGGGGGAATAGTGCTTGTATTTAAAGATAGTAGCTTTAATAAAAATGCTCAATCAGTACTTGGAAATGTTCCTGTAATCAGTTAATGAAAGTAGAAGTTTGACAAGTTCATTAATTGACAACTCAAGTAAACATATTGATTTGGCTACAACAGTGGCCACTGAATATAGAGAACAACATGTGTGGAACCCTGCAAGGAAGCAAAAAGTGTGACGCCAAAAAGCCAATGTCATGAACAATGATTTTACTGAAAACATAATCAATCGTTGTGTGAAGTTTTAATGACAAGCAAACTTGCCTTTAATCATGAAAGTAATTTGAAAGAAGTAAAATCAAAAAGTAAAATCCACTTGATCCACTGGCCAAAAAACTTAACCATTGTAAGCATTTTTTGTCAAAACTGGTTTTCCGCCTGTGATAAGTTTGTGTGTCTGAGGTGCCTATTTTAGCTAGGAAAAATTCTTCAAGTTATATAAATAGAACAAATCTTCACAAATATTCTACGAGGAATTGTAGTAATCTATAGATAAACAGAGTCAGTTATCAAAAACACAAAGTTATCACACTTTTTAGGTGTGGAAACTTTTTCATCATGTTTCCTAAAAACTTTAGTAACTTACCAATGAAAACTTTCTCCAATAATCTGTTTGCCTGGTGTCAAGTAACTCTTATATAGTGTCAAGGAAGTCTTAAATATAGTACATATTTTAAATTTTAAATTTCATGATGTTAGCCAACCGAATCACTTTATAATTAAGATATACAAATGGTATCACCTTACTGTCAAGTGATCCAATAGTAGTAATATATAACACTATTGCAGTTTCAATCTGACAAATAGATCTTCATCAGGTTGTCAAGGTTCATTCTAAATGAACTCGTCACGTTATTAAAAAACACAAAAAACATGTACGTGTATGTTTACATGTGTTTTTTAAAAACCTTGTTGACCACTGAAATAAATTTATTATTGATTTATTTTTTTAGTATGGTACTCCCATAACTAATAGTGGTGTGTTTGCAGATGGAGGACAAGAGCTCTCTAAACGAGGAGATGCGAGGGGAGTTCCCTCCGAAGGTGCGGAACGTCACCATCAGTGGCAAGCAGCTCAGAACCCTCGGCAACAACATTCTCCAGGTGCTTCATATGTTTACAGTGGAATGAGGATGATTTGAATACCTATAAATCAAAATATTTTATAAATCAAAATTTGGCTCTGATCTCTTGAATTTTGTTCAGAACTTGAGGTGTGCAGATATTATCTGACAAGTCAGTTTGTAATCAGATATCCAAATCTGATTAGAGTCACTGTTCGGTGAAATCTGATGAAAATCCAACTTGGCCGGAAAAGCAGTATACTCTGCTATTATAATAATCAGAAGATTTTACGTTGTGGCTTAAACTGAATATTTCATTTCGGTTGACATTGTATGGTTGACAAAACGACTTTTATGAAATGACAGAATGTTATTAGTCGATTTCGAGATACTTCAATAGATTATGATACAGTAAACTTCCTCTAATCCGTCGTCCTACAATCCGGCATGCTTGATAATTGAGCATAATTTTCAGAAAACTTTTATTGATAGGTTTAAAAATAATAATGAGTATCCAAGTTTGTTTGGGATCGGAAGTCGCAAGGGGACAACACTGTGCCATACAAAGCACCTTGGAATGTGTGGAGGGGAGACAAGTCATATTCATCCAACAAAGGTGACATCATATAATCATCATTTTAGTTTCATAATCATATACAGTATGAAATGTTTTTATACTGCAGGCAGTAAATCATTTTTAATGCATTTAATGTAATTTTTTCTTGAATTCACATTTCCCCGAGATTCATCCTGTAATCCGGAATATTTTGTGTTCCGGCATGTGTCAAGTCCCAGACATGCCGAATTAGAGGAAGTTTACTGTAATTCTAAAACAAAAAAACTTCGTTGTGATGCGATGACCCCTGTAGTAAGATACATGGTATTGGAGAAATATGACACAAACATTGCTCCACCCCAAAAGGCCGATAAATAAATATGGTACTGATTCTAGTGCCATTTAATACTTGGGCGAGTAATTAGTGTTAACTTATTGATCAATCACTCTGTAATTCAATCGCTTAATAGTTTGACTAATAATTAATCTTTTCTACGATAAATAAATATTTTGGACAAAAAATTTAAAAGAAAACAGAGACTTAAAGTTGAAATAACATGGTTAAAACGGAACGAACCGCAAAAGAAAGTTCTAAGGTTAACACAAACACTTATAACCAAAGAATTTTGATGGAAAACAAGAAAATCGACCTTTAGTTAACCAAAACCTTGTCCGTAGTTACCAGAAAGAAATAGGTTGGGAAATATGTTTGAGCATTTACCCTTATCTGCTGGCCTAACTTGTACTCGCACAAGTAGTTACTGTTCGTGATGTTAAGATTCACGGAACCATTGTTTTTATTGCATGATTAACTTTACCCGCAAGGCCACTCTCACTGAACCCGGTGACAATCATCAAACACTCTGATGGTAATGGAGCAATAAGATAACGAGATTTAGCATGTAACAATGTTTGGGCAGGTATGATCCATGCACCAAGCAAAGAGCGACAGTGTCAACACAAAAATTTTGGTTAAACCTACACCTAAACAATGTTTAAATAGGATAGTATTATATAAATTGTAAAACTTACATTAGTTTGGCAGAAAAAGTACAAAAAAATCGTCCAAAATTCTTTTTTCTACTTCGAGATATTGAATCTAGAAATTATTGAATGAACGAAATATCTGCTCAATGTCCTTTTTTGTTGGCGGTATGACTATCAATTTAGTGATGACAGTCACATGATTAGGTCAATTGTTGGTTTATCGATTTGTCACTCACTTAAATTTGATACAAAACACAACGTAAACATCAGCATAACACTAAAAACATTACATTTAAACACACTTTTGGGTCCTGAAATCAAACTCATCACAGTGCATGCACATATTACATCAAGCCGGCAGCAACTGGAGTTCCAAGAAAGGTCGAGGTGTCAGCTGTTTCCTTTCTCTGTCTAATTTGATAATGGTGTCAAATAGCTCGTTTACCTGACTGTTGACTTAGTAGGGTTTCTACAGTCAGGGAAAGTCAGAGAATTGAAATCTAGTCAGGAAAAGTCAGGGAAAGAGACTGATTATCAGGGAAAGTGAGGGAACTCAAGTCCAAAGCTTATTTTACGATGGCTCCATCCCACAAAAGAATATGTTAACTACAAAGTTATAGGCAATTTAAAGTTATAGGCACTATTCAGTCTTTATTCTAAACCAAATATTTTTTAAATTAGTAATTTTTGTTGTTCAATTTTAATAAGATGTTTGGCAGAAACTTATTACATTTGTAAACTTAAAAGTTGATGTACACTAAACTGTATTAGATGAGACTAACCTTGACAATTTTTTTGATGACTGTCAGGATACTGGTTTTCGATAATGTGTCCTACTTTGAGAGGGCAAATTGTTTAACAAAATGAATTAATTATGATTTTCTTCTAGTGTTTGGCAGCTGTACCCAACTTTTTTTGCATCTCATACCCCTTAAGAGATTAACAGAATTAGTACGGCCAACAAATCAAACTCCAGTTTTTACAAATGTACTTTCTGTAGTTGATATCATCAACAAAAGGCACTTCATAAGTCTTCATATTTATTTACTTAAAAAAAGATATATATTTTTTTTTAAATACTCAAAATATTAAAGGTCTTTGCGTAATCCCCTATCCTATTTTTTGCTTCCCTAAGCCTTTTGCACTCAACATGTACAGCAGATTTGGGTTTCCTTTCGCAAATACAAAACACGCATTTTTGTGCACTAAACTGATGAGTATTTTCGTTTCTTTTTGCAATCTACTGTTCTTAGTTTTTTTTGAAAACCAACATTATTATAGTTAATCCGTAAAAATAGAAAAACTAATATTTTGCATCTAATGCATTATCTAACAAATCCGGTGTGAGTGTGTTGTGAGTACATCCCAGGATTCTTTGGATACTGCATTAGATGCAAAGTATTAGTTTTTTTCTCTTTTTACGGAGCCAGCTTTCAATCACAGTTTAAGTGCAACTGACCAATTTCTAGCCATGTAATGAATGTACTCATAGCAATTTGTGGTATGCGCTTTATGTTCTGCCAAACGGTCAAGCGACGTCACTTCCATCTCATACAGTATTCTCAATGATAAAAATGCCATTCACTAGTATATTCTCAATAATAACTATTTCTCTTTAGAAAAACGTACTGTGCTGGTATTTTGAGTCAAATTGTTGATTGTGGATTTCTCCTATTTTTTAACATAAATGTCGCAGCGGTATGCGCTGTTGATGCTTGTGGGACGTAGGGGCAAAACGATTGTTCCCGTTCAAGGAACCATAGGATTGTTGTAGACAGTGAGATTTTTACTAATCAAAGTTTTGGTTATTTAAATCTTTTAAATTAGTTCCTTTGAATTTGAACTATACAGGTCCCACTTAATGCACTTTTTGGGGTTAGACGTTTGTATTATACGAATTAGGAATTGTTAGAAGTATAATCATGTTGAAATGGAATTTTCAAGAAAAATAAGAATGTCTTAGTTATTACTATTAATGATAAAATTACAGACCTGTTAGTATGACATGTCTGGCCTTGGGTGGAAATCATTAGCTCATGGTTGGCTTTTTTTAAAGTATGTGTAGCTTTATATGGCAACAAAAATCCAGTGTATGGAAACGTGTAACTATAACGCTTTTGCAGGGCATCCGCTACCCGTCTCTAAACTTCACCCTGCGCAACACGAGTGTTGAGAGTCTACCGCGCGCGCTGTGGGACAACCTGCCGTATGTGCGCAACATCTCCCTGGACCTGCGCAACAACTCTCTGCGTATCGTCGGCAACCCCAACACCGGAAACTTCCCCAACGAGCCGCAACGCACTTTCCTGCAGCGGCTCTGGCTTGGGGGCAACAACTGGGCCTGCGACTGTGAACTCGGGTGTGTAATTGCTGCCATTAAATATACTTTTTGTACAAGTACAAAATATTCCTCAGGGGTTTAATATTGTTTCAATTATTACAGACAATTTTTTTTATTAGCATGATATGTGTTGTTTGTAATCAGAAATGAAAAACAAACGTCTACAACACTCAAAACAGAGTATAGTAGTCGGTAGTTTGAGTGTTGTAGACATTTGTTTTTCATTTATAATTATTACAGATAGAGCAATAAAACTTGACACACCATTAAACTTAAAAATCTTCTTTTCGAAGGTGCTATCAGTTTTCTGTCATGTTAGGCGTTTTTCTTCAATTCTAACTGAATCATATAGCAAATTATGTCTTTGTGCTGACGACTCAAAAATGATAGTTACAAGTAAAACTGTAAATGAAGTGGACATTGTAGCTAACAAGGATTTTAAATTCACTAATAATTACCTCAAAAATCAAACATTGTTGATCATTTTAGAAAAGAAACCTTATTTATTTCTATACAAAACAACAAGTAGAAACAAGTCAGTGCAACAAGTAATAAAAAATTGTTAGCTATTTTTAATCTCCAAAATAAGCAATCAGAATAGTTATGAACATTAACAATATTCAGTCTTGAAAGCCTTACAGCCTTACAGTCTTGAAATTGTAATGTTTGTAAGAAATAATGGCAAAAGGTTGTTAAAATTAGAATCATCTCATGATTACGACACAAGGAATAAAAACCAGTTGGCTATTCAAAGATATTCTACCAAACTATTTAAAAAAAAGCCAAGTGCTGCAGCTATACAACTTATACTTATGCCCGTATGTTGAAAAATTTGCTTCTGATTACAAGCAACTATAACAGACAAAAAAAAATTAAAAATACATTTTAAAACTATTTATTAGAAAAAGCTTTTATAGTTATTTGAAGAGTTTACTGTAAATAGTTCTCTATTAGTTTTTTGTTAGTTTTAAGTTGTATATTAAGTATGATGCCATTCCATATTTGTATGATTTTGTGTTAACTATGTAAGCACAACTGTACAAATCCTACACTCTAATACGATTAAGGTATATTGGTATGTATGTATGGTATGCACACGGATCTCAAAAATGGCTCGAACAATTTTCTTGACACTTAGCAAATAACCTAGTTCCGGGATAAAAATTATGTAAATACAGGTCTCCATGGTAAGGAAAATCTTGTTTCCTTATAATCTTTAGTTAATAAATTGAAATTAAAAAATCATAACGTTGGTCTTATAAAATTAAATATCAAAACAAAGAAATAATTCAAACAGCTGATTCAACTGTCAAAAGTGCAGACCACGTGTTCTAGTATACTATGTGATTTTGCATTGCAGCCAGTTACTAAATTATTAAAGAGTACTATAAAAATAATTTATAATTTTTTAAATTGTATTTCATACTGCTTGGTTACAAATTTACACGAGGATGTAGTACCCGTAGCCCGTATATTAAAATAGTCTGAAAACGATTGAGCGAAATGAACGAACTTGCCGTGAAGTCGAGTGAGCAGAGCAAACGAGCTTGCCTTTGTAAGTTTACGAAGCAAATGCTTGTCCCCCAGGTACTTTTATGAATAAAGTTGATTTGAATTGAATCGCTTGTGGTCAGGTGGGTGGAGGTGTGGCAACGCAAAAAGCGGCAGCTGCTGTGCCGCCACGCGACGCCGGAGCACCAGCCGGAGCCACACTGCCTCGGCGCGGAGGACGACTTGCGCGAGACCCACTGCGCCAACCGTGGTCACCAGCCCCTGCTCGAGGTAAACAGCCAGTCAACTGGAGGAATTCTTACAGCTTCCAATAAACAGCTGACTAAATGAGTGGATTAAGCAGTCTCGAAACTAATACAATATTTATTGTAACAGTACCGTATTACTCTATTTTACAATTGGAAAATTATTTAAATTTAAAAAACATTGATTTTGTATTAAAATAATCCAAATTTAGGTTATTTTTAGGGATAGATGAAATTGATTTTTAGTTTGAGACGAGACAAGACGGGATTTTTTAACTCTCATAAAATTTTGAGACAAGATCGAGACGGGATTTCCCTTCTCGTATATAACCGGAAATGTGCATTCAGAATTTTAATCTGATTTTCTAGCATTGTTAATCCTGATTTATACAAATAATTTATGAAAAATGTAAACTATAACGCCCCTTTCACACATCTCGGTTTTGCCCGTACGATTAAAAATCGTACGGCGTACATTCCAATAGAATCTTATGAGACCTTTCACACAGGCACGTTTACGGTTTTTAACCAGCTGACAATTACTTGTACGGTGTTTTGGACGGTTTTTAAATCGTGCGTTTTTTCCCGCATGGCTAAAAACGTGATGTGTGAAAGGAGCGTTACATGCAAACCTGATATCCATCTTTTATTTAGAAACATCTCTAAAATACATTATTATACTGTATAAACAAATATTAAGTACCTAAATACAAATAACTCTTAAACATAGGCTAAGTAACCCCCCTTAACCGGTAGATATGGTGATAAGAGTTAGGATACAACATTGAAATTGCAAAATTTGTGAGACTTAACAACCAGTCTCATTAGTTAAGTATTAAATTACAATTTCAGTCTTGTCATTTTGGTGTGTCTTGTTTTTTGCCATATTCAGTTAAATTTGTCTCACACTACTCATGCTTATCAATACTTCCAAAAAATACGATGTCAAATCAAAAATATAGTAAATGACGGTCATAATCATAACTATAAACATAGACAAAAATGATCAATAAAATCTAAAAAACTAACTTTTAATTACATAAAAATTTGGGATGTAAATGTACAAAGAGGAAAAATAAAACACTTCACTTTGATTCAAAATCATGTATTTCAGAATTAAATTGCAAGTAAAATTGGCCTAGCAATTCATAGATTATTTATAGACCCTACCGTTTTTTAATCTTATTCACAAAATATTTCCCGTCTCAAAAAAATCTTGAGAAAAAATAAATCTCGTCTTGTGTAACAAGACTAAAAATTTCTTGAAAAATTCTCAAGAAATTTCTAGACTTGTCCATCCCTAAGTACGTCCCATGACTACATTCATATTGACTCACATACACATGCTCCAACAGTACTCTACAGTTGAGTCCCGCTATGCTGAACTAATTAGGACTGGACATTCATCGGCTTAACACTTGGAACTTCGACTACAGATCGTCAAACGTGACATAATCCCTTAAAATACTTTAGCATCACATATGGGGCGCTCCTTTGTTCGGCAGAATCTAATAGACTGATAGATATATGGGTCGTAATAAAGTTAACATAAACAAGTTGACTCGCTCATTTGGTACTTTGTAGCTAAGGTATGTTTCTATAAAAATCTGGACATGTATGTGTGTTTCTTGGTCCGAGGGTAATATTTCACAGATTTTAAAAGTAGGCCACTCTGTCTACCCACGTGGTGCCTGCAGTGTTCATTTCTTTTCTATTTTACAGAGACCAGTTGTCACTATATTATCTTATGTTTAACATCTAATGCTGCATATTGATGTTGACCTTGCTTGTACATAATATTAAGTATATTTTATTTTTACATTAACTTGTTGTCAGTGCCATTAATTTATAGTCTCAAGACAATAAATATATTTGTTTTATTTAATATTCAAATGAAGAACTCTTGTGTTGAAAATTGCTGACCTGTTACAAATTTATTTAAGTTGAGGTGTGCAAATCAGGATTTTTAGACTCGAGCCTCGTATGCCTGAACTTGTTAAAAATTTTTTGAGCTTCGACCTTTATCAAGTCTATTTTTATAAATTTAATATCGTTTACATTCTAATAGTATAATGAAAGATATGACTTTGGGTCAGTATTTGGTAGATAATTAATAGGCTAATGTTAGTGGAATTCTCATTGATTCCATTATGAGTTAAAAGTACCACCTGTTCAGAAAAATTATATTCATTCTCGTTTCAATGTCGAGCAGAAACAAGATAATTTATTGAATTATGAGTACCAAAAAATTTTACTTTGTAAAGTACCTACATTTTAAACTAAATTTTAATTATATTTACTAACTATAATGGATTTTGATTGTAGTTATTAACTTAAGGAACAAATTCAACAGTGATATCAGCATTTACTGTTTACCCTTGAGCCTTAGACGAACTTCAAAAAGCTCAATAAAAAAGTGGAAGACTTGAGCGCACACGTTAAGAATGTTTAAGAATTTTATTAAATTCAAAATCCAACCAATCTGTAAATAAATACTTTTTAATTAGCACAATATCTGTCATTTGCAATCAGAAATAAAAAACAAATGTCCACAATGCTCAAAAATATTGGCCCTATTTACACTTATACTGGTTATAATACAGACAGTAAATATATGAAAAGATGTAAAATTACTATTATTGATTTTAACCGTACACACCGATCATAATCAGGCCCAAAGAGAGGATTCTCTCTTTGGGCCTGATGATGATCGGTGTGTACGGTTAAAATCAACAATAGCCATTTTCCATCCATCTTTTCATATATTTACTGTCGGTTTTCTATGAAGTATAAGTGTAAATATATTTTTGAGTGTTGTAGACATTTGTTTTTTTTTAATTATAATCTGTTAATCAATTCATTTAATATTCAAATGTTAAACTTCAGTGAACTGAGAAAAACTGACAAAACTGTCAGAAGCGGAAGTTAACATCCTGTACTTGTGCCCCTCCCCTCTTCATCTTGCATGCCATCAGCAACATAAATTGCCTCTTTTAGGTCAAGACAACAGTCATAAATTTTTAAAAATCTCCTAATAAGGTAACACATTCTACTTGACACTTATGTATCATTAAAATCAACATAAGAATTAGGAATTAAGGCCAATATTCTTTACTCAATATTCTTGTTAGTCATTATCATAAAACTGTCCCAAATCATAGATATCTTTCTAATGTGTTAGGAGTAGGGATGGGTCGGTTGTTGGTTTTATCGGTTTTTGAGAAAAAACCTATACAACCGAGAATCGACAACACATGTCAGTTTTCAGTTTATTGGTCTTTTTACTAATGAAATATAAAAAGTTAAACAGAAATCCATTATAAAGGAAAGGAAGTCCATGGTTCTAGAAAGATAACAATACCTTTAAACAAAGTTGTACGACCTTTCGTTCAATCTTAAAATGTTATTATTATGCTGTTTTCAATATTGAACTTAAAAATATAACAGTCCTTATTTTTTTATAAATATACATTTTTTAACTTTATAAAACAAATTATATTTTACTGTGTAAATAGATTTGAAACTAAAAATAATTATCTGAACAAAATGCATTTCTATAACACATAATTGCTGGTAATTCTTAAAAAATGAGACATGTAATAAAAGACATGTAAAACATTTTCTTTTTTGAGGGCATTTTTTAACTTTTTTAATTAGTTAGATTTTATGACCAAAATGTTTATTCTATCCTCCTATATATTTCATCCATTCCTACAAAAATGGTCAAAACTTACTTCTTTAATGGTTAGTATTGCTTTTTGACCACTTTCAAATCAAATATAAGGCCAGTGAGTATTATAGTAGGATGAACATTTTATATTTATATTTTTCTTGCAATGACTGAATGGTTTATTTAAAAAGCATAAATGTGTAAAAGATAGAAAATAGGGCTTCAGCCTATATTAGAGGGCAACCTTGAGTTGTTTCATGTTTACTGTCTAAAATAAACCGAAAAATCGAATAACCGATAACCGACAACTGGTGCCAGTGAATTTTGCAACCGACCCATCACTAGTTAGGAGTTGGTGTCAGCCAGGGATTGCTGATTGATAAAGTGGTCAACTGTTCTTCAATAGCATCTTCAACGGATTTTTTGATTTGTATCAATAAACTTGTGAAAATTTTGTGTAAACAAACCAAATATATCAAAACTAATTGGGTTTGTTTCAGATAATCTCTTGGTTGTATGGTTGTATGTCAAATAAGCATTACTGTAGGAGTGCACTTGCTCCATGGGAGCACAGAAAATACACATATTAGCAGAGCTGTTAGTAAATGTGATAATACATGTTGGTTGATTACCTTTGTAGCACCTGAGTAATCCGTAGAATTGTAATTACTGTTTCAATGTGTGCTAAGATAGGAGTTTTGTTGGAATCATGTTAATGCCAATTAGGTATTCAACAAAATTCTTGTAAATATTTTGTATTGTGACATAATAATTTTAGATGTTATGTATTTGCTTGTCTAAGATAAACACTCTTCTGGGAAAGTGGTTCATAACTAATTATGTAGTGGGCATCCTGGAAGTTAATCCTACAACCTCTTTGAGCTGAAGTCTAAGACTAAGTTGTAGGCTAGGAAAAGCTAAAAAATACCTGGCATTTTTTGTTTGAAGAAAATTGGGTTTCATACGCCCAATATTGTAGGACAAGCTGTATATGTAAGTCGTTCAACAATTTTTTTTTCATGTTACAAAATTATTTTACTTGTAAGCCAGGATCATTTGAACTTTATTTATCTTTTTATAATTGTCATTTATTTATCTCAAAAGACCAAATTTGTATTTTTCTTTTTAATGTATTTTCATAAATGACTACATTGACATTGATATATTGTGTAATATGCTCTATTTAAAACAGGTGTATTAGATGAGAGGGGAAAAAACTCACAAGAAAGAAAAAAAACAATATAAACTTTTAAGTCTTCTTCTTCCTTCTCCAGTGGATTCTTTCTGCTGAATGCTGGCAGACCTGTAACGTGGGTGGGGGGTAGGAAGCATGGCTACCAACACACACAGCCCTAACTTTATTTTTCTTCCACAGGTCCTGAAGACTGACTTGGAGTGTGGCTGGGGAGCAGGAAGCATGGCTACCAACACACACAGCCCTAACTTTATTTTTCTTCCACAGGTCCTGAAGACTGACTTGGAGTGTGGCTGGGGAGCAGGAAGCAGGGCTACCAACACCATAACAGTCCTCACATTCACTGTTCTTCTCTCCTTCTTCATGGCTTTCTAATCTAACAACTCCATGTTCCTGCTATTATTATATCTACTGCTTGCTATCAGGACTACAATAGAACACACTGCTCTGTGTTCTGAGTCCATGAAGTCAGTTACGAGCAAGATTAAGAAAAGGCTTGATTTTAATTAACTTTTACAAATTTTGGATTATAAAAGCAGTATAGTTAAATTCTTAATTAGTCCTTTCTGTTGTAATTACTATTTTTATTAAGTATTCAATAATTTATATGTCAAGTTGGCAATAATTTTTCGCTGAAACCACTTTAAACAAGTAAAATTATTTTTAGTGTTTCTGTGATACTTGACAACTTTTTCTTTAAGTGTTTATCACTAATAATTGTTAATTTTATAATCTATTGTGTTGAATAATTTTCCATACTAATATTAAAGTTAAATAACAAAATTACTTCAAATTGTTTTTATGATTATTTAATTCTACTTTTTTCTAAACTTGCAAACTACCATCTCTCGCAAATTTAAGACCTTAAAAAACTAAATGAATGATAACACTGTAGATCTTAATAAGTTATTATAAAAATGTAATTTAAATTAGATTTATAATAACATATTTTTCTGTCTCTAGTTGTAGGCATTTTAGTAGGGTATTTTAATTTTAATTATTATTTAATTACAGTACTTTACATTGTAATACTTATAAATAGTTAACTAAATATTTATAAATAGTTGTATTTTAATTTAAGGCTGTGTTTTTATTACTCAACAATCATTTTATTTATTTTATTTTTGTTGTTTTACTACTTAACTTTTTTATTTGTTTTATTAAATATAGCTAAATTTGTCAATTCTGTGTTGTGTTGTGTATTTTTGTGCAGTTCCATTAATTTTTAATTAATGTATGATTTCATGACAAAATCTCCCTCTATATGTCAAATTTTATAATAAAACATTTGTCTAAAATAGTAAAAACTCCTTTTACCAAGGCTTAATTTTTTTTAAGTTTTTAAACTTCTTTTATGAAAAAATTATGTTTTTGCTTAGTTGTGTTTTGTGGAAAATCAACAATTTTATTTTAAGTAATAAACTTGAAATTTTTTCATCAAATTAGGTCTATGACAACAAAAACGGCAAAAACTTTTCTTACCACAAAAAATTGCTTTTTATAAGTTTATGAAAATTACTTCTATTTCAGTAATATAGAATAATATTTCACGGTGCTGCGATATAAATGTAAAATGAGCATGAAGTCATGTCAGATGACTACTTTTTACTCTTACTTATCGGTTTTTACTTTTAGTTATCGCTTAAATTTTTTATTCTGTATATTTTAATAAAAAAAAGAAAAAACAACAGATGATTTTTTTCAATTGTTAGACATTGAAATATCGTGTGAATAAATTAATTTGAAGAATATTTGAATTTTTTTATACCTGTTTAATTTTTTAAGCCGAATGTTATTTGAATTTTGTATTGCACTTAACTATGTGCAATACACATAGTTAACAAATTTATGATTGCTTTTATTGTTGATGTATACGTCATTCAACAGCCTGCTGTTATGAGCAATTTAGTCTCTGCTTCGATTTTAAGACAGTGATAAACTGCAACGACTTAAATAAACACATATTAAAAATAAAATCAAGTATACCTCAATAGTTGTGTGACTCATAGGCAAGCTAAAGGCAACCGCTCACATTTGAGCCTCGACAAGAATTGAACTGGGCAAAGCTTTCTTATGAGACAACAGCAGTGTCAGTGAACTACTACATCTGCCATCAGCCAGAATAGATACAGTGTTTATTTGATCGTTTAACAACTAATTTGAATAGAAAAATATAACAGGCTAATTTAAAATAGAAACAAAACCAATTGTCTTAAAACTTGGTTTATATTTTGTCAGGATACAATATAATTGATGAACAAAACATGAACATGTAACAATCTTTTAATTATGTAAAAATAACAAACAAAAAATATAAAACATCAACTTATATTGCCACCTTTTAATTGCATGTAATTAAGAATTGAATGTGAAATAATATTCAATAGCAATTCAAATTTTAGGAGAATTTATCATAATGTTGTAAAGCTTGTCAAATATTCAATTTGATATTCACATTCTTGCTTATTAGGAGCAAAATTTTACATTACAGATTGTTCTGTATTTTTTCTTAAAATTGCAAAGTGGAAGTGGGCTAATGTCAACATTATACAATAAAGGAACTAGTACATACACAGTTGTAATAGTACAAAATAAAAGATGACTTTTAAAGTGAAACAAGCTTTTACTGGGTGTTAACAAAGATTCCCAACAAAGAACGGTTCCAGTGGACCAATAAAAACTTTTAAAACTTTATACCGTTCTCGGAGGGAAAGAAGTAACTATTTTAACACTCATTTTCATATAAATGAGCATCCCATGGCCTTGGGCTACTTACTTCTTTCTTCTTCGAAGGAAAGGGGTTTCTCTACCTTAACGAGAAAAATAGTGGACTAAAACATCAGGCTTAAACTCGGTGTGACAAACCTTGTATATCAGTAATAAATTTCATTGTTACATTCATTCTTCTTCCAGAGCAAACCAAAAACATTCCATTCTCTCCACTTTTCTCTCCGTTTTGTCAGTTTTTTTTAACCAAACTAATTAATATATAACAGCTAGAACCCATACATTTTGAGAAATATAATGGTACAGTAACTTATTTACAATTCAAACTTTGAAAATAAATTTGTGGAATCACAAGTGTTCTACTATAGGTAGATCCAGCCAATTACCAAGAAAGGAAATCTATTTTTTTAACCCCTTAAAAATTTTTCAAAATTGGTTAAATAGGGTAGGGGCTACCAGTTCCCAAAGTCCTCCTTGGATTTCAACCATAAATAAACATAAAAAATCTAAATTTAAGACATATTTTAAATTATATTAACTTAAGACATAAAATCTCTGTATGTACTAATTCACTAACAATTGCACAATTCCATCCTGAAGTTAACTATAACTTAAGTATTCACCAAACAGAGTGTTCTGTGATAAAACTAATCCTATACCCCTGTTGTTGGGGTCTCATTAACATGATAAGTATGAGACATAACTACTACTGTATTATAATTAAAGGCCTTGCAGTGGATTCAAGAAAGCAAAGGCTAAATATTTCAAAAGACAGTCAGTTGAACATTTATTGAAGTACACAGCCCATTAGGTTACACAACAGCCACATTGTATCATTAGATTAGTGAAGGTAAGAAGTCTTCGAAACACTGAAATGTCCACTATTTTCTCTCCAGTTTGCTTGGCAAATGATTCTGAAAAATGAAGATAAGCTTGTTGATAAACACTATTAAAGACAATGCAAGCCGCACATTAATTTATTACATATTGTCAGGGGAATGTTATTATAATTGTCAATAAGACAAAATTATGGAAGGTAATTTACAGTACCTATCAAATAAGGTAAAAAGCTAAGCAAAGTCAACCCATAGATTGATATCTCAAAGGGATAAAATCACTCCTTGCACACGTGTAACAGACATTTACACAAATCAAACATTATATGTAAGTTATCATACTCAAACAATAGTGAATTTTTAAAAAGCGGTTTTTGCTTGTGTCTACACCAGAGGCAATTTGTTTTTGTTCACCCTCCATCATTAACTTTGATTTCAAAACACGAAAGATGACTCACAAAGTTTTCTCTGGGTATTAAAATAATTGAAAAGCATGGTAATTTTATATTATACATATATCAATACAAACTTTTTAAAAACCATGTATAATCAGTAAAAGTATTCATTAATGCAATAAAATACAAAAAAAAAAAAAAAAAAAAAAAAAAAAACACCGTAGGTGACACATGGAACTACACTCTGGTAGGCTAGTAGTGCGAGTGGTGACACACAAAAGCACCCTCCGTGTTCCATGACTCTTAGCATTTAACTGAATAGAAGGGGTAGTGCGGTTGATTTTGTCAAGCGTAAAGGAGTTAGGTCCCTTCCTGGAAAGATGCACGTGAGGTACCGTGACTTCTACGGCTGCCAAACGGCAACAACGCATATTTTTTTACAAAAATAAAAGCGCTCGTAGGAAAACTCCGTTGTGTCATTGACAGAGGGTTAAAAGGGATATACAATGTACCTTAGACGCTTTTAAAGGAAAGCGGCTTAAACCCATCAAATTGTTTTTTTCAAACAGTCATAATCTCAATAAAGAAACTAAAACCAATCTTAATTTTTACAAAATAGAAAAATAAATTAGGAAACTAAACACAGTGGAAAAGCAAGAATAGTTGATGACAAATTGCAATTTTAAAGACCATAATTAATTATTATATTACTTTGTTGCTAAGAAAATGTTTACTGGATAAATGTCTAAAATTCTTGCCTGCTTTAATTAATTTGTTCTCACTTTGCATTTGATCAGTATTGTTTCAGTTTAATTTGTGACAAAAGCTGAAAACATTGAATAAATTATAACCATACTGCTTCACAAACATACGGGCAATTTTAATTGCACACCGAGCTTTTTTTATTATTACAAGTGAAATTGCTACTGTCTTTCCCATCTTCGCCATCTGCTCTTGTCACATCAGCTCTCTTGGTCAATTAATGCACATCTCGATAAAATCAACAATATGTATTAGCTCATGTTTATCGCAATACCCACACGATACACATTATTGAGGTATATGGGATCATAGTTAAAATTGTAGAGGTATCTTATAATTTTGGAGCTATGGATTTGAATTACGGCAACAAAGTTTGAATTCTAGAGGCTAGAGTGTAAGCAAATTCAAATTCTAGAGGCCATATTTTATATCAAAAGCACTTTGAATTAGAGGTGTATTATTTTTTTTAATAATAGAGGTTTTTAAGGGAGCGAAGAAAAATAACCAATTCAGGCCCGTCCACACCGGAGTGGGACAGCGGCGGGAACTAGCGGCAGCGGGGTATGGCAGGAAAGACGTGGCCCACAACAAAGTGGGACAGTGGCGGAAAGCGAAACGACTCCTTAGTTTATATTTAGGGTTAGCATACTCTCCGGGATGAAAAAGGGCACTCGTAGTACTCCCCGCGGGTTAGATTAATCAATCACAAAATCTGAATTCGTTACACCCACCTCCACTAATTAAATATAACAATGCGAAACAGACAAATATACACATTTACAATTGTAAATATCAATTTTTTCAAATAATTTAATTTTCTTATCATACCTACTAAGGAAGGTGAAAAGTTGTATTATTAAAACAGTATTTAGGAAAGTAATGGTAGGTTTTACCAAATCAGTAGGTTTTATTTTCAGGGTGTCTACTGGTCACTGAAGTCACCAAAACTCGCCGAAAGTTGCAGATTTTAGTTAGTGGTCTCAGAAGTGACTTGTTTTTCCTTAAAATGCAAAAAAGTCACCGATTTTTTGCATAAATTGAAAAAAATAATTCTATTGTGAGCAAAAGTTTTACAACTATAGCAATTTCTCCCTATAATTTTTTATTTGACCGAGTAAAAGTCAATGATTTTTACATTTTTCATCCCCAAAATTCACTGATTTTTTCATCTATTTGGCAGTAGACACCCTGATTTTGTTATTTAATTGATATCATTTTCTAAGCATTACACCTACAAACATATGAGAAAAGATATTGTGAAATGTCTAGGACACATAATTTAATCCGTACTGGAGTTATTGCTAGTTTTACAATAATTATATAAACTGCAAAAATAATAAAAAAATATTTGCATCCAAAAAGAGGAGGCCTTTCTAGATTCACCTTAAATTAAATCAAAAGTAAAGTAAAAGTTCCAGTTGTAAATATATGAACTTGACGGTATTACTCCATTGTAGTTGGTGTTCAGTGACAAAAATAAATAAATAACGTTACCTGTCAATAATATTGATGTAATGTGATTATTTGCATTACCGTGCAGAAAAAGCTCCATAGATGTTCCCCAATGTGGCATACTTTTATTCTACTTAAAAAAAATATGGATAGACTATTTCTTTTCATTCCCCCCAAATCCAAAAAAATCCCCGTTAAATCACAAAAATCTCCCCCAAATTTTGGACCAAGAGCGCAAACCGCGCTATCAATCCCCCCTGTGTTCACCCCTGCCTGAATGATTCCAGCTCTCACTGCTGCCCTATGTGGACGTTCTGGAATGCCACCCACAACAATGTGTTAAGTCAAATATTCTAAATGCACAATTTAAATCCAAATGTAATGAAATAAAATTTAATAATAATGAACAGTGTACCTCGAGATGTACCACTTCATATCTTTAAAATTAAAACTGCAGCCAATATGGGTTTGGTAACGGTTGTTTACCAGTATTTTGAGGAGTCTGGGAGGCTGTTCCATGATGATCACCTGCTTCTCTTCGGTTCCCAGAATTTCATCTGGTAGATCCGAGTCAGCTGGTAGAAATAATGACGCTTCTCCTATATTGACACCCGACGATCTTCTGCAACAATCATCAACATATGAGGAAAATTTTACTTAATAGTAATTGTTGAATAAAGTGAGTCAGTTTTAAATCGTGATTGCTAACACTTTCCTTTACTGATTAGTAAATGAGTTCTAGATCAGAGTGTAGAGTTTGATTTCACTGTAACAATAAGTTTAACATCAGGCAGTAATGGATGACCAAAATAGCTACAACGGAGAACTGAAAAGCAGTCAATTGAATAAAAACACTGTGGCTACTAAAACACTTCGAAACAGTGATTTTTTTTTTTTTTTAATTACATACTATCTATAAATTGCATAAAGGTAAACAAATTTTTTAACATTTTTTCACATTTCTGAAAACTTGAATATTCAAGTTTAATAACTTAATCTTACTAATGTAGGACCTAAACCCTTTGTTTTGAATAACCCGCATTGCATGTAAATCGGCCCAGTAGAAGTCTCAGATGAACTGTCCATAGGTTTTTTCTAATGGTTTTAATTTTATAGTCAAGAGAAATAATTTCAGGAAATCACAAATGTGTGGGAGTTAACGCTGAAAACATTAAATGACAGGAACCCTCATTTGGATGAGGGAACTGTCATTGTCATGTATGAATGTATTGACGGCACCAGAGGAATATGCCTTGAGCAGAGCTCTGTCCCCTTGGGCCTTTCACAGTTGTAATTGCCAAATAAGACGAGGAACTTCTCTAATGTTTATTAATACCGTGTATAGTAAATTGTTCATTACTTAAGGAGCACAAGCAACACTTAGATTTTATTTTAGAGTTAGAGTGCACCAAAGGGTTTGAAGTAAAAAGTGGTCTAAAGGCTTTGAAATAAAGTGGTCCAAAACCTAATTGAATAAATCCCGATATACAGCATAGCAACACTGGACATAGCATAATAACAATTCGATAACTATTTAAAGATTAAGTAAGGTTAACAACGCAATGATTGAACTCATATAACTGTGTCCATTATTGTCGTGCGACAACTGAGGTAACAATGAGTGCATTAGAGACAATGGCTAGCTCAATGTTAACAAGGTAATTTGTGTTGAGCTCAAAACAACATCACAGCCATAGTATCACATTTACAATCACTGATCACTCTTGGTCAAAGTAATGTTGACATTGAACTACTGGCTTTTCAAGCTACTCATATTTCAAGGAGAAGACAAGTGGGAAAGAACATTTTTTTAATGGCAGGGTTTTTATTTTTTAGCAATAACAAAAATTTCACTAATTAACAATATGTTGTAACTAACTAACAAACTGCTTTCTGAAAAAACAACTATTAGAATAAGGTGTTAATTAAAGTGATTATAAATGTTCAAAACCGTTATTATCAAATACAAAAAAATATGCTTTTCTGCAAAATAAGTAAAAAATTTTAAATTGTTGTTTATACTTTAGATTCCTCACCCCCATCACCTCACCCCGGATAATTCCTCCAGAAAATATATCATTAAATTACCAATTTTAACATTTTTGAATGTTAAGTGAAAATAGGTTTAGTTGAAACTTTTTAAAATGTTTTTCTAAATATGTAAAATTGATTATTAAACTAAGTACATTGGAACTCCCAAAAATAAAAAAGTACAATAACGTGTATCATATAGTTAAGGGATAACTCGCCAAACGTCAACTTGAGCGTTATTGCGAGGGGCAAAATATATTTTGGGGGGGGGATTCGCGTTATGGCCTATTGGGGGATGGGCACCCCTGGTCGGAGGCCGCCATCTTTGAATCGAGGAAATCAGCAGAGATCTCCATCCACTTATGACACTCATGACTCATCATATCAGCAGGCCCGGATTAACACTTTTTGACGCCCTAGGCCAAAGGTCGCAATTACGCCCCCCCCCCCCCCCCCCCGAAAAAAACAAAAACAAAACAACAATCCTATACATTGACATTTTAAAATTCTAATTACTTTGGCTGTAGTATAAAAGGACAGAATTATTTAACGAAAGTTATGATTGGCATTTTCGTCACTTTACCCCGAGGACGTATTTGAAACAAATAACAGAGTTATTGTGATTTTTCTGCTGAAAACAATGATTTTGCATAAACGGTAATGCAAATTTAGGTTATTTTAAGAAAAAATCGCAATAACTCCGTTATTTGTTGTCATATCCTTAGAAACTTGCTATCTTTAGTTATATAATTTGATTTGTGAAATTTTTAGTCTCTAGTAAAGATTCTGAAAAACTTACAGTTTTTTTGAGATATTTGAGCTTACAAATTTAAAATGGCCGCCATTTTTAAAATACACATCAGAAAATAATAGTTATTTTCTCTTGAAATGGATATGGTGTGATAAAGATTCATGCCAAAACTGAACTCAATACAACCATCCGTTTTGGAAATAAAAATTAATATGTATAAAAAAAATGTTTACTGTGTGGGTAACTGGCGGCATTTGGACTTTATTACTATGATTTTCATATTTTTTTGGTCCAGGAACAATGGTCTGAAATGTTGGCAGGGAGTTCTGAAACACCCTGTATAATTTTGTAATAGGCCTACAGAAATAAATTTAAATCCAGGGCAAAGGAACAAGGCCAAGGCAAACCTTACAAGGCGACGGTCAAGGCAAAGGGGCGCTATTTGCCGTCAATTAGGGGAATATTTACTGCTTATCGGGGGCGCTCTTTACCGCTGATCACAGGCGCTATTTATGCGTATTGGGGGCACTCTTTACCGGCAGTCGGAGGCGTAATTTAAGTCTGATAAAGCGTGATATTTACCGTCGATTACTGGGCGATGTTTACCGCCAGTCGGGGGTGATGCTTTTGACCGCTCAGGGACACTCTTTACGTTAAATCAGCGGCGCTTGTTCCCGCCGCGAAGGAGCCCCTCGGGTCCCGGCAACTTAGGGGGTCCTCTAGTTCGCTTGAATAATTCTTTCTTTTTTCTATTTTGCTGAATATTCTATTTACTCTCGTTATTAAAGAATTTGATAAAAAAATGTGAACACCCCAAAATTGAGTTATGTTTGCATTTAAATCATTTTTTTGACTGAAATGTAGTATAAAAAAGGCCCGTTTGACGCCCCCCTCTCGGCTGACGCCCTAGGCCATGGCCTAGGTTGGCCTAGTGGATAATCCGGGCCTGCATATCAGCTCTAGTAAACATTCTATTTTATTTATCTAAAAGAGTTGTAATGGCATCTCTCTAATGTGGGCAAATAGGCAGGGTAGCCAATCCATTGTATGTCAATCAAGTCATCGGTGGCTCTGGCAAACCTTTTATTTATATCTATAAGATGAATTAGTATCTCTTGGGCAATGACCAGCAGTAGTGTAGTGGCTTATTTTACAGTGTGGGAACGCTTGATATATTTGTCAAATTCCCTGCAAAGAAAGATACGACTTCCCGGATTTCCCGGGTTTTCGAAAACCAGTGTGGGAACGCCGTTCCCACATGTTCCCGCACCACTACACCACTGATGACCAGTGTTGCCAATGCACTTAATAGTAATCCCCTATGGGCTCAGGTAAATATTTTATTTGTCCAAGTGAGGTGGATTTGTCGGCGCAGCTTACCGTATTTCCTGCGGCGGTGACCTCTGTTGGTCCGTATCCTGCGTCCCCCTGGGTATCCACTGAGTCTCCAGCTGCTGTCTTGGCGCCAGTCTGGAGATGAACCACTGCGCTTCTGGTGACCCGATGTTGACCCCTGTGCTGGTGCCAGCACCGCTGCGCTTCCCGTGCGCTGCAACACCGCAACACCACACACCACATCACAAGGCATTATCCGTGCAGCAAAATACCCCCGTCGCAGCAGACCTGCGTACTCAGCGAATTTCCAATGGAGTTTCAGATTATTTACTTTCCCTATAAAAACACAGGATCGAGTATGTAGGTTTGCTGCCATATAGTGTTGTTAGAAAATCTAAGTTAATAAATAATTTGTGAATGTAAACAAAAAGTTGTATCAAGCTCTGACAATTTTTATTTTCCCCATTAACCCCATGGGGGTGAGTATGTAGGTTTGCGCCATATGGGTTTTGTAAGCAAGTATAAGTTGAACCCTATCTAGATAATGTACATACCAAATTTGATTAAGTTATGTCAATAAATAGGTAAGATATAGGGTTTTCATGATTTCCCATAAGAATAACATGGAAAACACATTTTGAATTTTCTCCGTAATCATTTAAGCTAAGTTAAAAATTAAAAATACTAAATTGTTTGTTTTTTAAGCTCTTTTGAATGATTTAGTTAAAAATCATGAATTTTTGAAAATTGTGGTCCAAAAATGCCAAAAACCCAATTTTGACCCCTTTGAAACCCCATAAAACCCCATTCCCATAACCCGACAATGCTGGTTCGCGAACTCATGATAATAGACCTGGTCTTACACCTTCATTCCAAATTTGATCAAAATCGGAGGTCCGCTTCAAAAGTTATCGGTACCATAGAGACATATATATATGAAAATGAACGAACGGTGTTTTTGGCTTCTGGGGACCTCAAAATGAAAAAGTAAAGTGGTCCCGGGCTTAGGTCTTACCATGGCTACTACCGTAATAGTGTATTATTCCCTATAGGGAAATTCGCTAAAACCGATTGGTTTGATATCTTTTGAAAGATCACTGGTAAGGCATTTATCCAGTACTTGGAAAATCATTACTTTATTGCAATAAGCACGAATAAAAATATTACAGGTAACACCATAAAGAGACACATTGAATTGTTAAACCAAATTCAATCCTGATGCTTAGTGAGGTCTTATACGTTCAAATTTCACATTAAAATTCAGATTCTAGACCAATGAAAGGTAGGCATTTGACACAACTGGTGTTTTAATGTACCTTACACAATTTGCATGTCAGCTGATTGTTCCATTACAATTCAGGTTTTAGTTGCTTTATGTGTCTAACCTCAAAAGCGTGTGACGCATAAACTAAAGTCAGATGTGAGTGAGAACGACTATTTTAGATCAAGGGACATCTGTGTGGTTGTGTTTAGGATGGAATCCATAACATATGAATCTTTTACATGTTTATACAGTGATTTACCAAATTTAAGTTGGTTGTAGATAAAATAATATATCCAACGATTGTATTCAGCCTTTAAGCCATAGGGAGAGCAGGGTAATACCGTGCACTTAAGCTATATTATTTTTTATCTTTAATTTGAAAACTTCAGTGAAAGTGGCAAACATCTCATTTGGAAGGAATTTGATCTGCCAACAATTTTCTGTTTCATGTTTGGAATTTCTAACTAACTTTGAGTGCTAAGCTCATTTTACAAATCCTTTACTGCCCCAAGTGCAGGGGCAATACCGTGCACCAGTTAGAAATAGTGTAAAAAAGAAAATTTTATTTAAATTTGTTTTATTAATATTGAATAATCATCGTCAAAACAAAACGACATGACGTAGCTTTTCCAACCCTAACCTAAAATAAGAACATTATAGGGCTTGTGTTTGGTATTAAAAAATAGTGCAAGATATGAGCTATTCAAAACCACTAGTTTGAATACAGTAAGGAATAGCAATTTTCACTTACATCAGTTTAAGTTAGTCACTAAAATTAGAAGGAAAGTTGACAGAACAATAAAAAAACTTTTGTCACACTCGCGTTTGTCAAGATGGACGCTCTCCGACTGTCTCTAATTGTTTCGCATTTTTTCCACTGCATAGCAGCACATCCTAGCGCTCACTGCTTTCTTCAGCTTGTCTGAAAAATACGGTGAACGGTATTACCCCGCCATCCGGTATCACCCTGTTCTCCCCTACTCGTGAAATTTTAAAACACTCTCTTCTAATTTACCTCTCTCTCGTGCCTTGAAGGCCCTCATAATACGGTCGTTGCATATACTTCTATGAATAATTATTTACTTTTCTCAAGGACCATCAGTTAATGTCATGTCGGGGGACGGCCACCAGAAGTCTAAAGAAAATCTAAAGGTAAGCATAGATCGATATGCACGATCAATGCCGCACACCGGACTTCAAATGGATGACAGAGCGGGCAATGGATGGTAAACTTCAAATAAAAACATGTCAACAAAATTAAAAATTGCAACATCTTTGCTGTAAACTTTTGAAGTCGGGTCTGCACAAGACCCCACAGGTCTTTGGCGCATTGCTCTAAATTCACACACGTATGGAATAATTTATTACTGATGAACCTTCTGTTTTGGTTTGAAGTAAATTAATAAATAATATAAAAGGTTTAGTTTGGACTTCAATACCTATTGATTTAGACTAGCATTTTCATAATGATTTGTTACTAAAAAGGTATGAACGTGATAGGCCTATTTACTGAATTGGTAAAATTAACAACAATTCGCACCACGCAAATCCATAAATAGTTATTTGTGCTTCTAGGGGCTAAAGTACAATGTTTTCTCCCTGAAGGGAAAGTGTTGTTGCCCGAAGGCGAAGCCGAGGGCGACAATTTCCCTGAGCGAGAAAAGTACTTTAGTCCCTTGATGCACACAACATTTTTCTTCCACCTACACGAATAAAATTTAGTCCTAATAGGCCTACTGTAGATAATTTAACTTTACCTTCATATGATCCCTTGCTCCATCGAGCTGGATCTGTCACATCAACATAAAAAACACACAAGGTAGGCCATATCAATTTTGAAGAACACGAAAAAAAATATATATAATTTAAGCCTAGTCAAAAGTTTTACACTTATGTTTTGGACTTCTTATGTTAATAGCCTACCCAAGCAAAATGTAAACAAACACCTACACTGCCACGGCCATCTCTAATACTAGAGATGCTGCTCACCCACTGCTGACTGAATGGTCAGCAGTGGGTGAGCAGCAGCTACAGCTGCTATTAGTCAACAATGAGTAACAAAACAAATACAAGTAACAGCTGACTGTGGCTCATGTTCTTCTTAATCTCTCTTATAAGGCTGCGGTCTACCCCAACCAAAACAACAACAATGCCGAATGCCGCCTCGCGGCCGTAGCGCTAGGCGCTGCAGAGGTTTACGGGGATCGCGTTTCAGAATTAACCGATTAAGACAGAGATTAGCTGTTCACTTTTTCTAAAAGTAGAAAAAAGTATCTAGTCGGCAATCTTTTTAGAATTTTTAAATAAAATTTCCAACTTCAGTAATATCTGTCTAAAATCATCTGTTTTTTAGTTTTATAAATGCAGAGGTTTACGGGGATCGTGTTTTAAAAATAACCTCTTAAGATAGAGATTGACTGTTAACTTTTTTTTAACGTAGAAAAAAGGATCTAGTCGGCTATCTTTTTGGAATTTTAAAATGAAATTTCTTTTTTCAGTAATAACTGTCTAAAATCGTCTGTTTTTTATCGATTTTAACTGAAGTTTTCTATTGGTTTTAATGAACTAATTACAAAAGTGTAACAGAGGGAAAGTAGTACCGTTAGTCTTCTTTAATATGACACTTTATTTATAGCTCTAGGCTTCATTTAGCCGAAGATAACACGATTCTAAAATAACCCTTGCATTTGGGTGCGCGCCAGGGGTAGACCGGAGCCCGGGACCACCCCGGTCTACCTCTGGCGCGCACCCAAATGCAAGGGGTTTTTTAGAATCGTGTTATCTTCGGCTAAATGAAGCCTAGAGCTATAAATAAAGTGTCATATTAAAGAAGACTAACGGTACTACTTTCCCTCTGTTACACTTTTGTAATTAGTTCATTAAAACCAATAGAAAACTTCAGTTAAAAATCGATAAAAAAACAGATGATTTTAGACAGTTATAGCTGAATTAAGAAATTTTATTTAAAAATTCCAAAAAGATAGTCGACTAGATCCTTTTTTCTACGTTAAAAAAAAGTTAACAGCCAATCTCTATCTTAAGAGGTTATTTTTAAAACACGATCCCCGTAAACCTCTGCATTTATAAAACTAAAAAACAGATCATTTTAGACAGTTATTACTGAAGTTAGAAATTTTATTTAAAAATTCTAAAAAGATAGCCGACTAGATCCTTTTTTCTACTTTTAGAAAAATTTAACAGCTAATCTCTGTCTTAATCGGTTAATTCTGAAACACTATCCCCGTAAACCTCTGCAGCGCCTAGCGCTACGGCCGCGAGGCGGCATTCGGCATTGTTGTTGTTTTGGTTGGGGTAGACCGCAGCCTTAATGTTATTCTTATGTAACTAACTTTAGCCCCGTGGTACGAAAAAACTCGAGTTTTCCCTAGGTAGAAAGATTAAGTATCCAAGTCACATGGGATAGAAATTAGTACTTTACTACTCTATTCCAAGGAGTAAAATACGGCTTTAGATAGTAGGTGGAGGAAAAAGTATTTGAAACCTAGTAGCCTTCCTAGTAGACTAGTACCTAGTACCTATTAGACTAGTACCTAGTACCTAGTAGACTAGTACCTAGTACCTAGTAGACTAGTACCTAGTACCTAGTAGACTAGTACCTAGTACCTATTAGACTAGTACCTAGTACCTAGTAGACTAGTACCTAGTACGTAGTAGACTAATACCTAGTACCTAGTCTACTTCAATATTCATAGTACTATCTATAAGCTAATACAATAATTTCTATTTGTACCCACATAAAATATAACCCTAATTTTAATAACGGTTTTTATTAATTACTTTACTTTTAGCATTTATTTGTTTTCTAAGGAATTTTCACTTTTTTCAGTAGTGTATTAGTAGGTATTATAAAAAAAATAGATACACATCCTTAATACATAAAAGCCGTGTGATATTAGTACCAAATTGACATACTTTAAAAATCGTTCTCTTTATGGATTTTCCGACACTTTTTGAGAAATAAGGTTGTTATTTATCTTCACACTTTAAAAATTCTTGCATATTCTTGATCTGCTTGACTTTCCAGGTAATTCGAATGTTCTGTAGTAAAAATGTTTAAGCGGCTTATCCACTTTTACTGAGTTTTCAGAAAATTCCCACGGAAATCACTATTATTTCCTACATCATCGTGAAATTTCCTACATTTTAAAACAAAAGCAGCTTGATGTGAATTATTGATAATTTTACCATTGAGTATACCTACATGTATTTTTTTTTAATTTTTTCCCCTAAACTTATGCCGATTGGCTATAAAATTTAATGAACCAATTTCAATCTTTTTAATCCCGGAATTCTTGGGTACGAAAATTTAAAGCCTTCAATGCAATAAAATAAAACAATTAAATAATTAAATAATTGTTTTATTTTATTGGTAGACCGACGCCATATTAAGCAAAAAGTAAATATCGAATGAAAATAGACATATGGGGATGTGTGTGCTTCAGTCTACAGTTTATTGCGTAAAGTAGCCTATGTGTTTGTCTTGGCCCAAAAAAAGATTCTGATAAAGCGAAACATGTCCAGAGAGTTACTGACCATTCTGGATGTTAAATTATGGAAATTCATCAATGCCTAAAGAAAATACACATCATCACAAATTGAATGGGTATTATTACTGTACACTGAAACGAGAATTATAATAGAGTGAGTATCCAATGGCAACTTAGATAGTGAACTAATTACAAACAGTTACAATTTCATTAAGAATTCGTTAATTTCTTCACCATTTAATTTGCTCCGTAATAAAATTGAAACAAACTTCTTAAAACCGAATTACTCCTCTTTCTTCCCTGGAATTCACAACTCACCAGAATTGTTTTCCAAAATGTTGAAATTTATCTATCCTATTTGTTTAAATTTCATTGTTGGTGATGGTGAGTTTTAATTGTTTATTAAATTATTGTGGAAATTTTCCATCATTGATAAGTGGTAATAATTTACTAAACAATAATTTACTAAATAGTAATGTACCCATCCTATTAATTTACCGTTCATTATAAATATATACATTATAAATAGGTAGGATTAAACATTTTGCATTTTGAATTATAGCCTATTGATAGTATAAACGTATAATATCTTAGAATGTAGTTCAACTACATGGTGGTCTACTCTGCTTTATAGAATAATGTTAAAAAATATAGTGTATAATTAACATTTAACTGTTTAAATAAAATATAAAAAAAACTGTATGTGTGATTGAAAAGTCCCGGAACGGTGAAATATATTTTTTACCATTATAGATGAAGTAATGAAACTTGGTATACCAATAATAGCTATAAATATCTACTCTTTTAAGCTATTATCAATTTTTTATCCCTTAAGAGGGACGTCCTACGAGGAGTCAGTCAAAATTCTTAAATAGCAGCATAGGTCAAATTTGGTTTCAAATTAAAGGTCTCAGTTAGTAGAGTATAATGCCGCAAACCAGACTTCAAACGGATTACCGAGACGGAAATGACCGGCAAACTAAATTTCCATTAAAACCATATGGGAAAACTTAAAAATGCGATAACTTACTTAATACTCAACCTTTTGACGTCGGGTTTGTGGTTTATTACTCCAAATACAAAGACGTTTAAAATGGTGTATGATGTAACAAGGGCCAAAGCAGATTTCTGTAAGACTTCCAAGAGAGAAATCCCTTAAAGGGTATGGAAAATGAAACTTCTTTGGCCCTCATCACATCATACACCATTTTAAACGTCTTTGCATTTGGAGTAATAAGCCACAAACCCGACGTTAAAAGGTTAAGTATTAAGAAAGTTATCACATCTTTAAGTTTTATCCATATGATTTTAATGGAAATTTTGTTTGCCGGTCATTTCCGTCTCGGTAATCCGTTTGAAGTCTGGTTTGCGGCATTATACTCTACTAACTGAGACCTTTAATTTGATACAAAATCGACCTATGCTGCTATTTAAGAATTTTGACTGACTCCTCGTAGGCCGTCCCCCTTAAGGGATAAAAAAGTGATAATAGCTTAAAAGAGTATATATTTATAGCTATTATTGGTATACCAAGTTTCATTACTTTATCTATAATGGTAAAAATATATTTCACCGTTCCGGGACTTTTCAATCACACTGTATACATTTTTTTATTATTCTACCAAGCTTCTGTAAAACTGCTTATATTCCACTAGATACTTTTTGAATTAGGCTATAATTTTATAGTTTTTCAGGAATTAAACAACTAATAAATTGCTTGGTTACCAAACTGCGAAAACAATTTGTTTTTCCCATAGAAATAATTTTGCTGTTTAACAATAAATATTCAACATTAGACTGAATAACATTAGTATTTATAGATAGAATTAATAATAAGGAAATAATAATGGAAACATTCCATTCTGAAATACGGCTATATGTATAACAAAACATACCCCGAATAATGAGAAAGGGAACTGACATCCCGATGTGTTATTTGGAAATGACACGACAAAGTAAATGGTCAAAGGTGCGTCAAAACCAGGGAATAGAAACAACATTTGAAAACAGACATCGCCATCCTATGTAGCCCTAGAGCTATGTCGAGAATAACTTCACATGACAAATAAATGATTCGATATATCTGCACAGAGAGGGGTATTTATAATGTATCTTCTGTGTTGTATTTTGAAATCACTAATTGTAAATCAATTTGTATGAACGGAGCATTTGATTTGTATGAGGTGTTCTATACAAGAATTTGAAAACACAAAAACGAGTTTAAAATATTGATTTTTTCTGAAGGTCAATGTGTTCTTGACTTTCAAGAAATCTTGGCTGCAGAAATCCGGAAAAAGACTGTCTGAAGCACGATATTTTAACATAACAGCATCAGCATTAATAGACTATGTCAACTGTTTAAAAAGGTTTTGTTGTAGAACTATTAGCGCGCTTTCTCCTTCAACACATATTATGAAATTCAATTGATAAACTGTGTGTGTGTGTTTCTCCGCCAGAGGTATTTTATAGCGTTTAGACGGGGAACTTCCTAAACCCAGGTCTTGTTGCTATTTAACACCACAGAATCGACAATTTGTTAGATAGTATCATTAATTAGTAGCCCAACATGTTCATGATACAGATTTTCTGCAAATAAGAGCGAAGCAAATCATATAAGGATTGTCACAATATCCAAAGACATGTTCACTCAAAACTTAATCATAGTTTTATCAGCCAACTGCGAGTCTGTGTGTAAAGTAATTTATCTGTTTTTGTGACAATGCAAATTATCCCAAAAAGCAAAGTGTAACAATCACAAAATTAAAACTATAGATATTTAAAAATTATTTCTTTAACATCAGCACCTCTAAAATATGTAAGATGACTCATACAGTGTGGAAAAGGTAGTCACAGTATAGTTTTATGAGATTAGGAAAATAGAAGTTAGGCCAACTCGAGTGTCATGTAATGGAGATTCAACTAGTTCATCTAAGTAGAAAATCAAAACAAAAGATTGTCTTATTGCCAGAAATTTGAAGACAACTGCATTTTAAATACCATATAAACACTGCTTGTCCACAAAAGAACTCAAAGATTCCGGGGAAAAAGATTTTATTTAAGGTTTAAGTCAAATACTATATTCTATACATTGTTTTAGATGCCATTCGCTTAAGTTTATTTTAGTCTTTGGTAGACTTTTCACTCAACCTATTCTAATGCCTTGGCAAGCAAGTGGCTGTTGCCACAAAAGCTGCAATCTCTTCTCTAAGATGCATGACGGTTATATCTCGTATTTTCTCATGGGGATATTACTTCTTTGGATCTCATCATCTGAGACACCTAAAGATTCAGTGTGAAATGAATCCAAGATGTGTATACCACTAGAGAACCGATTAGAGCTTTTGTGGAAACATTCACTCCAGACATGCAGACCAGGACATGAAAAATGTTCAAATACTGTTTCGATGTGTAAACGAAAAGGGGGCATATGGGAAATGTTCAAATACTTTGTTGGTGTATATAAATATCAAATAAACTCTCTTCTTGTTACAAGTTTAACAAAAAATATTACTTCTTCAGATAAAGTATAAAATAAAGTGTATAAACATGTACAATATAAAAAGAAAACGAAATGAAATAAATGAACAAGATTGACACAATCAAAACCAAAACACAGCTGTTAATACACAGTCAAAACACAGTTGCAGATGGGGAAGGAGGTAAGTCGGTATATATATTTCATTAAGTATGTAATAAGTTGTCATCTTAGTTTTAGGCCAGTGGGATGTCTAATTTTTAGTCCCAGTTGAAATTCAGAGTTTCTGAGATTTATTGAAATAATGTTTTCGTTTTGGTCGACTTAAACCTTGTTAATGGCTTTAAGTCTGTATAATTCTTCTATTTTGTTCTTATTGTGGAAATTTGCATGTTTCGGTACAGTCTTGGTCAATATAGCTAATGTCGGCATGATGTCCCGTCATCCGCACTCTCAAGTAATTGGACGTTTGACCTAAGTATCGTTTATCGCTGAACTTGCAGTTTAATTGATAAATAACATTTTTACTGTTATAATATATGTGTATATATATACAAGCGAAATACCACTGACTTACAAACTCATCAAGAAATCACAGGAACTACCGAACGGAATTAGGCTTACTCAAAACTTTGAACACCTCTTAGGTCCGCGCTAAGAACGGTTATCAAAAATTTGCGACCCAACCAAAGGAAAACCAGCGAGTTTTCTATTTCTCCAGAATCATTGAACGGATATATACAGGGTGGTTAAAAAGTAACTTGCATCCCCCCTCCCCCTTAACTTTTTAACTACAGTATATGAGATATTTGTAATCGGTTTGCGGCAACCTTCTTGGATATGAGGGGCTACAATAATGATGGTTAATTTTAAAATGTTTATCCCTAGGGGTAGTGGGGGCAGGGGGTAGCCCAAAATGTACAAATAAGAAGTATGATCGACTTTCATATAATTTTATAGGTCTTGATTAAACTAAAGATATAACAAAGTAAAAATCGGACCACTAATAACAAAATGGTGCCCTTAAATAATTCAAATGTAATAAACCATGATAACAATAATAATCTTTCATTTTAAAAAGTCCATTAAGAAATATTATTTTTATACCATAATACAATTCTGTTTGTGACGCGGGTTGTTAAAAGTAATTTTTAGTTGCCATTTTGTTATTAGTGGTCTGATTTTTATTTCCTTTATGTCAATTGTTTATTTTCATCAAGATCTATAAAACGGTATGAAAGTCGACCATATTTCCCTTTTGAAAATTTTGAGCGACCCCTTACCTCCACTGCCCCTAAATGTGAAAATTTTTTAACTAACCATCATTATTGTAGCCTTTCACATCCAAGAAGGTTGCCGCAAACAGATTTAAAATATCTCAAACAGCTAAAATGTTAAGGGGGTACAAGTTACTTTCCAACCACCCTGTATTCTAAATTTTATACTCATGTTCGTCTTACCTTCTATCTGCTTGCTAAATATTAGTTTTAAAAAGTTCGTGACCCAACCGTGAGAATCCACGAAAAGCCGCATATATATATATATATGTTCCATTATAAACACATACCCCTGCATTTTGACACATAGCGGAACTACCGAGCGCATTTTTATTAAACTTTGTACTCTGGTTCAGATTCCCTTTTATGTGCTTACCAGGAGACGGCTTAAAATAATTTCGCAACCGAACCTCGAAATTCCGCTACACTATACAAAATGGCCCGAGATTTTTATGTTATTTGTGGACACGAACAAATGTTTACGAAATTTTGTACCCCAGTTCATTGAGAAATTTGGCAAGGACGTTCCTCTTTGCTAATAGAGGCTAACAAAGAAACAGTGTTGTAAATATCGTTTTTGAAGTCCTTTAGAGCTCCGCCACAGAGGACTTCAAAATTAGGGACTCTAGGGCCTACGGGGTTGAAATTTGACATGGTCGTTCCTCTTTGCTAATAGGTACTCACTAACAAACGATTTTGCAAATATAGTCTTTAATGTCCTTAAGGGCCCCAACAAAGAAGTTAGATATTTAAACAAAGGAGTTTCAATATAACTCACTTAACTTAAGGAAGAAGATTTCGTTGCTCTAAAATAATTTTATTATCTATCAATTGAATTCAGTCACAGGCGAAGCCATGGACGGCCAACAGATAGTGTTGTATATAAACGTGAGATAATATCATTTTGGACGTAGTACAAAACAATTATTGTTTTCTTGAGCCTTCAACAAAACCATTCCTCGATACCTCGGAGTTCTATTGTGAACGCCCTACATAATTAACTTATGCGTTGTCATTAAAAACAAATGAATAACGTTTAAAATAAGCCAGCTATCAAATCAAATTATCAAAGTGCTCTTTAAAAGTTACAGTGATATTTGAACCACCTAATGTATTAAAAATCTTCATTATGGTTTTGAATAGTTTTCGCTTCGAAAGTGTGAAAATCAAGAACTTATCAGGGTCAATACATACAGGGAATCAATATTGACTAAATGCTTCTAACTTAAATGGGGCTTTATTTCGCAAACAGCCAGTTTGTGAATTGTTTTGAATCCTCTTCATAAGAAGTGAGTGTTTTATAAAGACCATCGCGTGTTGAGTGCTTCGATCTCCATGCAAGTCGCTGGTACGTTTAAAACGACTTTTAAAATCGGGCATATTTCATTAAATAAATTTTTATTATGAATTTAAAACTATTTTTTTATATTGTAGATTTGCTTCCAAAACAAATTATTTTTTTTTTTTATTTTATTTGGCACGTAAAACAGAGTGAGGTTCATAATTTAGCAGTCTATCTTCCGTGTTTTACAATAGCCGTTTTAAATTCTTATTTCAACAAATTATTTTCATCCTTGTCAGTTAAGCTTACAAAGTAAGTTATTGGTGTAACAATTTTTTGAAGATCTATTTAGGGCACTTTAAAGAGTGAACAATGCATATGGAAATTGTCCGTTTGGCTCGTTAGTTTATTGCGTGGCCAGTGCTTTAACGAGCTGTATCCAAATCCACATAGGAAACAATTATTTTGTATTTTATTTATAATTTTTATTTTTTTATTTTTTTTTTTTTCAAAAGACAAATCGTAAAACGACATTTAACTCATGTTTTAAGATACTAAAATGTATAACGGTTTGATACGTGTTTCCATAAATATTTTTACGTCTCTGTTCTTTGAAAGTTGTTAAACAGAAACAAACTAAAGTCACATTCATATATTTTTTCAACTTGTACAATAATATTGTACATTTTGCGGTTTAATGCTTTTGTAAATTTACCTTCTTCATTGTTTTGTTGAGCCACAATTGGTTTCGTTCATGGGCTATTTTACTTGTGATATTTAACAACATAGTTCATTATGGTTTCATAATCATCATACGATATAATATTTTTTCTTTGATAAGATTCTAGGACGTTATAACTAATGATACAGTTTTAAATTAAATTAACATCTGTCCCAAGCACGCTGTCAAATATTGTGGAATTTATGTTTGCATTTCAAACTTTTTAATTTTGTAAATTTTGGTTTTTTAACGTAAACATTTTTCTGAATAATCTACAGTACTTAAAACACAAATATTGAACTGAGAATATTCAGTTAACTGATTTTAAGTTGGTAAAAAAGTAATTATTGTTAAATGAAGTAAGAAGGTTAAAAAGAAAGTAAACATGCTGGTATTTACCCATTCGACATATTTAATTCAAGGTTACACACTGTGTAAGCTACATTAGCGATTTTAATGTTTTCTTCAAAAGAGCTGGAAAACGGTCTGGAAAATTAGATTAATTAAACTATGAGTGGCGGTGGACTCCCCCTTACCCCTTGTCCATGCCATCCCTCCACCTGAAATATTTCATAACGGAAATCGCCCCAAGCCGCCGAATATCCCGTTACAAATTACCCGACAAACCAACAATACTTAAGTCCACAATTTTTCTCCCTTATCGTCACAGGGAATCTTCAGGCCCGATTAGTGCATTAAGCCCAAACTATCTGTGGAAAATGAATGGGCTTGATTAATTTTTATGGATTCATTAAAAAGCCTTTAATATCCTGGATATCTTTAACGTTTTAGTTTTGTGAACTGTGCATTTCGCACAAAAAATATAATAGGGAATCTTTTCATATTTTAATTAAAACCTCGAAAGTGCATAGGAAAGCTCATTGATCTATCACATAGAGTTACACTTCTTAACGGACAAGATCTTAAATTGTTAAAACATTATGTTAAACTAAGTTATATCTGATGTTTTAACATTTTCATTCTTCACAAAAAGTTGATAACTATAAGGCAAAGTTTAAAAATAAAGGAAAAAATTTACTTCCTCAAACTGCATATATTGGTAAAAAGAAATAAAATTGGAAATATACACACAATGACACTGATTACCTTACCAGAGTCATTGTAAATTTTTTATATTAAAAAAGTTAAAAATCCTTCCATTTTAAGTTTTTAACACATGTTTTAAAATGAAATATGTCCCTGAAATAAACAAATCAGAATTAAAATGATAAAACTAGCTGGGCCTATGAAAATTATTTTCCTGCACAACTTAAATAAACTATTTTTAGGGGAAAATATCAACGTAGTCATGACTCATGACTCAAAATTTTTCAAAATCTACTTAAATCAATTAAACAATTGACAACTTTTTTCTTAGTTTAAGAAGGTCCAAAAATTACAGCCCAGAGGCTATACCGTGTAATTTGGTCATTTGGGAGCTACAAAAGTTACAAGGAACAGTTGCTGCAATATACTTATACCGACCAAAAATAACATCTGTAACGATTTAACAATTTAAATTCTCAGGGGAAAAGATGACTCATAGACAATTACTTCTTTATGATAATTGATTTCAATCGAAAAAGCAGATTAAAATTTAGATGCAGATGAAAATTTAGTTAACAACATTTTTAGAACATTTACGTAATCTAATCGATAGGTGCTTTTACATCTTAAAACGTTACAGTATGGTGGGAAGATGAGTTACGTAACAACACAGACCTATGATTTGATTCTTTTTGCTGATGACACCATTGCCCTAGTGAAGGGACGAAATTTGACAGATATGAATACATTGGTTTCTGAGACACTGATCCAATTCAAAATGTGGTTCTCCTCAAATGGTCTTACACAAATCAGTCAAAAACTTCATCAGTTATTTTAAACACAGTCAGATGGAAGTACTACGAAACATAAAACACTGTTTCAAACAGTATATTGTCAAACAGCACTCAGGTTATTGTGAATGGTTTGTATTATTTAAGGATTTCGTTGTTGAGTTTTTGTTGACAGCAAACTAAATTGGAATAACCTGCTCATTTCTGAGTTTATTACCCCTGAACTGAAACTAAAAAATGGTATTAAATTACCTTGATAGTTCCAGTTCTTGAGTTGTGTGCGAAGACTAAAACCTGGTTTCGGTGCTAAATTGCACCATGATCACGTAGCTGTCAATCGAGAATTTTGGAAGTAATGCAGTCAATTAGTGTTTACACTAGGAAATTTTTGGGGTAGTTTTTATTTCTTTTATTTCTTATGTTATTTGGGGTGCTGAATCCGAACCTGAGGTTTGCTAACAAATTTTCTTGACGGAACATTGTCAAAAATGGAAAAATGTGAAAAATTTGTACTTTTTGTAATTTTTGGCTTATAACTCAAGAACTATTAACTTTTCGTAATGTATAGTATTAAAATTAAAGTATACAAAAATTTTCTACATAATTCATCCCGTACTTGTTATTCTCTGTTATGAGCCGTTTGGGCTCCAGGGCTGTTTGAATATTGGAGTTTTAGCGAATTTCCCTATAGGGAATACGCTCTTACGGTAGTAGTCATGGTAAGGACTAAGCCCTGGACCATGTTACTTTTTTGTTTTGAGGTCCCCCAAAGCCAAAAACACCGTTCGTTCAAACTGATATATATATATATGATATTATATATAATTGTAATTGTATTGTATTATATATAATTGTATATATATATATCATAACATATATATATATCTGTTATATATATATATATATATATATATATATATATATATATATATATATATAAATTTTGAACCGAACCTCTGATTTTGATCAAATTTGGTACAGGGGTGTAAGACATCATTTACTTGATTGAGTTCGCAAACCAAAATGATCGGACAACATTAACGGGGTTTAATGGGGTTTTAAAAGGGTAAAATTTTGGTTTTTGGCTTTTTTTACCTTAGTTTATAAAATTCAACGAATTTAACCTAATCTATTTAAAAGAGCTAAAAAACAAACAATTTGGTATTTTGAATTTTTTATTTAGCTTATATGGTTATGGAGAAAATCTAAATTTAAGTTTTCCATGGTTTTTTTTATGGGAAATCAACAAAGCCCTCTATCTTGCTTATTTATTGACATAGATTCATAAATTTTTTTATGTACTTTCATTAGAAAAGGTATATCCTTTATTTACTTGCAAAATCCATATGGCGACAGACCTATATACTTTCCCCCATCAGGTTTAAAGTGAAAATAAAAATAACAGAAATTGATCATGTTTGGTATGCAAATTCGTTATGCAAGTTTTAACTTATATTTGCTTACAAACCCATAATACCACCCGTCGCAGCAGACCTGCGTACAAATGTCTAAATTAGTAATATTAATTTTGACCAGATGAACCTGTAAACAAAATTTCATTACGTGCTCATAAATAGGAAAATAAACAACTATTCTCCTAATGATACATATCGGAAGAGAGTATGCAGGTATGCTGCCATGGGGAACACTAAAAGTAGGTTTTTAGCCTAAAAAAATTTGTTCGACCATATGAAACTATATACTAAGTTTCATCAATATCTGCCCATAAGTAAAAGAGCTTTCCTTTTCTCTATGATATGATTTATATGGGAACAGGTTAGCTGCCATGATAAGCACAAAAAACAAGATTTTTTATCATTAATGGATGAATCTCAACCAAATGATACTAAATACCTAGTTTCATCCAAAAATATTGGTTAGTAAGTGAAATATTAACACATCCTTATCCTCCATGAGATTAACATTGGAGCCCCAAAATACAATGTACTGTCTTTAGACTTTTTAATATCTCGGTAACCAATGGAGATAGAGCAAAGTTTGAAAGTAATACATTGTGTGTGTGTGTTTTTTTAGATAAATGAAGTGGTAAAAATAAAAATTTGAAGTTTTTAAAAATGACATGTGAAAAATGCATTTAAAACTTGTTGATTTCCCATAAGAAAACAATGGAAAACTTATAGACAAAAAAAGACCAAAGACAAAAAACAAAAATACTCTTTATTGACATGAACATTAAGTACAGTCATGGCGTCATTATTTTTCTTCTTCAGTGATGAGGTTGGCCTCGTCCCTCCAGGCATACTTCAACAGAGTAAAATTCTTTTTTTCAGTAGCCAGTCGAGAACAGCTCCTGTGAAGTTCCGGTTGTTTTTTGTTCTTTCAGAGCAGGTGGAAGGGTGTTGAATAGTTTTGCTCCGATAGAGCTGGGTTTTTTCTCGTAGGCTGACAGATGATGTGCAGGGAGTATGTAGTTGATTTGGTTTCGGGTGTCATAATGATGAGCCTCTGAGAAGTTTACTATGGGTCTTTCGTTAACAACGTGGGTAACTACCTCGGCAATATATAGGTTAGCTACTGTCTGTAGTTTCAGCCTTTTGAACTCCCCCGGGCATGAGTCACGAAATGCCAGTCCAGCCATGATTCTGACTGCCTTTTTCTGTAGACGTAATACCCTCTGAAGGTTCCCCTGAGATGATAGCCCTTATACAATCAGTATTATAGATATATCAGTACATTTAGATTTTCTCCATAACCATATAAGCTAAATAAAAAATTCAAAATATCAAATTGCTTTTTTTAGCTCTTTTAAATAGTCTAGGTTAAATTTGTACCAAAATTTTACCCTTTTAAAACCCCATAAAACCCCGTTAATGTTGTCCGATAATTTTGGTTTGCGAACTCAATCAAGTAAATGATGTCTTACACCCCTGTACCAAATTTGATCAAAATTGGAGGTTCGGTTCAAAAGTTATCGGGTTCACTGACATATATATATATATATATATATATATATATATATATATATATATATATATATATATATATCAGTTTAAACAAACTGTGTTTTTGGCTTTGAGGGACCTCAAAACGAAAAAGTAACATGGTCCCGGGCTTAGGTCTTACCGTGACTACTACCGTAAGAGCGTATTCCCTATAGGGAAATTCGCTAAAGATCCAATATTAAAACAGCCCTGGAGCCCAAACGGTTCATCAAAGAATAATAAGTATGGGGTTAATTTTGTAGCAAATTTTGTGTACTTTAATTTTAAAATATACATTATGTAAGAAAAGTTAATAGTTCTTGAGTTATAAACAAAACATTACAAAAAGTACAAGTTTTTTTTTTTACATTTTTTCCGTTTTTGACAATGTTCCGTCATGAAGTTTTGTTAGCAAACCTCAGATTCGGATTCAGCATCCCATAACATAAGAAATAAAATAAATCAAAACTACCCCAAAAATTTCCAGCCAGGGGAATTTTTGAATGCAAATTTATTGGATTAAAGTCATTTCTTCGGCTGGACGTTTTCAAAGAGTTTTAAAACACAAAGATACACAGGTTACATAATAACGAAAACCGGGCGCACGGTTGGTGGTCACTAGCGCGTCACATTGATGTATTGAAGTACAAATACGTCACGGTAGCCGGCTCGAGAACACTGGGGGTGACGGCGGCGAACAGTATTTGAACTTTGTATCCTAATAAACAGTGGGTTAATTTACCTCATCGTGTTCAATCATGTAGTAATTCATAAACGATTACTATAGTTTCGAGGTTACTACCTCATTATCAAATCGTCAATTATAAAAATATCATTTCAGCATCATTTGTTTGGCACCGAAATGATATTTTTTACTATCGACGATTTGATAATGAGGTAGTAAACTCGAAACTATAGTAATCGTTTATGAATTACTACATGACTGAAGACGATGAGGTAAATTAACCTACTATTTATTAGTTTAATCATTCAAGGAGAGATTAACATGAATGAACTTTGTACCCTACCTATAATGGACTCGTCCTGAGTGGGTTATCAGCTGAAAGAAATGGATTCGTCCGTCGAATTTGAGTTGTTTCAATTATTTTATTCAATAGTCGATAGTCAATAGTTCTTTATTTACATGTAAGATTTGTTTACATAAACAATGAAAGAAATATAACGTATCGTCATACTAAATAAGAACAAAATGAATATAAAATGAATGGTTCAAACCAAATACTAATTTGAAAAGAAAAACTAAATCAATACTCTGGACAATAAAAACAAGGCACTGTACTGTTTGAAGTCTCGAAACAAGTCTTACGGGAGGAATTCTGAAACAGAATAAAAAGCTTTTGATAAGAGATGACTTTTTAAATGCCTTTTAAATGATGGAAAATTGCTCTGGGACCTCAAGTGAGCTGGTAAATTATTGAAAAATTGGATTTGGGTCCCTTATAGAATGGACTTCTTTCGAACGCAGTGGTCTTATGAAGAGGGAAGGATAGAAGATCTCCGTTCCTGGTTTCATGGTCGTGAAAGTGCCCTAGCTTTGTATACTGGTGTTTGTTCTTAAAAATTATAAGAAGAACTTCCTGAATATAAATGCAATGTACTGTCATTAAGTCGTTGCACTTGAAAATTTCCTTACAAGGGTGGCGGGGGCACAAGTCGAAAATTAGCCTTACTACCTTTTTTTGGGCCTTCAGAATTTTTTCCAAATCTGAAGATCCCCCCCAGACTGCAATACCGTAGCGCAAGATGCTTTCACAATACCCACGATATACATCAATGAGTGCCTCCCTGCTGCAAGTTGATTTGAGGACGCGTATTGCAAACATAGAAGAACTGAGTCGTTTTTGAAGATTTTGGATGTGCATATTCCATTTTACAGAGTTGTCAATTGTAACACCCAAAAACTTTGAATAAGTAGCTTTTTTGAAGATGAGGAAAAGATATTTACTAAATCATTTTCATTATTTCTATTGGAGAGTCTGAATTGAAGGTACTGAGTTTTTTGCATGTTAAGAAGAAGGCCGTTGTCTATAAACCACTGATTTAGTTTTGACATTACTGTTGTACTGATGTGCAACTCATTTGAATCTCGGGCCTTCAAAATGATGGATACATCATCCGCGAACATAGTGATGCGGCATTTTTCATCATTGACATGCAAATCATTGATGTATATTAGAAACAAAACAAGGAGAGAGGACACAGCCCTGAGGGACGCCTCGCATTTGAAGTGGTTTGTACGAAGATGAATACTGCCCATTTAAACTATTTATAGAAACTTTTCGAAATCTGTTTGACAGGAAAGAAGAAACCCAGTCCAAAGCTTTTCCTCTTATCCCATAGTGAGACAGTTTTTTGAACAGTATTAGATGGTTAACACAGTCGAATGCCTTGGATAAGTCACACCTAACGTCTTCTGCGACTCATCCAAGGATTGAAGAATAAGTTTCAATGAGTAGGCCTAATATTTTTGTTGTACTTATACAATTGATTTTTACTCATATATCAGGTATGAAAGATCTAAATCTAACATTAATCTACCATGAAACATAAATTTTACCAATAAAAAAAAAAAAAACACTGTCCGAAACAGTGATGTAAGAACAATAACAATAAGTGATGTAAGAACAATAACGATTACCTCAAAACGGAACCTATAAATCTCTAGCACGGCAAGCCACTAGAAAATTACACTGCGGTTGTTGTTTGTTGATTGATTTTTAACTCCTTTAGTTTTGTATTTTAACATAAAATTTCCTCTTGAAAAGAGCAAAAAGAATTAATAAACAAACTACTTGACATAATCATGATCTGTACTACATGGTAGCACATCAATATTAAAGTAAGAATACAAGAACTAATTGTTATTCAAATTATAGTAGTTTATGGAACGACGAATGAAATGTCTAAATAACTCACGAGTTACTTAAAGAATGCAATCATTGCATACACTACTTTATCTATGGCCAACTTAAATTTAACAAATTAAATCACTGTAATAAACGTGACGAAAATTTATAGGTTACTAGTTGTTGTTCGTCACGGCTTTGCCCGTGCTTGAATTTATTTTATAGATAAAAAAATTGTTTTCTTCCTTAAGAATCATATTGAAACATTGAGGTAGTAGTGCGTGGAGCCCGGAGCAATGAAGGAATTTTGCAAACCCCTTTCTTAGTGAACACCTGTGAGCAAAGAGGAATGACCGTGTTAAATTTTAACCATCCCCCCAGTTCCTATTGTCATAGTGAAGCCTAGCTGTGGGGCGGAGCCCTAAAGGACTTAAAAAACTATAAACCTATCTGAAAAACCATTTCTCAGTGAGCATCTGTGAGCAAACAGGAACGTCCATGTCAAATTTCAACCCCATAGGCCTTAGAGTATTTTGAAGTCATGTAGGATAGAGTCCTAAAGAACTCCAAATACGATATTTGCAAAACTTTTTCTTAGTGTGCCCCTATCATCAGAAAAGAAAGTCCACGTAAAATTTCAATCCCGTAATTTTGAGGTCCTGATTCTATAAAATCAATTAAGAAGAAATTTGGCAAGTGGGCAATGCTGGAGTAGTAAATATATTGTTGATATAAAGATTCCTAGTTTGTATGTTAAATTAAACTTTCGTTCACAAAAATATTGTTCATTATTTTGCTGATATTCCTCGTTTTTAATCCTCAGCATTTAACTTAAATTGTGAATGTGGATGACTAATACAAACCAAATCAAATCTATAGCTTCAAGAGGGGGCTAACGGGCAAGTCTAGTGAACGTTGCTGAAACTACCTGAATACGTTTCGCATAGTTTACAAGCATACTGAGGGAGAGAAACAATATCCAGTATTCTGTGTAAAACACTGTGGATAAGGAAACGCTGCTGCACTTCAGCACGTGTGAGACCAAGACTCAGGTGGATGATGGCAAAAAAAGGAGATTTGACCGCAAAGAGTAGGCTTTTAATTAGTACAAGCTGTTCATTGGATTCGTTCATAGAAAGCCCGCCCAGCAGTTTCAGCGGCTGCCAACGAAGGCTGTCAGTATCGGGGGTCTCGCGGGTCAAAAATTCATCGTGCAGTGTTTCACCTGCTCCAATTTTTTGCTTTATTTTAAATCCGATAAATTGGGGGTAATTATAAATGAAAGATAAAGACTAGTGCTATTTAAATTAATGTAGTTATTAATTTTTTATATATTTAGAATCTATATAAAGCTATAATGGATCAAAGTTGATCGAACTTTGATCAAATTTAATCCATGATAACTAGATATGTATTCAAAATATATACACACTTTAAAACTACATTCCAAAGATAAAGCCCAAGGCTTTATCTTTCATTTAAAACCTCTCTCATTTTTATCGGACTAAAAATAAACTCGGAAAATTGGAGCAGGTGAAACACTGCATGATGTTCTGAGAGCGGCTCTTCAGCCCCCTCTTAAGGCATTGGGCATTGAAAAAAAAATATTTTGTAAAACCTGATCACGGGTGAAATTACTTCCCCACCATGTCTTAAGATGCATTCCATGTTATTTGGACCCAGTGTACAGTGTATATTCTGACGCTAATTGTGGTTTTCAGGTTTAAATGTGCTGCGGGCTACATTTTGGTGCATATTTATAGAAAAATTAAAAATATTTCGTGGATTAAAATTATTAATTAATGAAAGTTAAAATTTTTTGAAACAATGATGAAGTCATGCGTTTATCTTTAAAAAGTAAAATTAAGTCGTTCTCCTTAAATGTAATTTATTGTGTTAGAAATTTTGGGGAAATAATTTTTAACCACGCCAACTAGCTCAAGTGGCTCAAGTAAGGTGTTGTTTCAAAAACGTAAATCAATCCAATCGACATAAAAAGTTGATTATGGGAGTAAAAGAGCGTCGATGACAGTAACTTTTTGAAATTCCCATCCAAAAGTCTTATACCTAACAAAAACACCTCTAGCCAAATGAATAGATGAGTGAAAACAAGTGCGTATTCGTGTGCCCAACGCATAACTGGATCCCGTACATATGTGATGTAGTCAGCGACCAAGGACAACTGACAGCTGTCCTTGTGTAAACTGTACAGTATATGTGAGTAAGTTAAAATGTACATATTAAAATAAACTATTTTCTATATTTTTTACCGTAAGTGGAATGGGTTTACTTGGCCAAATATGTCTCCTGTGTACCCACCATCCATAAATTTATACACGTATTAGACTCGATGGTCCACAAGCCATTTTCGATCGTTTAGCGATTTTGGATCTTTCCGTTGAACGGAATTCGTAGAGATGGAACGCGGGTGCCATGAATGCACATTCCTAACTTAACTTACTTGTTTTTCCCACAGAAGAACATTTTAATAAGAACTGCTGATTTCTTAATTTATTATCATAAATCTAATCTTACAAGTTTTTTTATTAATAAATTATTTCATAAAGACCCACTAATTTTAGTGTCTAAGTTCTCTGATATTAAGTAACTAAGTAGTTTTTAAATTCCAGTAGTAAAACACCCTCTTTGTTTTCAAGATCCATTGCACAGTTAATTTGTTTCTTCGTGGTATATTATAATAGTGTAAACCATTAATGCCAGGAAGTACAGAGGTCCGGCAAGATGCTTCTAATGGAATATTTTATAGGGTTTGGTGAACCTCAATTTAGGAGGTTCCTAGGATATTTCATTCTACGAGAGAAGTCGAATTTGTAATGTATATTTTTATTCCTAGGCTTTTTTTATTTATGAAATTATAATTAGCATACAAACCTGTACGACATGATTTTTTGAGTGGGTAATTGTATAATATCATGTAATGCAAAGTTGTATTGTAATGTTAAATAAAAACTATGCATTGGCACTTTTAACTATTACTTTATAATGTTATATAAAATACAAAAGTGTGTAATTGAAAACATAAGTGAAATGAAATGAAAACGAAATGAAAATTATTTGCTGTCATTAGTTATTTACAACAATGAAATAAGCTACATTAATAATATTTCTGGTAAAATTTCTCATATAAATTACTCAAGTAAACAATAGATAATTGATACAGATAAATTGATAGTTTCTACAAAATTATAAAATAAATATTTAACAGACAAAAACAATGAAACAGATAATACATATACGTAGTAAAAAAGAGGAACTTTAACTGGTTATAGTGCTAATGCTTTAAGCTCGAAGACTTCTGCACTGATGCAGAAGTCTTCGGGTTTAAGCATTAGAGATTCTTCAACACTATAAATTACCATTTTTGTCAAAAATTGGGACATACATTTCTTTAAACACTTTGGAAGCAAGATACGAATACTTTTAGGATTACCATTAAACAGTTTAAGTTGCGTTTATTTAAGACTACTTTGTGATAAATTAAGTCTTACTGACTTTAAATCTAAGTTGTTCCTTAATACAATATTGTGGTCATGAGTTAAAGAGCGAGTAAGAAAAACATCAATGTTTTCTTTAAAAAAACATAATACTTTGTAAAATGTACAAACTAGGCACGGTAAGAACATTAAATTTATTTAAAAAAGGCCTACTGCTAGCTCTTCTTGTTACTCCAGCTAAAATATTAATTGCTTTTTCCTTCACTTAAAAACAGTAAAAGCCCCAAAGCTGTTACCCCACAATAGAACGCCATAGCACAAGTGTCAATTAAATAAACAATAATAAACCAGAATCAACATATTAAAACTAACATGGTTCTTCAGTCTTCTAAGCAAGAACAAAAGTTTATTTAACCTAGTTACATTCATATCCGTGTGCTCGTGCCAAGTCAACTTACTGTAATTGGGGAACTGGATTTATGGTGTTTTATTTAATTATGTTATAGTTAAATATGTTATGTATTCATATGTTGTAGTTTATGATTGTTGGGTTCTAAATTGTTAGCTTCAAGTAAGGTCAAAAAGTGATGTGAGGAGGAAGTATCTCAGCTTGGTGATGAGTAGGCTGGAACTGTTATTAAACACTAGCTTGTTTATGAAATGAGATGAAAAATTCTTTATTTTAACAGGCAAAGTTAGGGCCACATGTCCCTTTCTTAACACTTAACCTGATTACATAAATATGCTTAATTTAAATATATTGAACTAAAAAATAACTATAATAACTAAAACAAGATACATCATTACCAATTTCTATAAAAAAATCAAAATACTACATGTGATTTATTTTCACATATATATATATATATATATATATATATATATATATATATAAAAGGTTTAACACACCCATTTACTCTAACACACGTCGGTCAGTGACCCCGCAATGACAACACCCCTCAGGACGTACCGACCAAGACCATCCGCTAGAAAAAAAGAACCTATGATGATCTATTGGTAGCTCTGGTTTAAATACGTCAGCAGACTTAGATTCAGGTTAGTCAGGCTAGTGAAGTGATGCGAGTGTATGGGTTTGGGGTGTTAGGTCCGCGCCTGGGGCCCGGGGTAAGTATACATTAGATGGGGGTTTCTAAATTAAGGGGAGGGCCCTATCCAATTTGATAAATTGTTTAGAGTTTATCCAGTAAAAAAGTTTGAATTTTTTCTTGAGAGTTCCAATCTACTTCACCTTAATATTAAATGTATAAGTTAAATTCCTTTCAATTTTGTTTATCATTAGTTATTTTACTGGTTGAAAAGATTGTATTTTCTGTTTGTTGTATTGATTTAATTAATGTTAATTATATTTGGTTTGAATCTTAAGATGTCTCTTTCATTTAATGAGCTCCGCCCTCAGTCATGTAGTGTGGCTTCTCAGTCTGGCCAACTGAAAGTCGCACACGTGAATTACAATCTAACATAATTCTTAACAGTTTGGCATATGTGACCGAAGCTTTTCATTAAAAATGCGATGGTGATGGTTTTATCACCATTTGCGATAAATTGGTTAGCTTTAAATTTTTTATCTAAAGCCACTCTCATTTCTTCTGTTTTATTTTAATATCATCTAAATAATAACTCGAAACAAAGAGTATGGAACTGAGGTATGTATAAGGAAGATTTCTTGGAAGGTCATTTATCACCAAAAGAAACCGGAAAGGACCAAGTCGATCCTTGTGGGACTCTTGATGTTATGCATTTCAACTAATTTGTTTTTGAATGACACCATTTGAAATCTATTTGCTAAGTATGACATAATAAGTTCAAAGTGTTTAAGCGCCAACACCATAAAATTAAATTTTACCAATTAAAACTCATAAAAATAAAGTCAATTGTTTTACTTAAATCTAAAATGGTTAGTTCTATAAAGGCATGAGTCTCAAATTTATTCAAAATATAATCCACAACAGATTTACAGGCATGTATGCTACTGTTGAGAAACCGTGTCTAAAACCAAATGGAGAACTAGAAAACACACTATGTCTACTGGAAAAAGCTGTTTATTTGACTATGTATGACATATTCTATTACTTTAGCAAAGTCAGGAACAAATGAAATTAGTCTATAATTAGCTAGACATGAAATATTATCTAAAAAATACCAAACTATTTAAAGATTTTACTAAATTATGCTGATAATTACTATGAATTATCCTTGCTATGTTTGTAACAATGAACATTTATTAATAATAAAGTTTGTAGCAATAAAAGAATAAATAAAGGAGGCACTAAACGAATAAAGAAGGAAACATTTGTTCCTTCGTCAATGTTAAATCAATATTTATATTGTTATAATTTTTGTATTTTATTTAACTATTTCTAATTATTATAACGCTATGCACCATTCTTAAAGCTTTGATCAATGATTTGTATTTATAATTGTTGCACCGCAAATAAAATAAATACAAATAAACTTGAGAAACGTAATATAACAAAATATATTAGTTTAAAATTATTCTCAAGGAGAAAATTAATTGTTTGATCATACAATTTAGGAGTATGTATTTTCTCAGCCTTTTACTCATCTTGTGTTTATAAACTTTAAAAGTTATATGGACTTTCAACAATGAGTTTCAAGACATCCTGATTTCTATTTGTATTTGTAATACAGTACAAACAATCACAACCTTCACTTGCACCTGAGTTACGATCAAAAAATAAAAATATATGCGTCACGCAATTATATTCGTCTCAATGGCGATATAATGACTGTGAATGGAGTAATTAAGGGAATCATTGACTGATGCAAAGCCTGTAAATGACTTGTATTGACGGTACGATCATTATTTCTTGTCGGGTCGGCACCGCTTGCCTCGTCTCCGCCACATCCATTTGCCCGATCAGTGGGATTCGATCAGGGAACAAAACCCAGGAATACAGCCTGGTTTTGGGCCTCTTAAATATCGGGATAGTTCAATCCAGAGATTCTCAAAAGTTGATCATCAACCAATGTAAAACGAATATAATGCAAAAAATACCCCCGTCCCAATTTCTATATATTTTTTAAAATTTTTATATTCTTTCTATTTCCCTTAAAAAACTATGGGGTTGAGAATGTAATTTTGTCACCGTTTGGGTTTTGTAAGAAAATATAAGTTTAACCTTATTGTATGGCTAGTAAATGTACATACCAATTTTATTAAGCAATGGTATTCTTTTAATTTTCTTCATAAACCCCATGGGAATGAGTACGTAGGTTTGCTGCCATTTGGACTTTGTAAGCAAATATAAGTTAAACCCTCCCCGATTAATGTGCATAACAAAAATTTTATCAACGTATATTAATAAATGAGCCGGATTTGTTTTATTTCCCATAAGAATAACATGGAAAACTATTTTTTTATCACCCCGCAACCTTTTAAACTAAGTTAAAAATTCAAAATACTAAATTGTTTATTTATTTAAGCTCTTTTAAATAGTTAGTCTAAAATTGTTAAATTTTAAAAATTAAGGTAAAATAATGCCAAAGCCAATTTTTGACCCTTTTGGAACCCCATATAACCCCGTTCCCATGTTACGATCCTTCTGGTTCATGAACTCGTTCAAGTAAATGCTGGTTTACACCCCTGTACTAAATTTCATCAAAATCGGAGGATGTGTTCGAAAGTTATTGTGTTTAGGGATACACATACAACATACATATTATATTATATATACACACATATATATATTATGCTACCGTAATAGCATAGAAAATAGCTAATTGTGTATTAAGAGCGCAAATATTGTCATTGCCGCTCGAGAATGTAGATGGCCGCACGAAGCGTCAGCTGAGTGCGGCCAAACATTTCGAGAGCGGCAATGACTATTTGTGCTCGTAATACACACAATATTTTTCCTACCACCATAATTACAACAGATTAAATGTATTTAATAAACGTACACAATTATATCAACTTTAAATTTAACTTCATTAACTTTCATTAACTTAATAACTGTAATAAATCGTAATCATTTGCATAGGTGTGTAACCGGAAGTTAGTGTTATCAAAATACTGACCGTGAAATCAGCTGATTCAGAGCAAAGCAACTACAATTAATTTGTAATAATTATGGTGATTGTCATGTGGTTTCTGACCAATAGAAACTAGTCTGTGTTGTGACGTCACCTTCTTTACCGTTCTAACCTATTGTAGATTTAAAACAACCTTGATTTAGCGTGCGCCAATGTTCCATTACCGCTCTAGAGCGGAAAAGGACCGGAAAACGGAAATGAACTGTTTTGCGTAGGATTACAGCTGTGGCAATGTGATTATTTCCATGCAGTGTTAGGAAAACTAAGTTTTTCTATGTTAATAGCGTATTCCCTGTAAGGATTTTTCCCACTTTTCCAAATAATGTATCGCAGCATCTCTGATTTATTATTAATAAGTAGCTGACAAATAAATGATCCAAAAGACTGAAATAAAAACAATGTTAAACTCTTGCGCAAGGCAAACGTTTCGATAAAAAAATAACTATACAACTCTTATGCAGATTTTAAGTCGAGCGGGTAATTCTTTAGTTATCGTACCTTAATACCTTTGGTACCTTAGTTTCGTTGCGAGAGGTCGTTAGTATTAAAAAATATGTCACCATGGAATACACCAATGACCTACAGAAAACTGAACTGTCAGTTTGGTATAGGAATGAGTACTCCTTCAATTCATAATTTGTTTTTATTTTAATGTAGCCTATGCCTTTACTCTTCCGAAGGTATTACATATACCAATCTTGTAACAACAAATTAAGGTTATGTTCCTTTAGGCCAGGTTAGGTTTGGGTTTTTGGGGTTAAGTAAAGAGTAAAGAAAGCTATTTCTAACACATACAGAGACAATGCAATGTTAAAATTTGATGGTAGTAAATAAAAATTAAATTAAATCCGCGAGAAGCTTCACTTTCACAATAGAGAAAGTACACTTTATTGTTGGCGTAAACTTAAAAATCTAATCCTTTCAACAATCTATAGTGAGCTGAACCACGGATAACATATAGATAACATATATGAACTGCAGGTTATGCGTGGCTAAGCAACCAACGAAAAGTGGTTGTAGGGTAGTAACATTGACTATCTACACTAACGTGAGTAGACTTCTCATAGCATAGGCGTGTATGGAACCTGTTGACGGTGGTGCGATCTCGTGCGGCCTACATGGAAGTACAAGAGTCATATGATAGGCAAATCAGTACTACCACTCTTCTCAATCAAGGATTAAGAATTTTATAATGGAGGTTTTTGTTTGTGTTGTGATGAAATGTTTTTTCAGCACTGTAAATTCAGCTAAATAATAACAACGTTGATAGCAGCGACTCCGGTGCCGCGTACACGAAACTTCCAAATTTTCGCCTCAAAGTAAAGCATTGGGTGAGAGGTCTATTCACGTTAGTGTACATAGTCAATGGTGGTAATTAGGTATTGAGCACCCGTCACAGTTTTCCTTCTTAATCGTCACTCAGTAGTTATAATTATAACCATCACATCATATCGTTTATTGACGAAAAATACAATTTTTATAAAAAACAATACGGCACACTTCAACCTTTATTTTGTAAAAACTTATACACAATAATATAATGATAATGAATTTTTAAAGTGGAGCATGCTTTATAATAACAAATAGTAATAATAACATTAATATCAACCTTAAATAAATTATCATAATCTTTATACAGAGTGGTTATTAATCGCCAAGATAAGCTTGATTGATTATGAACGGCTTGTTATAATTGAATTATTATTACATTTTTCCGAATAAAAATTAAAAGGAAACAAGTTCTCTTCCTCTTCGAGGCAAATGTTACAAAACAAACGCACTCTATATAACAATAACTCTATAACAAAAAAGAAAAAAAAACTATTTAAAACATAGTTTCCCAACTAAAATATTGAATCTATTTCATTATCGTTGATATGTCTTAGAATCTCACTTTAAATACTTTTCCATCATTAAACATCGGTTATAATGTAATAAATTTTATTTTTCTAAATATTTTCAATAATCTGTGCTATATTGTAAATGTTAGGGAAAAGTAAAATAATTTAGATCACAACCAATAAATTATAATGGAAAATGAGATTCCAAGTCATTTAATGATTGGAGAGTTTTGTTTAACGTACAAATGTCAGAGATAATGTATGAGAAAATTTCCCTCTGATATTCTTCAGGGAAAATTCAACTTTCACCTACATTATCCCCTAAGATGTAAGGATTAGGGGTACATATTAAACTTCCAAGTTGTCTTAAAATAACATGCATATAGAATTAAAAAAAAATCCACAAACAGTGAAGGTTTGTACTTAAAGTTAACGACTTTCTGTTTGGATATACCATTTCTGGTATATCCTGTACATTTAAATTTGGGTCATTTTATGGAAAACAATAGGTTTACCTATAGGTACAATGTGTTTTGTAAAAAAAAATAATAATAATTCACATGTGGTCCAGGACACCCTTCCTAAGGACGTAAAACATATTTATTAAATTTCTTCTCAGCCTGTGATGAAATCTATGGCTTGTTGCATGGCATTGCTCTGAAATAACATATATTTTAAATATTTAGCATCCTCGTTTCTGATTTACAAAGTTTTGTTATGGATGTATTGCACAGTAACAATAGGAAAGATAAACTTATTTTTCTCATTCCCAGGCTCAGGTGATACATTTATCTGGAAATTTATATTATTATAAACGATAAATCCCATTGTTTTTTTTTTATTTGAGACATTGTTAGTAAATTTATCATAAATTAGTTTTATAAATCAATTTTACTATAGTTGAATAACAGTTTAAATAAATGCACAAAATACAGAAACCAATATTTTAAAAACTCGTTTAGCCATTTTTACAGACAGAGGTCATAGAATGACGAGAATTAAAAACAATGAATAAGGTACATTATTGCAGGGCAGTCTAATGCAGAGTCTTGTACGTTGGTTCTGCGCTTTGGTTATCAGATTACAAACATCTGTTTCAAGTGGCAACCCATTAAGAAAAACAATTACCTGCCAAGGTAAAGTATAACTGACCACTTGAAATCCTCGTGTGGTGGGAGTGTTTTAAAAATACTCTTTTAGGAATTTATTTTTATTTAATTATTTTTATAACAGAATCACTTAGATCTCCACACAAATTGTAATATTTTCTGCTATACTACTAATTATATTAAATTTGTACATTATTTGTACAATTACAGTGTTAAATTGAATATATCTTTTTGAAAATGTACAATGGTAACAAAAAACATATCCAACAACCAAACCTGATTCCACAATAAATGTAAATAATTAACTGAAAAAATAAACATGAAATAATTTAAAAAATAAATATATAAACACAGAACGTAAATGGATTTTATGCCACAAATTTAAAACATTTAAAATTGCATGTTTTAATTAGAAACATTGTTTCATCATATTTTCAATTGAGCATCATAAAACGAGTGCTTCTTATGGATTTTTAAAATTATGCATTAATACGATTCAAGGGAAAACCATAGTAAAGAGTAAAGAAAGTTATTTCTAACACATACAGTGACGATTCAAAGTTTTCTAAGATCGGGGGGTCTATGTGAAGTTATTCCACACGGAATAACTACCATGTGGAACTGAATTCACATGGTTTTGGAGTTTTGAATTTTCCTTGTACTAATTGGTAACAATTCGACTATGAGGTAATTTATTATCGTTTTAGCTTAAAAAGGGGGAATCATTAATTTGTTATTATAACCAATGCTCAAGTATAACTCTTAGGATACATAGGATAGCTCATAGGATGCCTATTATAAATCATAGGATACAGCTCAATTTATAAAATGTGAATAGTGTTAACAACCCTATAATACTATGACTGAAATTGGTAAAAATGTAAAATTTAAAATTGCATTATATGTTAGTAAAATTTTTTGATTGACTTACCGCCCCAGCAGGAATGTCCATAGCTCAGGCACGAGCCTAAACAGGGAAACAAAATTTAATATAACTCATCATCGCAACATTTTAAATAACAATAATTTCGTTCAACTTTATAAATGTACACCCTGTATAAAAAAAAAAAAAAACTCTACAAATTCGAAGTGTAATAAAATTTATTTAAAGGCGTACATAGATCATTTTTAAATTGCCATGTGTAACTGACTCAATGATTGACTCATTCAGTATACAACAAGTTTTGAACTTCCTAATTTAGCTAAAAACTTGGCATTTTTCACGTACTTAGGTAGCTATAGAAATAAAAATATAAAAGTCTTAAAAAGGATAATTTTAAACTTGAACCTCTCAAAAATAATGTATATGGAATGTTAAAAACAATCACACAATTCTGCTTTTACTTTTAAACTCTAGCTCATATTATGGTTGGTCTTAAAAATCTAAGAAATCTACGATAGGGAATGGAATTATCCATAATTTTGGTCCAGTAAAATTTAGTAGTATCTTAAGTAGTTAACTCCCTACACTGATTTTAATGTTCAACACTCTAAAAAAACTAAATAGGTCGGAACAAAAAAATAACTTTTTTATAAATAAAATTGAAATTGCATCTTTCTCCAACTTTTTCAGGCAAACATTTCCTATCGTTCAAATTCGCTGCGTGCCTTCGAAAGACAACGGAGCGAACATAATGCCGTATTTCCCTCCGTTAATCCTCAAAAGAAATTGTTGTGATATATATTAGCACTTTTTAATGACTGTGTTTGAGTTGAGCGACAAACGGTAATATAACGAATATGAAAGTAAGTTTTTGAAATACCTATAGGTATACTACATAATCGGTCAAATTTTTTCGACGTTTTTCTTCCAATGTTTTTTTTTTTTTTTTTTTTTTTTTTACTGAACGGTTTTGGAGATACAGGCAATAATTGTTTGCGCCTTGATAATATTATGGGACAAAAAATGAGTCAATTGCCTCTAGCTAACTAGCCGTTAGGTTTAAAATAAGAAAGAATAAAAAGGACTTAAAATTTTATGCAAATCCAAAAAGACATAAAATTAAAGGTTTTTATTTAAAAATAAAAAAATAATTTAAAAAAATAAATTTTGCAGCCATATTGGAAAAATGGCGGCCAATTTGTAATATTGAAACACATAAAAGCAACATAAACGATTTTGATCAATTTGAACGAACGGTATTTTTGGCTTCTAGGGACCTCAAAACGAAAAAGTATCATGGTCCCGGGCTTAGGTCTTACCGTGACTACTACCGTAATAGCATATTCTCTATAGAAAAAGTCGCTAAAAAATATGAATCTTGAGCCCTTCTGCTAGTATGATAAGGATTGAAAACTCCCTCTTTTATATGCTAGTTTCGTAACTTGCGAAATAATAAATACTATAAAAAACTTGTTACAGAAATTCTAAGTTGAACCACCCATTGTATAAATAAGAGTGAGCTAATTTTGTACTGGGTCAGGAAGGAGTAAAAGGTTATTCCCATTTTCAGATAAGTCTCTCTCCGAAACCGAATAAGTTTTATTTGTTTTTGAAATTCGGCAACAAAAGCAGATCCTTGTTGTTTGTGTACGTGGCCTAGGTAAGGCAGCTTTTGAATCCTTTTTATACTACAATATATTTACGGATTATAAGGTTCCGAATATTCCGTTAATTTGACTATATTATTGTCCACTGGAAGAGCCATTGGAAAAGGAACAACACTTTGCAATGGCTAAAAAAGGGATATTTTATAATAAGTAAAAAAGTATTACAATATACAGAGTTTGACAGATAGGCCTATGGTTAAGTGGTACAAAATATATTGTTTTAAATGCATCGTTTTGCCGTTTAGACCAGGTTTCATATTATACTGTTAGAATAGCTTATTGTGATAGATTGGTTGGAAAGTTGCATGTTTATGGAAAATTTTCACAGTCATTTTCTTGGTTTTTAAAATGAACGTTAATGAATTAAATTAAACGTTTGAGTCATCTTCGTCCCTGGGGGGAAAACATTAAAAATGCCTCAGCATTCTCCTGTTTCAGACCTTAATATTTATTATTTAAAAATGCTTTCTTGCATATAAATATTGGGATCAGTAGGCTCATACCTGACAAATCAGTGAAAATGAATTGTATTGTTAAACATTAATCTTAATGGTCGAAGAAACGGAGTAATTTTTTACGGAACTGACAACTACATTTTCAACACTCCTCCTATGTGTGTATATAGTGTGTTTAGCGTCCTCATAAAAAGTAACTATTTTAGATTGCAGCTAATATAAAATAACTGTTTCACAAACTCTAATGTAGAGCAAGGGGAAAACGATCAGCTGCTTTTCCCCACTTAAATTTTACTTTACCACTGATTTTCTCATCTCAATCAGTTCTCCAATTACTCACTACGGGCGCTATCCTTTCTTTACCATATATTTTTTTATAATTTAAATCAGTAGTTAATGTTTAACAATCTTAATGTAAAAAAGTAGGCATACTCTAGTTTTGTGTCGTGAAACTTATCGTTCATAACTTGTGCCACAAGTGATTTTCCGGCACTTGCTCCAATAATTCCCGTACATTCTGGCTTGCTCGGCTTCGCCTCACACATGAAACTTTTGAGCGCGAACTGAAAAAAATGCCACTTTCGGTACTTGAAATGAAATATACTATTCCACATTTTCGAACTTCTAATGTATGAAAGCTTTAATGTAACTATTCAACTTAATTATCATAAGTCTCAAGAAAATCTTTTGAGAAACGACACCCGAAATAAGGCAATAAGGAAATAAGGCACCCGAAATAAGGGCCATGTTTTGCCCAAAAGCCGTATGATTTACATAGCCGACTGGCCCTACTAGCCCAAAGGTGAAGTAGACTCCAAAGATTACCCGCCATGTTTGATTTTTATTTCCATAAGACTAATGTTAAATTTTAAACCTCTTTA